>CAUYUJ010002154.1:59743-67243 GCA_963575745.1 Prorocentrum cordatum
GCAGCATGCACACCGCCTCCTCCTCCTCCTCCTCCTTCTCCTCCTCCTCCTCCTCCTCCGCCTCCTCCTCCTCCTCCTCCTCCTCTTCCTCCTCCCCTGGCGGGTGTGTGGCAGAATGAAACGGGAGGAGCCGGCCGACAGACGAAGCGAGGCAGCGCCAACGAGAGTGGGCGTATGTGCGGGCCAGAGGGTGGGCAAGTCCACACCCGTGCTGGCCGTGACTCGCGGAGAGGCCGAGGCGTCGCGGGGGTGAGGCCGCGACGCAAGGACGACCCAAGAGAGACGGCGCCGAACACAAGAGACTCAAGGTTCACAACGAAGATGGTCGGCACGACTGTGAGCCTCCAGGAGGGCCCCGTGGATCTGGTCCGGGATGGGGCCGCCAGGTGGGGGGGCCGTCTGCGGGCCGACGCTGGCCGCATGGAAGGTCTCCCCACGACCGTCGGCGTCGTCAGAGCCGCCGTCGGGCGCAAACGGATCGTCGACCACGCGGCACCAGCTGAGGCCGTGAAGACTGAGCAAGGCGCCTCTGGGCTCCGGAGCGCCCGGGACTGCACCCTCGGAGCCCGAAGGGGCGGTCGGCGGAGAGACCATCCGCGGTCGGGCCCCCACCCTCTCCTTCTCTAACACACACACACACGTCTACACGAGACCACGGAGGAAGCCGCGCTTGCAACTGCTGGGACTGATTTGGGGGCAATGCGAAGAGCTGGTGATCCGAATCAGTGGGCGTCTAAGCCAGGTCGGAGAGTGCAAAACCAGCTTCAGCCAGATAAGGCCGGATATAGCCAGGGTAATGGGGACGGGTAGCAAACTGATAGGGCCGACGAGCAACTCGACGATGCAACTGAACCACCCTGAAACAAGACCAAGGTGAGGGCGAGGTACCGTCCGAACCTCGGCCTGCGCACACCAACACGACAAGAGCCCCAAGCTGGAAGGCGCTCAGTTGCCCAAGACTCGCACACGAGTGCCACACACGAGAATACAGCCGATCATGTGATGAAGAAGGCTATCAGTCAAGACATCTGGGACAGGCTTCCGGAAATTTTGGCTCAACAGACCTGGGCCCATGACTGTTGGTGACGCTGGAGGGTAAACGCGCTCAAGAAACTTGGCCAGCTCTCCGGCAAGTTGGACAACACACACCCGTCGAGCTTTTCGCGAGGAAGTGTCTGAATCGGATGCTCGACTGTATGTTATTTGATGGGCGAGTTTTCAACCACCACTACCATAGGTAGGACGGGGGAGAAGGGAGGATGGGGAGGTTTTCCGCCTCCTCCTCCTCCTCATCCTCATCCTCCTCCTCCTCCTCCTGCTCCTCCTGCTCCTCCTCCTCCTCCTCCTCCTCCTTCTCTCCTCTCCTCCTCGTCCTCCTCCTCCTCGTCCTCGTCCTCGTCCTCCTCCTCCTCCTCCTCCTCCTCCTCCTCCTCCTCCTCCTCCTCCTCCTCTCCTCCTTTTTCTTTTCTTCTCCTCCTCCTCCTCCTCCTCCTTCTCCTCCTCCTCCTCCGCCTCCTTATCGTCATCATCATCATCATCATCATCATCATCATCATCATCATCATCATCATCATCTCATCATCAGCAGCAGCAGCAGCAGCATCATCATCATCATCATCAGCATCATGATATCATCATCATCATCAGCACAGCATCATCATCATCATGCTCCTTCTCCTCCTCCTTCTCCTCCTCCGCCGCCTGCTCCTCGTCGTCCTCCTGATCCTCCTCCTCCTCCTCCTGCTCCCCCTCCTCCTCCTCCTCCTCCTCCTCCTCCTCCTACTCCTCCTCCTCCTCCTCCTCCTCCTCCTCCTCCTCCTCCTTCTCCTCCTCCTCCCTCTTCTACATATGGTAGTGGTGGTGGACGATCGGCCCATCATTACTGCATCTGGCTTCTACTTCCTGGCAGCGGCGCTTGTCCCTGGACTGCCTTCGCGAGGCTACTGCGTAGACCCAGCGGCAGCGCTGGGCCCAATGATGGCTGGAGAGACGAGGCGGGACGATCGGAAGCGCGATCGTCTTTACGGGGCGTCTTCCCGTCTGCCCTCGCTAGTCGGTCGATTCCAACATCGCTGCTCCCTCCCTTCCTCCCTCCTATCTCGTTCTCTCTCTCTCTCGCTCTCTCTCTCTCTCTCGCTCTCTCTCTCTGTCTCTCTCTCTCTCTCTCTCTTTCTCTCTGGTACTGGCCTGCTTGGTATACGCCATGGGCGCGCACTCCAGGAGAAGCCCAAAACCACAGCGCAGCACCTCTGGGAAACGCTGCCTCGATAAATGAGGCAGTTTGGATATACGTCAAACAGCTTCCCTGCGGGAGCTGCATTCCAAACGGTGGACTGGTCCGGGCTATAGTATTAGTGGCCGTCGTATGGGAAGGACGACAAACAATGCGGGGCATGTGAAAAAGCTTATCGCTGGACGCCATGGCACATCATCATCATCATCATCATCATCATCATCATCATCATCATCATCATCATCATCATCATCATCATCATCATCATCATCATCATCATCATCATCATCATCATCATCATCATCATCATCCGCCTCGCTGGTGCAATATTCAACAGAGTCTGCTTCGAACTCCCTGGTACGGTGTAGATGGATGTCGCCCTTATTCGGGACATTGAGGCCTTCTGGCAAGCTTGTGAGCCTTCTCCGAAGCCCCTCCGCCTTCTCAGAAGGCTTGCCCCTTCCCACTTATTCCCTCAGCGCGCCGCCGATGGTCGAGATTGCCCCCTTGGGACTCAATCGGCCCGAGTGTCCTCACACCGCTGTTGCACTTCTCACTTCTTGGCATCGATCTGCTTCTCAGCCTCGCCGGTGAGAAGCTTGCCGCATGAGTGAACCCTGATAAGCTCATCTGCGGCAATCGGTCTGCCGCCCACGAAAAAAACGGCACCAAAGGCCGACCTAAGCCAGAAGAACATCCCTCAAGAACGCGAGACCCTCCGCAGGCCAAAACGCACAGAACATCCAAGGGTATCCTCCCCAGGGTGCACAAGAACAAACAACAAACACGAAGAATATGAGGGTGCCCTCCCCGAACCGACCTCGATCTTATACCTCGATCCGAATGTAAGCACTGGGTTGAGGCAACTTAGAAGGAAGCGCGCCAGATTTGGCCGGATTACATTGTATGAAAGCGGTTATCGATAAAGGGTATACCAGCGCCGATCCTGGATGTACCCTTCCAGGAGTTACAACCAAGCGTGCTGGCGTTTGTCGAGTGTATGGTTCGACCCACTGTCTACGTAACACGAGGGGACCGCGGCCGCAACATGATTATGCTTGCCCTGTGTAGTTGTGGCTGCTGCTCCACCAGATATTGCGAATCCCCCACGGTGCCCTGCTAGCCATAGCGTTCTACGATATATCCTCCTGTGACAGGGGACACGTTGACCCCTATCCCACGCGTCGTTGGGGGGGTCGAGTGGGCCAGAAACTTGGGGCCCAACCCTGGGATGCACGATGAGGGGGCGTCCGCCCTCGATAGGGGTGCGTCCAGAGAGCCACCTTGGCGTGTATCCCAAGAGTTTTGGTCCTCGGGAGACCTGGGGCAAAGAATCACCTTGCGATCCTCAGAGGCGTGCGCCCGACCCCAACACACAGCACAACCACATGTAGTATACCGTCATCGGCCTGACCTAAGGAACGATAAATAAGGAACGAAGCCCCTTTTTTATCCCAAGGAATAACGCATAAGGAACGATAAATAATACAGAACGCATAAGGAATTCTAAATAACGCATGTAAACCTAAGGAACGACCGAGCCCCTTTTGAAAAGTAAGTGTTCCTTATTCAAGCCGCTCACTGCACATTGCTTCCCAAGCGGTGCGGCCAGAGAGCGCCCGCCACGGGGCGCGAAAACCAGGAGACTCCTCGGCGCGCCCGCGCGTCGCCCCCCCTGGGCGGGGGGGGAGAGGGGCACTGTTCCCACCAGCCCGTGCCGTGGGCGACCCAAGCGGGAGGAGGAGGAGGAGGAGGAGGAGGAGGGGGAGGAGGAGGAGGAGAAGGAGGGGGAGGAGGAGGAGGGGGAGGAGGAGGAGGAGGAGGGAGGAGGAGGAGGAGGAGGACGGGGAGGGGAGGGGGAGGGGGAGGGCGAGGGGAGGAGGAGGACGGGTCGCCTAAGCCCTTCGGAGAAACCCTCCAGGAGGGGCGGGGGGGGGAAAGGGCGACGCACACGTAGTATGAGTATGTGTGGGGGTGGGGGGCGCCGAGGCCAGAACCGACGGAGCGACGCGCTGAGCCGTACAGTCGGGGCGTTGACCTAAGGAACCCTGAATAAGGAACGAGGCCCCTTCTTTCCACAAGTTGAACTTCGATGTCCCATCGAAAACCCAAGGGCAACCTGAGGCAAACTGTGAAACAATCGAGGAGCACGGAGCCCCTCCCCAACGAAAAGGGTTCCTTCTTCAGCGCCCCGGCTGTGATCCTGACCGTGGGGGCAAGGCCTGGCAGAAGCTGCGCCAGCACTCCCAGGAGGTGGCATACGCAACTCGCCACGAGCCTGCTCCGCCCCACTAGAATACAGTCAGGGCGCTGAAGAAGGAACCCTTTTCGCTGGGGAGGGGCTCCGTGATCCTTGATTGCTTCACAGTTTGCCTTAGGTTGTCCTTAGGCTTTCGATGGGACGTCGAAGTTCAACTTGTGGAAAAAAGGGGCCTCGCTCCTTATTCAGGGTTCCTTCAGTCAACGCCCCGACTGTAACTGCACAACCATCAGCTTTCGGCGCTCCGCGCCGACCTCTTGGATCTGCGGCGGGAGCCCCTCGCTGGCGCCGGACTAGCGCGCTGGGGGCGGCGCCGGACCGGCGCGGAGACAAGACACCCGTGCGGAGCGCGAAAAGCTTTGTCTATGGCGTTAGGCGGCGCGCAGAGGGGGGTAGGGTTGGGGGGAAGGCTTCTTAGAGGGAGGCTGCTTCTTAGAAGGCGCCGGCCTTAGATCTACAGAGAAGGCCCTCACCTTCTAAGAAGCAGGGGTGCTTCTAAGAAGCCTTCCCCCCTTCCCCTACCCCCCTCTGCGCGTCGCCAAGATTTTTCTTCGACACACACCTTGTTCAGCGTCGCAACCACGGTCGGCAAGGGAACATGAATTCACGCAGCTGCACACGTGATGCCGTCCAAGCGCCACGATGAAGCATCGGACACGACTCGAGGCCTGGCTCAAGCCACCAGGCTTGGAATGTGCCTCGAGCCGATGCTTGAGCGGATTGGGAGGAGGAGGTGGAGGTGGAGGAAGAGAAGAGGGCGGGCTGAGGACGCGAAAGAGGAGGAAGAACATGATGATTACGATGGGGACATAGAATGGGAAGCAGCGGGGGAAGAGGATGAGGAGGGGGAGAGGCAGGGGTGGACCTCCGCGGCGCGCCCCGGAGCCCCGGTCCTCAGCGAGGGCAGGCTGTGAAGGTTGCTACAGTCCTGCGAAGGCGGGGGCCGTGTGACCAGGCGCCCCCGCTTCCTCCTCCTCCTCCTCCTCCTCCTCCTCCTCCTCCTCCTCCTCATCCCCCTCCTCCCCCTCCTCCTCCTCCTCCTCCTCCTCCTCCTCCTCCTCCGCAGCCCTCGTGGCTCAAGTGAGCAGGTTCGCGGGAGGCCCTCGCGTCGGTGCGCGCCGGCGGCGGGCGCTCGGGCGGCGGGCCGCGGCCAACGCACGCGCCCTAGCTTGCCGCCTGCGTCACGAGCGGCAGG
Source organism: Prorocentrum cordatum (assembly GCA_963575745.1). Lineage (NCBI taxonomy): Eukaryota > Dinophyceae > Prorocentrales > Prorocentraceae > Prorocentrum > Prorocentrum cordatum. The sequence continues at coordinate 65,432 of CAUYUJ010002154.1, forward strand.
CGAGGCTGGGCTGCGCGCGCGGAGCCGCGATCGACCAGCGGGTCAGGGTGGTGCGCGCCTCGTTGGCAGTGCATCGGCGCCTGGCTGCTGTCGGCCGCCACCTCTCTGGCGGCAGGGCGGCCGCTCGGCTGCGGCAGCCAGCAGCTCGACGAGGCGGCGGAGGCGTCACTCACCGCTGACGCGGCGCTGCAATCGCCGCCGCCACGTGGCCGCCCGACAGACTGGATGCGATGGCGCTGCAGCGCTTGCTGCATGGCGGAGCCGCGCCCTTCAGTCGCGACTCACGGATTTTCGTGCTGGGTGCTTCGGCAAGGCCAGGTCTGGCTCGGGCAGAGGCGGGTGGCACCACGACGCATCCTCCTCCTCCACCTCCTCCTCCTTCGCCTTCTCATCGTCCTCCTTCTCCTCCTCCTCCTCTTCCTGCTCCTCCTCGTCCTCCTCCTCCTCCTCATCCTCCTCCTCCTTCTCCTTCGCCTCAAAGTTCTCCTGGTCCCCAGGACGCCCCAGGTCCCCTGAAGTCCGCAATGCGCTTCGGAGGCCCCCCACCCCGAAAAAAACGTCCAATGTTTGCCAGCGCTGGCCCCAAACATTGAGCCTGTGCACGCTGGGTGCGCCAGCTGCGTGGCGGGAGCTGCTTGGTGCAAACAACTGAGGTGTTGCTGATAACGACGGTGGTGGCGATGACGACGATGACGACGGCAATACCAATGACGGCGCCGATGGTGGTGACGTCGATGCCGAGAATGATATCCACATGTGCCGGTGATGAAGGTGATTAAGCTGACGATGGCGGCGATGGTGGCGGCTGACGATGACGATAGCGGTGGTGATGCGATAGCGCTGGCGCGCGTGATGAGGGAATCGCGCGCGCAGAAGGTCAAGCAATATGGAAAACTTGTGGTTAAGCAACTGTTGCGTTTCATAAGGGTTTGAAAAGGGAGAGGGAGGAGGAGCAGGAGGAGGAGGAGGAGCAGGAGGAGGAGGAGGAGGAGGGGTTTCTTGGGCATGGGTCTCCACTGTGTATGGTGTCTAGCTTGAAAGGCTTCTGAAGCTGATGGCTTCCAAGGATTTCGACACGCGCGCGTGGCGGTGCGCGCATTTGGCCCGCTGCTTGATACGGATTCGTGCACTGGACGCAGCGCGGATGCACCGCGTGGTGAGATGAGAGCCAAGGCCGCGCCAACGGCAATGTTGCTTAACGGTGATGCTGGACACCTAACTGTAGGAAGTCACGAACCACACTTTCTTACATGTCCGATCTGCGGATGTATCGAGCGAGAACGGCAAAGCGAATTGCAGGAGCACGAGCCGCGTTTTCCAGCGTTTTCCAGCAATACCGAAACCTACATCGCCGTTACCCGCATCGCCGTTAGCGTGTCTACAGGAAAATGCGGGTTCTGGGCGAGAGTGTTAAAACCATACAGTTGTTCTATGAGTTCGTTAAGTGCACGCGGGCAGAACATCTGTAATGTTTGTGTTTGGAATTCCATCGGAGTTCTGGGTGTTGTATGTTGAAGCGCTTGCTCAACTAACGTGGTCGGTCTGATTTCGACACCTGCGCGCGCGTGTGGACTGTGTGGTACGTCTTGCAAGGTGCTATTGCAAAATAACCTTTTGAGTTAAGCAAGCGTGCGCACATAGAACAATTAGAGAGGGATGAGGGGGGAAATCGATACTGGTGTGGCTGGAATTGTATGATATCGCATGGACAGGGCACGATGAGGCAGAATAGTGATAGCCAGCGTGGACCCCGAGCAGCGGCTTCCTGCACCCTATGCTGCGCAGTCTAGATGGTGCAATCAATGTGGTGAA
>CAUYUJ010002154.1:74743-92671 GCA_963575745.1 Prorocentrum cordatum
GTCGTCCTCGTCATCGTCGTCGTCGTCGTCGTCATCGCCGCCTGCAGTGGCCGTCGCTCCGCTTCGCTGGAGTGGTCAGAGCGAGGCAGAATCGTCCTCGTCCTCGTCGTCGTCGTCGTCGTCGTCTGAAGGGGCCCCAGGACACACAAATAAAGACACACAAATAGAAATATCCCCCATATTTTCCTATAGTTTCTGGGCCTCTGTCTTCCCTCCCATATTTTCCCATATTTTCTGGGGAATCGAGGATTAATTGTGTCTGTGTGTTTCTTTTCCTCCTGATCGTCGTCGTCGTCGACATCCTCGTCGCCGCCCGCCGCCGTCGGTCGCCGCCGCCATCGCCGCCCGCAGTGGCCTTCGCTCCGCTGCGCTGGAAGGGTCAGACCAAGGCAGAATCGTCCTCGTCCTCGTCGCTTCGCGTCCCTGGAATGGCACAGTCGGCCCGCATCACAAGGATGCGCGATAAGGATGGAAGGGCCTCGGACGCCCATTTCGAAACTTCTCGAGCGGGGCGCGGCCAATGAAAGTGGCCAAGGATGGACCGAGGAGGCAAAGATGCAAGGGGTACCCTTGGGCAGGCCGCCCATCCTCACTATGCGGGTCAACTGTAAGACCAAGGCAGCATCGGGGCGAAATGGGACCGATGTGGACCCGAAGTGGACCCGAAATGGACCGATACAGACCCGACGTCTCCGAGACTCGGCGGGCTCGGGAGGACCCATCGGGCGCCACACGGCAGCTTCAGAGAGCGCTCCGGGACGCTCTGAGAGCGCTCGGGAAGGCTCTGCAACGGATCTGCCTCGGTTCGAGGCCTGCCCGAGGTGGGCACCTCGTCGAAGCCGACCGCCCAAGAGCAAGCAGCGGTCCGCCTCGAGCGAGGCCGGCGGGAGACGCCGGCTCCAGAGGGTCCGACGCCGAGCCTGCAGCCGCTTCGATCTCCTGGCGACGTGGCGCTGCGAGGCGTTCTGCCTGGGCCACCCGTTCTTCGAGCACGTCGCCCTCGCCTCCTCTTCCTCCCGTGCCGTGATCCCCACCCCTTCTCCTGCCGATCCCCTCGCCTTCCTCTGCCTGCCCCGTCCGCACGCTCAGCGCCGCCTCTGGCAGCATCACCGTCAACCAGAAGAGGAAGAGGAGGAGGAGGAGGAGGAGGAGGAGGAGGGCGGAGGAGGAGGAGGAGCAGGAGGAGGAGCACGAGGAGGAGGAGGAGGAGGAGGAGGAAGAGGAGGAGCAGGAGGAGGAGGAGGAGGAGTCCTATTCAGAGACTCTGAGGCCTCTCCCGTAGGCGCTGCGGCCTCTTCAGGGGTCCCCTAGGGCGATCGCGATGGCCACAACTTCAACTGCACTGAAGAGACTCAGGTTTCTTGGAGGAGGTGTTGGCAGAGCCTCTTGAGGACGGACATATGGGCAAGGGAACATCGGACCCCTTCGCATATGCTTCGCGCATGCACGGGGGGATGCAGTATGATGGCATCAAGGCCTCTGAGATGGCCATCAGAGCGGTAGAGTGCTCCAAGTATGTTGGGCGTCGGTCAGCCCAAGACATAAGCGATTAAGCTAACAAGCCGCCTTTTTTCTGAAGAAAGAAGGAAGGTACTGAAAGCATATCGGGCTCTGGCTTTCTATCCCGAAAAAACCCAAAGGTGATCGAACTGCCTGGACGTCACATCCTGGGGGCCCTTTGCCGCCGCGGGCCGCTTCTTCTTGCAAAGTCCCCTGGGGGGCAGAGCTCTAACGGAGCCTGGGCTCAGTCGGTCAAGCGTCGTGATGGAGGAGCCCACTCTGACCGACAAGCCTCCATGACTGAAGGGCGTAGGGCCCCTCGTGGACCTCAGCAGAGTCAGGCACGCCCGCAGTGTTCTGCTGCCGAGATGGCTGAAGGCCTGGACACAAAGAGCGCCGCGCATGCACGCCCAGGCATCAGTGCGCAGGAGCTGGAGGATGTAGGAGGAGGAAGAGAGGAGGAGTTGGGGGTGTGGACGTCGTGTTGTGCCGCCGTGTTCCCCCTACGTATGCTAACTTCTACTGGAGCGCCTGTAGCTCAGGAGAGGCAGCGGACTCATCACCCAAAGAGGAGGGGTGAAGAGTAGGAGGATGAGGGAGAGGGAGAAGGAAAAGATCTCCGGAGACCTCCAGAAGCCCCCTGAGGTCTTCTGAAGCTTCCAGAGGTCTGCCGAAAATCCCCCCGCCTAAAAAAAAAAAAAAACGAACACCTCGAACCCGCTCCTTTTGGCATGTCCGGCATGGAGCAGGAAAAAACGCGGTTCAAACCGCACATGTTGTAGAAGATCCGACGGCGGCCACTATTAGCAGGCGACGGTTGTCTCAGACGGACAACGCCCGCGGCAACGCGGACAGCGAGTCCTGCTCAGAAGGAAATGAACTGCACTGCTGCCAGACTTCGTGACTGCGACCGTGAGTTGGAGGATGGGACGCGCAGGGACATGCAAACACTATATGTCCGCCTTGGAGGCGCGCGTCCGACCCGAACATATAGTATAACCATCTTGTAATAGATCGTTTCCCGAGCGGTGCGGCTAGAAAGCGCCCGCCACGACGCATGCACTATGAGATTCCTCGGTGCGCACGTCGCCCCTGGGGAGGCGACGCACACATAGCATTAGCATGTTGGGGTGACACCGAGAAGAGGACGACGAGGAGGAGAAAGGGGGAAGGCTCTGGAGTTGTCCAGGAAGCCTCGTTTGCTCTGGCCTACTGGGCCATTCTTTGTAGGCTGCTTGGGCTTCCGACAGATCGACTTATCGCACGACGGCAATGGCCAGCCTGTAAGCATCACGCAGAGGGAAGGAGCGGCGACAGAAGCGAGCAAAGCAGGCCGGCCAGCACACCGAGGACGCGGTCTGCCCCCGAGCAACAGAAGCGGCGGCGTGGCCGCGCACGTCTGCTTTGCAGATGCGCGCCAGCCTAAGGCCATCATCACTGCATTAAAATGAACGTTTTTTTGTTCGGCGTTTCGACATCGGGCGGAAGGGGGGGGGGAGGGGGGGTCTGGCTCCGGACCTCTGCTTAGTGCGACCGTTTGCAACAGTGCGTCCTATGGGGAAGAGACTCCATCTGCTCGGCACAGGCGCCAAAAACAGCCAGGATCCACTCCAAGGGGGGGGGAGGGGAGGGGTGCGAGGGACCGCGCCGATCGGCCAAACAATGAATATTATGTTGTCCCCGTCCTACTTAAGCACCACATCCCCGAAATAATTTCGAGCACCCGGAAAAGTGTCAAAGGAGTGTCGAAACAGTGTCGGGCGAGAGTCTCCCAGGGCCCGACGCGTAAAAACCCTGAAGTTTCGGTACTTTTTTGGGCGCTCGAAATTATTTCTGGTGCTCAAGGCTAAATCGGGAGCGGCCAAGAGGGGGGGGTGCAAATCATGACCGGCGGCATGTGCGTGGGCCAGCGGGGGGGGGCAGGGACGTAATGAAATAAGAAGAGGCACCGCGAAATCAGGGGAGATATCATGGCCCTCGCCATGATACCCACCCCCCCCCCTAGTCATCACCCCTCTCTTTTCCGCCCCCGACTAAAGTAGGTTGGAGCACCATAACATGAAAATAATAAAAACGACGACATAACTGCACGGCAGGACCGGAGATGCCTGCTGCCGGGCCGAATCAGACCGTCGAGTGCGGAACGCGACGCGAGGGCCACGGCAGCCTTTGTGGAGGCATGCGGCCCCGGTGTGCCCATCGCATGCAGAGGCTCTGCTCCTGCTCCTCCTCCTCCTCCTCCTCCTCGTCCTCCTCGACCTCCTCGTCCTCCTCGTCCTCCTCGTCCTCGTCCTCCTCGTCCTCCTCGTCCTCCTCGTCCTCCTCCTCCTCCTCCTCCTCCTCCTCCTCCTCGTCCTCCTCCTCCTCCTCCTCCTCCTACATTTCCTCCTCCTCCTCCTCTTCCTGCCAGTGCTGGCACAGCTCAGTCTGCGGCGCACCCGTCTGGCCACAAGAGGTCCTTCAGGCTGCGGATCTCCACGGAGCTCCTGCGAGAGACACTGCGCCCGTCTGGCAGAATCATCTGGAGATTCCCTGCTCTGATCATCCAAACGTGGGACGGCTTCTCTGCAGAATCGGCAACATGCTGCCAAATGCAGCTTGGCGGCTCATCAAGAAGGAACTCCTTTGCGGGAACGGCCAGACGTCCACTCGCATACGTGAAGCTCAACTCCACCGAGCCCTGCTCCTTTGCCAGAACGATCAGCGACAACGCTACAACCTGCGACTTGCACTCAATGAAAAGTCGCTTGGTCTCCGCGCTCAACTTGTTGGAATGTTCTATGGGGACGCACTCAATGTAGTCGCAATATTCGTCTTCGTCATATTCGTGCATGGCCACGCGAATGTTGGGATCGACTCCAGCATCGATGAGCATCTTCACGATCGCCGTGCTGTTGCTCAAGGCTGCAAGTTCGAGGTGTTTCTGGTTAACGTGTGCCTTCAAAGAAATCAGAGCGCCAAGGGAATTCGGCTTGGTGTGAGCGATTGCCTTATCAACTGCGGACTGCAGAGTAGCTACGCGCTTATTGCCCTCGCATTCGCCACATATCCAAACGCGTCTCGATACCTGAATGTCTTTCCCTGAATAGCCTCCTTGCCCTTGACCGCTGCCGTTACACCTGTTGCAAATATTGATGTCCCTGTCGAGAGCATTCACATCCTGGCCATCAGACGCCATTCGATGAATGAGAGACACATCGTCTCGCATGACTGCGTCGAACCAGTCAGCTTCTCGGCCACTCTGTCCAAGAAGCTGAACTTGCTTGGCGCATGGTTGTCCCTTTTTTGTTCCTTTGGTTTGGATCCCCAACACGAACGAGACTCTATCATCCGTGATCAAAGCTTTCTTCCCAACCACGTCGCTGTTGTGAAAAAACAAGTCGGCGCCACCTTCCCTGCTAATGAAGCCGAAGCCGCCGTCACACACACGTCTCACGATGCCTGTAGTCATCGGGGAGGGCGCAATCGGGCGCACGTGAGCGCAAAAACTGCCCGAGCAAAACGGCTCAGGCCCCCCGCGATGCTTTCAACAAGCCTCCGAGGGCCTGCACAAAGCGCCCCCCTACGGTGGAGGCTCGAGATGAGGACACCTGCCACAAGGCACCGAGGGCCTAGCGACCGTTGGGCGGCCACACGTCGGCCACCCACCTCGCCTTGAAACAGGAAGGAATGCGCCAGGGTCTGGGCCCCAGAAGGACGCGCCTCGTCCAATGCCGCCGCCACAACGCCCCAGCGCCAAAAACTGCCAAAGGCACCCAAGACCAATCGAAGCCGCTCCTCCCCGAGCTGCAGCAGTTGCGGGATCACTCGGGCGTCGGCGCTGCATGCATCCAGGGGCTCCGACCGCCCGCGTATACGACGAGGCTCCTGGGGGCATTGGACAAGGAAGCCTCAGAGATAAGGAATGCAGAGTCTGGACGCCAGAGGAATTCCAATCGCGGATCGGCCATGGATACCACCGCCGCCCTCAGCAGTTAAGGAATCCTCCAGAGTCTGAAGCCTCCTGGGCACATTCCTTAACGAACGCCCCCACCGCACATGCAATGCCCACCCCCCAGGGCTATTGAAGGGGCCCATTTTCCTATAGTTTCTGGATTTTTGTCTTCCCCCCCACTTCCCATATTTTCCCATAATTATTTTCCTGGAAATCGACGATTAATTGTGTCTGTGTTTTTTCCTCTCCTGAGCTATCCACCCCGTTTGCCTCCCCCGATCCCTGCGCGAGGCGGCGCGCGGGGACCGCTCCCCCACAGACCCCCGACGTCGTGTTCGACGACGCGAACCCCTGGGTCGAGATCTCCAGGGATTTGACCAAGAAAAAACACAGTCCCAATCCCAAAATCGCGGATTCACCGAGGACTCGAACATCGGCCAAAGATTTCGGGGTATGGTCTGCGCTCCCTGGTAAAGCCCTGCCCCGAAATCTCCATCCCCGAAGTCTCGAGGACCCCGCGTCTCGTTTTGGCCCTCGCGCTTTCAGGACTGGGCGTCTGTTTTGAGCTGGCGAGGATTGACGCCGCGGATCCCTCGAGATCTCGACCCCCCCTCCCAGCGGGGCCGAACTCGGAGATCCCGAGCTCTGCGGCCCCGGGGCGCGGGGAGGGGGCCGCCGGCGGCCGAACGCGGCCAAGAGCTGGGGGGCCTCGGCCTCGCGAGCGCGTCGATGCGAAGGGCCCCCCACCCGCGGGGCGTCGGGCGCCCTCCAGCTGGGGCGGTCCAGGTCCCCGGCGTGGGCCGACGTCGCCCTCGCCGCCGTCGTCCTCGTCGTCTCCCTCGGTCTCGTCGTCGTCTTCGCCGACGTCGTCTGCCTCCCCGCGGGGCCCTGGGCTGCCCGAGGCGGCGCGCGGGGATGCCCGTCGAAGGTACGGGGGAGAGGAGAAGGACGAGGATGGTAATCTGATGTAGAACCAGACGTCTTTAGATAGTTGTGCGGATCGGAGGTGAGAGGGTGAGATCGAAGTGGATCGGAGAGCCCCCCTGCTGGGAAATCGAGTTCGGTTTCGTGTTCGTGCGTGCCGTGCGTGCGGGCGAGGCGAAGCTGCGTGGGCGGGCGAGAGGAAAGTCTCCTGTGGCTGAGGCGCGGCCGGACCAAATGTCTCCCTTCTGGCGTCCGGTGGCGCGCGGTGTCCTGCTGGTGTCCCGCCGGTGTCCCGTCGGTGTCTCGATGATAATGGTGATGGTGATGATGATGATGATGATGATGATGATGATGTTGATGATGCTGATGTTGCTGCTGATGATGATGGTGCCCCGAAGTTGATGACGATGATGATGATGATGGTGATGATCATGATGATGTTGATGATAATGAGATGAGATGATGATGAAGATGATGATGATGATGAAGGTGTCCCGATGATGATGATAATGATGAGGTTGATGATGATGATGTTGATGATGATAATGGTGATGACGATGATAGTGCCCCGATGATGATGATGGTGATGATAACGATGATGGTGCCCCTATGATGATGATGATGCTGATGATGATGAAAATGAGGTGATGACGATGAGTTTGATGATGGTGGCCCGATGATGGTGATGATGACGTTGATGATGATGATGGTGTCCCGATGATGATGATGGTGATGATGCTGATGGTGACGACGATGACGGTGCCCCGATGATGATGATGATGATGATGATGTTGATGATGATGATGATTATGATGATGCTGGTGATAATGGTTGCGCCCCGATGATGATGATGATGATGATGATGCTCATGATGATGATGGTGATGATGAGATGATGGTGATGATGATGATGGTGTCCCGATAATAATGATGTTGATGGAACTGATGGTGGCGATGATGGTGCCCCCGATGATGATGATGACGACGATGATGATGATGATGTTGATGATGATGGTGATGAGGTGATGATGATGATGACGATGATGATGATGGTGTCCCGATGATGATGAAGATGATGTTGACGTTGATGACGATGATGTTGTTGATGATGATGACGTTGATTGTGATATCGATTGTGCGATTGTGATATCGATAATGAGATCGATAGTGAGACCGAATGTGCGATCGATTGTGAGATCGTTAGTGAGATCGATAGTGAAATCGATGGTGAGATCGATAGTCAGATCGGTTGTGAGATCGATCGAATGAAGTAGATCGAGTGAGATCGATTGAGAGATCGATCGAGCGAGATCGATCGAGCGAGACCGATGGTGAGATCAATAGTGAGATCGATAGTGAGACCGATCGAGTGAGACGTTAGTTCCTTTTCCCCCGAACCTCCTTATCACCCGAAGGGTGGTCGTATAGGTATATCTATTTAGATATCGGAGGTTGGGGGGTGAGATCGCAGTGGAACGGAGACCCCCAACCGGGAAATCGTTTCGTTTCGTTCGTGTCGTGCGTGCGGGCGAGGCGAAGCTGCGTGGGCGCGCGAGATGAATGAACCCGCCGACGGCGACGGCGAAGGGCGCGCCGCGCTATCCTTCCGATCCTTTTTCTCTTTCACGAAGGGGGGCGGGGGCGGGGCGCCCACATCAAGCTCGAGGCTCCCGCCCCTCGTCCCTGCCGCCACCGCCGCCGCGAGGCGCCCATTTGCCAGGGAGGGCGCCACTGCCTGCATTACACAAGCGCGCTCAACGACTCGCCAAATGACTGCTCGCAAACGTCCTCGATCCACCGCCAGGGACTTCTGATTTGTTACATTGACGCAGACGTGTTTTTTTTCAGACGTTTGCGAATAAGCACCTGGCGAGTAGCAGAACGCGCTCGGTGATGCCTCCCTCGCCCCCCCTCCTTCGCCTGCTTAGCAAGCAGGGCGGCCTCCCCACCGACGCGGCGTGCCGTTCACATGCACCCCGCGCGAAATCAAGCCGCGAGGCCGTTGCGTCCGTATGACTCCACAAAAACGGAATAGAAAACCCCCAAGCAGCTTAACCTCGTCATTGTTCTTCTCCTCCTCCTCCTCCTCCTCCTCCTCCTCCTCCTGTTCCTCCTCCTCTTCCTTTTCCTCCTCCTGTTTTTCCTCATGTGTCTCGCACCTAGCTTTGCCAGACAGGTATGCTCCTCGTTTGCACCTTTTTCGCGTTCCCACCAAACGACCCGGGGCGCCCCAGCACGACGCCACGATTGCGAACATCGCCAGACCAGCGGCGCCTTTCGATCCGAACACGCGAGTCGGACGCCCTCGTCACGACCGCGCCGACGCGGTCGCCGCGCTGCGCGTTCTACGCCGACGGAGCACGCTCTTCGCTATCGCCTTGGACAAGCACCTAACAACACATGCGGCCAGACATCGTTCACTGCGCGGCGACGGACTGAAATAGCGCGAGGCCACGGGCTGACGAATGTGAAGATATGAAGACTTGCGAGATCCTTCGTCGCAGGACAGCAGCATGCTCAACGAATCGATGTTCGACCGAGCTGCCGCATCTGAGGGCACTGCTGAAGAAAGAAGACTGGCGCGCAAAGAAAAGACAGGACGACGCTCGCACGCAACGGCGCGGCAAGAGCGACACCTACGTCCCATTGGCCTCCGTGCGCCCTGACAACGCGCGCGACGGCGCGAGCATGCATGGGCACTTGTTTGCGTCGGCGGCAAAACAGGGCTCGTCTGCGCTAGCGGAAAGGCCTAAACGGGGGTGCCTCGAAAGCAGGGGGGCAGAGGGAGCGAGCCGTTCAGAGGGGGCGGGTCACGCTCCGAGGCATGCATGTGCACCTGACACAGCCGCAAGCACCCGCAGAGCCCGCCAGCACAGCCAGCTGTCCATGTCTGGCGGGCCGGCTCTTCTCGGAGCCCTCTTCGGCCTTCGTGGGCGCCTGTTGGGCCGCGTTCGGGCCGTTTCCAGGTGGTCTTGGGCAATGTTCTGGCTATCTCTCGTTTCCTGATGTGGATAAGGAGCAAAGGTCAAGAGAGCCAGCGTCCATATTCTGATCTGTGTGTGATGATGACGGGCCAGCGACCAAGCGGCGAATGAATTACCCGTTCACAACATGGCACGCCTGAACTCAGTCGGCATTGGGATGAAGGAGGAATAGAGCACAAGCGAAACACACAAACATGTGAGATATTGAGCCATGTCCGGGATCTTGCCATCCCGCCTTGGCCCCGCCTTCGCGTCTTCCGGCGAGTACTGGAATGGGCGGGCAGCGAGCGGGCGAAGCATCTCCAATTACTCCGACGGTAGGACCCCACATGATAATCTGTTTAGCTTACCCTTTACGCTTTCCTCCTCCCCCTGGCGGACACCCTCTCCTCTCGCCCTGTGCACTGCCCTATATTCCTCCTTCTATTTCTCTTCCTCCTTCTCCTCCTCCTCCTCCTGCTCCTCCTCCTCCTCCTCCTCCTCCTCTCGCGCCACCTCCTCCTCCTCGTCGCCCTCCCCCATGCCCTTTCCCTCCTCACCCCCCTGCCTCTTCTCCACGTGCACCTCCCGTTCCCCCTGGTCGCGGCAAGCAACTCGATTTTCCTCGGCGCCGTCGCCGCGTCGGCCAGCACGCGCGCGTTTACCGACGGCTAGATCGCGAAGCCGTCGCGGCAACCCTCCGGGCCAGGCCGCTGGGACAACCTCGCAGGCCGCAGGGGCGCGGGGGCCAGCCGTCGGGGCAACCCCGCGGGCCTCCAGGCGCGCGCCGCGGCGCTCAGGCGGGCGGCAGCGCGAAACCCAGCTCTGCCGCGAGCTGCTCCGCCTCAGCCCTGGAGCCCACCGCTCTCTTGTCAAACTCCTGCAGCGCCTTCCGCAGGGACGCCAGCGGCCCGCGCTCCAGGAACTCTCGCGCGGGCGGCCGCAGGATCAGCATGGTCCGCACGCACGTGGCGCGGGAGAACATGACGTAGAGGCGCAGCCACCACATCTCGTCCGACATGCCCGCGCGGCCAGCGTCCTCATCCCTGGCGCAGTCGACGGTGACGCCCTTGCGCAGCGTCTGGCCCTGCGACAGCGTGGAGGCGAGGTAGGACGCATGCGCCAGGGTGAACCCCGAGCGGCGCACAGCGTGCGCCCCCGAGCTCTGCCACGTGAACTCCTGCTCGCTGGGCCTGAACATGAGCAAGCTCCTCGCCCGCGCCTCGGCCTCGCCGTCGTCGCCAGCGCCATCGGCGCGCTGCCGCAGCACCTCGGCGACCACCTTGAAGATCGGGGACTCCTGGAAGCCGTGCAACTGCAGCCAGATTCCCTGCGGTAGGTAGCGGGGGCGGAAGAGCTGGCCTGGCGCGCACTCCTCGTAGTCCCGCTCGTCGTCTGCGTGAAACTCGAAGGACACGATGGTGGCCCGTTGCTCCTGCACGAGCCCCAACTTTTTCTTCAGCTCTTCCTGCGCGGCCGTGAACCGGACCTCCATGCCGACGTGTGCCGGTAAGACGCCGTGGATGTCCCCGGTCTTGTGCATGTTCGGAACGTTCAGGAGGCGCCGGCCTGCGTCTGGGTCGCCTTGAATCGTGCCGCACTCGTCTACGGCCTGCAGGAAAACGAGGGGGACGCCGAGGCGCCGCGCGTCGCGACGGGCGCGCGTGTGATTCCACCTCGCCAGCGTCTCCCAGTAGATGCCCATGCCGTAGCCGAGCCGAAAGTTCTCGTGCTGGTGCCGAGGGTCCAGGACGCCGTGGTTGTCCGAGGCCAATGTCTTCTCCCAGGCAGACCAGACCTCTGGTGGGAAGCGCTTGCCCTCGCGCGTGCAGCCCAAGAACGTGATCAGAGGGTCCCCTGGCTCGAAGCGCTTCGTGCCTGGATATGATCTCTGAGCCGGGGTCGGAACACGAAGAAAAATCATAATGTCCAGAACCAGCCCCGAACTAGAAAACATGTTGGAAACATATGGTTTTCCAATAGGAATCGGACTCTGAAGCTCGAGAGTCGAGGTCCGAGGCTTTTCGGCCCCAAGGACCCTCCTCGTCGCCACGGCTGGGATGACCAGGATGAGGACGACGAGGATGAGGACGACGAGGATGAGGACGACGAGGATGAGGACGACGACGCGGATGAGGACAATGAGGATGATGAGGATGAGGACGATGATGACGGCAGCGGCGGCGTCGTCGTCGTCGGTCCTCGTCGTCGTGAAGGATAGAGCGAGGACGATGACGTCGGCGGCGGCGACGGCGACGGCGACGACGACGACGACGACGACCAGATTCTGCCGCAGACGCGCCGCTTTCCGGGCCCCAGGGCCGTGCCTCCGTGCCTTTTTCGGGTCCCGGGGGTGACAGAAACCGATTGAAACCAGAACGGGCCAAAAAAAACAATAGCGTCAGTGGCCCCTTATCCACGAACACGCAGGGCGTTTTTTTGTGGGCGGCTGACGGTGGGTTACCACTGCCAACCCGGACGAAAGGGTTCCCCCCTGCGCCCGATTCGGCGGACGATGGGTTACCACCGCCAGCCCGGAGACAAGGGGTTACCCCTGCCCCCGATTCGGCCAAGGATGGGTTACCACCCCCGGCCCGGACGCAAGGGTTCCCCCTCTGCGCCCGATTCGGCTGACGATGGGTTACCACCGCCAGCCCGGAAACAAGGGGTTACCCCTGCCCCCGATTCGGCCAAAGATGGGTTACCACCCCCGGCCCGGACGCAAGGGTTCCCCCCTGCGCCCGATTCGGCTGACGATGGGTTACCACCGCCAGCCCGGAGACAAGGGGTTACCCCTGCCCCCGATTCGGCCAAGGATGGGTTACCACCCCCGGCCCGGACGCAAGGGTTCCCCCTCTGCGCCCGATTCGGCTGACGATGGGTTACCACCGCCAGCCCGGAAACAAGGGGTTACCCCTGCCCCCGATTCGGCCAAAGATGGGTTACCACCCCCGGCCCGGACGCAAGGGTTCCCCCCTGCGCCCGATTCGGCTGACGATGGGTTACCATCGCCAGCCCGGAGACAAGGGGTTGTTACCCCTGCCCCCGATTCGGCCGAAGATGGGTTACCACCCCCGGCCGGGACGCAAGGGCCCCCCCTTGCGCCCGATTCGGCCGCCGATGGGTTACCACCGGCGGCCCGGAGACAAGGGGTTACCCCTGCCCCCGATTCGGCCGAAGATGGGTTACCACCCCCGGCCCGGACGCAAGGGGCTACCCCTGCGCCCGGCCGCTGTCTCGTCGTCGTCATCGTCAGCTCCTCAGTCGCCCTTCCGGGCACGCAGGCCCATGACTACAACAAGTTTGCCGACGACCAGCTCAGACGATGCTACCCGCACTTCTCAATCGCCCTTTCGGGCACGCAGGCCCATGACAACAACAATTTTGCCCGCGACCAGTTCAGACGGGGGTACCCGCACTCCGTTCACAGACGAAGCTCCCGCTTGGTAACTCCCCGGCTGTCAGGCCGCAGGAGCGAGTTCCCCTTCGATCCTCAAAATCGGTCGTAACACCCGTCCTCAGACCTCCAAGTGACGACAGTTAATAGAATCCGATGACCCGCCGCGGATTCGAACATGATGCGCGGGCCCCATCGGGAGGGGGCTGCCGCCTGAGATGCCATCGCAATTCACTCACAGACGAGGCTCCCGCTTGAGACTTCCTTCATATTCAAGCCTCAGGAGCCCAAAAGTGACGACAGTTACAGGTTTCAGGATGACCCGCTCGGATTCGTAACATGATCTGCGGGCCCCATAGGGAAGGGGCTCCCGCCTGAGACTTCCTCACAATTCACTCACAGACGAGGCTCCCGCTCGATACTTCTTCCATATTCAAGCCTCAGGAGCCCAAAAGTGACGACAGTTATAGGTTTCAGGATGACCCGCCTCGGATTAGTAACATGATCTGCGGGCCCCATAGGGAGGGGGCTCCCGCCCGAGACTTCCTCGCAATTCACTCACAGACGAGGCTCCCGCCTGATACTTCCTCCGTAATCAAACCTCAGGAGCGCAAAAGTGACTACAGTTACAAGTTTCAGGATGACCCGCTCGGATTCGTAACATGATCTGCGGGCCCCATAGGGAGGGGGCTCCCGCCTGAGACTTCTTCACAATTCACTCACAGACGAAGCGCCCGCGCGATACTTCTTTCATATTCAAGCCTCAGGAACCTAAAAAAGACGACAGTTACAGGTTTCAGGGTGACCCGCTCGGATTCGTAACATGATCTGCGGGCCCCATAGGGAGGGGGCTCCCGCCGGAGACTTCCTCGCAATTCACTCACAGACGAGGCTGCCGCTTGATACTTCCTTCATATTCAAGCCTCAAGAGCCCAAAAGTGACGACAGTTACAGGTTTCAGGATGACCCGCTCGGATTATCAACATGATGCGCGGGCCCCATAAGGAGGGGGCTCCCGCCTGAGACTTCCTCGCAATTCACTCACCGACGAGGCTCCCGCCGGATACTTCCTCCAAATTCAGGCCTCAGGAGCCCAAAAGTGACGACAGTTACACGTTTCGGATGACCCGCTCGGATTACCAACATGAAATGCAAGCCCCATAAGGAGAGGACTCCCGCTGGAGACTTCCTCTCGGTTCACTCACAGACGAGGCTCCCGCCTGATACTTCCTCCATATTCAGACCTCAGGAGCTCAAAACTGACGACAGTTACACGTTTCGGATGACCCGCTCGGATTACCAACATGATGCGCGGGCCCCATAGGGAGGGGGGCTCCCGCCTGAGACGTCCTCGCAATTCACTCACCGACGAGACTCCCGCCTGCTACTTCCTCCATATTCAAGCCTCAGGAGCCCAAAAGTGACGACAGTTACACGTTTCGGATGACCCGCTCGGATTACCAACATGAAATGCGGGCCCCATAGAGAGGGGGCTCCCGCCTGAGACTTCGTCGCAATTCACTCACCGACGAGGCTCCCGCCTGATACTTCCTCCATATTCAATCTAGGGAGTGATAGATGACGAAGTGATGAGTCAGTGAATGCTGATGATGAGTGAATGATGAGTGAATGATGATGATGCTGATGATGATGATGACCAGTGAGTGGGTGATCGAGAGATGATGATGGTGATGGTGACGATGATGTTGAGAGAGGCGGCGGTCCTACCGTCGGAGGACCACTGCCTCCGAAACCTACTGAGGATGAGTGAGTAATTGAGTGAGTGAGTGGGTGATAGAGTGGTGATGATGGTGACGATGATGGTGATGAGGATGATGATGATGAGTAGTGGTGACGGAGATGGTGGTTGATGGTGATGATGATGGTAATGATGATGAGTGTGTGCGTGTGATGACGATGATGGTGGTTGATGGTGATGATGATGGTGATGATGGTGAGTGTGTGTGAGAGAGAGGAAAGGGGGGGTGAGATCCTGCGCGGCGTGTGCAGAGAAAACAAAAACCCCACTTTGGATGTGGGGGAAAAGAACCCCAGAATGCAAGCCCTGCTTGGGGAACGCGAGATCCATGAAGCCATGGTTCGCGCCAGCAGCCCGGCCACGCTGGCCACGGGAGCGGGGCCCAGGCCGAGCTCCAGCAGCTCTCCCCCGCCGCAGGCGCACCGGCTGACCAAGGCGCGGCCCCGAACCTCCCAGACCCAGCCACAGTGGACGACCTAGCAGCCGCAGTGAAGTCGAGCTTGGCCAAGGGGCCGCGGCGCCCGGGGCCAGGCCCGAATGGCGGCGGATTCGAGCACTGGCGCACACTCCTCGCCGACAGCGCGGCGCTCGACGCAGTTGCCAAAGTCGCGGTGTCTTTTTGTCGGCACGGGGCCCCGAGCGCAGAGACCACCGGGGCCAACCTCGGAGCGCGGCCAGTGGCGCTTCGAAAGAAGACTGGAGGCCTGCAGCCCCTCGGGCGCGAAAAAGTGCTGAGGCGGTTAGCAGCTACAGCGGCCTGCGAGGTTCACAAAGAGGATGTACGCCAGGCATGCGGGCCGCACCAACACGCAGTGGGAAAGTCAACAAGGTGCGAAGTGATGCGCAGGTTAATTTCCGCCCTTGGCGGAGCAAATCCACGAGGCGTTTTCCTCGCCTTCGACTGCTCCAACAGTCTCCCGCGAGCCCGAATCTTTCAGGGGCTCCGAACACGAGCGCCCGGTCTCCTTTGCACCGCGCGCTGCTGGCTGGGGGGGGCCACTACGCACCTCTACTGGGACGACGCCGGCGACGCGGCACGGCCGGCTACGGCTACCACAGGCGTGGACGAAGGCCGCCCGCTCTCGCCTGCTTTCTTCGCGAGTGCTGTGGCAGACTGTCTGGCCGAGGTCTCCCAGGGGCTCCAGCAGCTCTCGCCTGCTTGCAGGGTGTTTTCCTACCTGGACGACTTCCCGGGGCACGCAGCAGGAGCGGCGCGACTTGTGGCGGACGCTCTCACCAGCCACGGCCTGACGGTCAGCCAGAGCAGAACCCAGGCGTGATCACTGGACCGAGAGAGCGACCTCCCAGACGCTATCCGCGCGCTCAAGGTCGACACGTTGAAGTGCTTGGGCAATGCAGCGCCATGGCCAGGCCAGCAGGAAGACAGGGTGGTAGTGCACGCAGGGGCAGACGGAGCGGCGGCAGTGCAACGGGCGCAGACCTTCACTTGGCGACTCCGAGAACTGCGAGGAGCCTGACTTTCCGCCGAGGCCTACCTCACTCTGCTGCGAACCTTCGCACAGGGCTGCGTCACTCACCACCTGCGAGCCAAATTGCAAAGCATCTGGGTGGAGCAGCTCGACGCGGTGGTGTTCTCGGCCCTCGAACACCTACTTCGCGGGAGCCAACTGGACGAGCTCCAGAGGCTGCAAGCCAGCATGCGCCTCACCGACGGAGGGTGCGCCATCCCGCCCGACGCCCAGACAGCGCCAGCAGCCTACGCCGCGAGCTGGGCGCTCTGCCTCCACGACGTGGCCAAGTGCCTGGACGCGAGCACGCTGCAGGGGTTCTGAACGCGGCGCCCGCGAACTGTGCAAGCGCTCGCCCAGGCCGAGCAAGCCTCGGGTGCGACAGTCGGACAGCCCATCGACTGGGCCCGTAGTCTCCAGGAGCCCCACGCTCAGATCCAGGGCGTGTGGAGCAAGGCGGTCTCCAGGGAGAAACAGAGAGCGGTTGCTGCGGGAGCTCCCAGAAAACGACCGCCTGGCGCTCCGGGAGTGCGGCGGCGTGGGCGCAGGGGCGCTTTTCCAGCCGCGGCAACCAGGAGACCCTGCTGTGCAGCCAGACGCCCAGTTCGAGGTGAGCCTCAGGTGCCAGCGCCATGCGCCGGTCTGCCCCGCGGGCTCACGCTGCCAACACCGACGTCGAGACGGCGCGCTGTGCGGGTAGGCCCTCGACGCACACGGGTTCCATGCCAAGCCATGCGAGGTGGGCCAGTCCCGCGTTGCTCGGCACGACCGCCTCCGTGACCGACATGCAGCTACGCATCAGGATATCGCGGGTCATGCCGCGCCAACGGAGCAACGGGTGCTGGCGTGGGACCGCCGTATTCCCTGGACTGGGGTCTTTCAGGAGGCAAAGCTGGACCTCCATACGCACGACCCCAGCACTGGCCGACCCATCTTCGTCGATTGGGCGGTGACCTGCACTCGACCTACGCTCCACGCAGGCACGCCCGAGCAGAACAAGATGAGCTCGCAGCAGCCCAGATGGTCGAGGACAAACGCGACTGCTACTCCCCCCGCTCGATCTAGTCCCGATGGTCTTCGAGACCGGGGGGCGGCCGTCCGACGATGCAGTGAGCTTCGTTCGGACCTACGGTGCCTCTCGTAATGACGCCGACCGCTCTGAGCTCCTGAGTCGGATCTGGCGGGACATCTCACGCACCCTCCAACATGGGAACGCGGAGATGATCCTGAGCGCCCTGGGGCGGTGAGGGGCAGCTGGCTGCTTCCGCGGCTTCCACAACCAGCAGCCCCAGCGCGACAACCACCAGCAGCAGTAGCACCACCTCGAGCACGACCATCACCTTTCACACTGCCGCCATTGCCACCACGGTTACCGGCACGCCCACCACGATCACCACTTTCAACCCCACCGACCCCTGACGCCGACCACCACAACCACCGCCACTACTAGCGCCGGGGGCCCAGCAACTCGACGATGGCAGCACCGCGACACTCACCGCGACTGCCACAACGCCGGCGGCCACCACCGCCACTCCGACTACTACGACTTCACCACCACGCCGCCTTCCACAGCCACCAAGGCGTCATCCATGACCGCCCCCCGCCTAGCCCCCCCGCTTCCTCTTCCTCTCCTCCCCCTGCCGCCCCTGCCAGGCCGTACCTGCATGCCTTTCTCCAAGCATGTTTTTGTTAATGAACTTACGCGTTGCATGGCTAGGGGCCCGAGACCATAACCCCAACGCCTGGGGTTCCCCCTTGGTGACGGGGGTGGGGACCCACTCGGGTGCCCCCGGGTCTTTTGGCCAGGGAGGGAGAGGAAGGGAGGGAGGAAGGGAGGAGGGGTGGGGGAGGAAGGGAGGGATGTAAGGAGGGAGCAAGGGGAGGGAGAAGGCGGGAGGGGGAGAAGGGAGGGAGAGGAGTGGAGAGGAGGAGAGGAGGAGAGGAGGGAGGAGAGGAGGGAGGAGAGGAGAGGAGAGGAGGGAG
>CAUYUJ010002155.1:0-92665 GCA_963575745.1 Prorocentrum cordatum
GGCTTCAAGTGCCCACAGAGCAGCAGCTGCAAAAGGGGCGGCAAGTGGTTCCAGGGAGAGACAGTGGAGGCGGCCAGGAACAAGCTGGTGAACCACCTTCGCGTGTCGCCGTACCACGACTTGAGCGAGGACGAAGCGGAGGTAGCTGCTGTCGCACTCGAGCCCGACTCGTGGGAAGTCGACCTCGCGGAGTGGCGCCAATGGGAGGAGGAGAAGGCCAACTGGGGCTCCGCCAAAAGGCGCAAGGGGGCGCCGAAGGTCGAGCTGGCGCCAATCCCTCCACAATCCCGCGTGGAACGCTCGCACCAGCTGAAGGACGCGTTCTCGGAGGGCAGCGGATCGTCAGGCGCAGCTTCGTCAGCCACGGCGGGCATGAGGATGTCCACGGCGTTGGCCAGCCAGATGTCGCCCGATAGCATCGTGGTGCTCAACGGCACCCAGTGCCAGGCTGTGCTCGACTCGTTGCGCCGCGCGCGCACTGCGACGCAGATGTGCGCCCAGATAGCGGAGCGCGCGGTGAACGCTTTCCGCCAAGAGGAGCAATGCATCGCCGAGTGCGAGGACGTGCTCGCGAGCTGGCTGGTGCGCAACGCGACCTCGTAGGTGCAGGTGCACGGCTGGCAGCACTGATGTCGCCTCAGCATCAGTAGCATCATTCGCGCAGGCGGCGCGACGCGTCGGCCCTACACGCCCCCCTCCCACTCCTCCAACGCAATTTCAATCCACACCCCTGTGTCAGAACAAATTAGGACACCCCCACACACTCCATCCGCACTCAATTCGTGAAGGCCGCCACGCCGAGGTGAATTTTGGCCACGCAGGCGGCCGAGTAGCCGCCCCCCAATGCAAGGCGATATGGGGGGCGAGTGGACGAGCGGAGCGGGAGGAAGGTGAGGGAACTTCGGCGGATAAGACAGGTGGGCGGTTGGATGGGATTTGGCAAAAGGGCTGGGTGGAGAAAACTGCATCCGCATAAGAATGAGTGCGGCTATTTTCTGGATGTGCTGCATCGCCATGTCCGCCCACCCCCCCATCGCCTTGCATATGATGACGCTCATGCAGCGCGCCCCGATTGCGCGCGCTCGCCCGTCTCTTCGCTGCCGCTCAGGCAGCGCGCCTCGCTTCCGCGCTCGCCCGTCTTTTCGCTGCCGCTCAGGCAGCGGTTTGAAGCACGCGGCGCCGTCCGCGGTCGGTAGCGCAGGGCGCCGCTCCGCCCCTGCTGCTCCGCTAAACTAACTCGGCGGACGTGCCGCTACGCCGCCGCCATGCACTGGCAAAAAAACGTTGGCTGTTATCATATGTTAGCATATGTTATCACGCGCCTGACAACACCTGATAACACCTGATAACACCTGATAACATGTTATCAGGTGTTATCATGTGTTAGCATGGTGTTATCACACGCCTGATAACATATGATAACATATGATAACATGATGTCAATTTTGTGTGGTTGTCATGTTGCGCGCAAATCATTTCAGTATCCGTATCACCTCGTGCGTCCGCCACGCTTCGAGCGGCTAGTCCGCTGGCGGCCAATCCGCCTCCCTCGCCGCGCCCCTGCACCCTCTCAAGCGGCGAGTCCGCTGGCGGATATGCCGCCCCCTTCATACCTCACTCCACCCCTCCCTCCACCTTTGAAGCGGCTATTCCGCTGGCGGCTATCCCGCCTCACTTACCGCGCGTTTTCTTCGTCATCGCTTCGCGTCCAGCTCATCTTGGAATCAGGGCCGCGCGCGACGCGCGGCTTCTCGCGTGCCAAGGCGGTCACGCCGCCATGGCGGGGACGCCGCCCGCTGAAGATCACCAGCAGCATTCTCTGGCAGTGATGTTCGGAGCAGCCAGGCCGAACAACAAGGGAGTGATGACCAAGGCGCCCGCAGCGAAGCCCCGTGGGAAAGCTAAGCTATCGGGGACGCAGATGACACTGACTGGACAGCTTGTGCCGCCGCTCGCATTGACCGACGCAGGGCCGCCGAAGGCACGCGGGAAAAGCAAAGGCAAGGGCAAAGGTAAGCACCCCGCTGCGTTGAGGACGGCTCGCAAAGCTGCGTCAGCCGCAGCTCCCGCCGAAGAACTGCCTCCTCAGGGCGCAGCGGCTTTGCCACCAGAGCCGGACGACGCAGCGTCAGAGGCGGCATCGGGCTCCGAGGAGCGCGGCGACGAGATTGGTTCCGAGCTCGGCGTCAAACAGGATGAGCTTGAGAGTGCCAAGCGTGAGCTTAAGGAGGAAGAGGCTCCACCGCAGGGCGCGGTAGCCAAGGTTGAGAATGAGGAGCGCTCGCCCGAGGCGGCAGCGCCGCAGGCGGAGGAGGAGGAGGCAGCTCAGGACGATCCGCCAGCAGGCGCTCCCAGGTAGGGGAGTTCGTGGATGTGCATGGCATCGGGCATAGCATCGTGCGTTGCAACCGCTGCTGTCGCACGGCAAAGGAGTGCAACTACAGGATCAGGGCGAAGGGCCAGTCGACTTACCAGTGCGACGCGTGCAACACGAACGGGGTGCGCCTTTCTCGGAGGTTCGGACAGTGGCCGCCAAAGTGTTTCGCCAAACTGAAGAGTGAGTTCAAGCAGCAGTTCTACAAGGATCTGGCAGAAGATCCTGGGCTGTCGAACCTCGATCGCATTGAAGCCTTCGTGGTCAGCTCAATCACTGTCCAACGGATGGAGGAGGAGCGCGTCCGCAAGGGTGGCAAGCACCTTCCGCTGAGGAAGTGGGCGCACGACGGCTTCGACGCGAAAAAGATTGAAGATAATGTGCAGGATAAGAGGTGGAACCCTGATCTCGGGGAGTGACGTACAGGCCGCAATTGGAGGCGGCCTGGAGCGAGACAGTGGAGGCCGCAGTGCGCAACGAGCTGTACACCGATAAGAGGACGCAGGCGAAGCAGAGCGGCCCGCGGGCAGCGGCCTCGACGGGCGTCGCAGAGCACGGCGGCGACAAGGGCGAAAGAAGCGACGAGAGCGACATGTCCAGATCCAGGCGGCGCCGCAGGCGCAGGTCTGACAGCCGCAGGAGGAGGAGGCGCAGCATGAGCAGGCGCGACAGCAGGGGCAGGCTCGACAGCAGGAGCAGACGCCGCGACAGACGTCGCGACACCAACCGCAGCAGGAGCCGCTCGCGCGGCGACCGCGACATGAGCAAGAGCCGCCGCAAGGGCAGGAGCAAGAGCCGCGGCAAGAGCAAGGACAGGAGCAAGAGCAGGCCGTTTGGGGGTTCAACGCAGGGGTGTCGCCTGGGCTTCGCATTCGTTTTCGGTTTCCGTTCAACTCCTCAGGTTCGGATCGGGTTATTGATTTCGCTCGGCTCGAAGTGTTGTCATTTTCGGACAACCCCGAAGGCTCCGCAGGGATAAGGACGCTGAGAAGGAGCGGAGGCGACAGGAAGCGAGGGAGAAGGCCGAGCAGGCCAAGAAGGATACGCAGGAGAAAAACCTGGCGCTGAAGTGGATCGGCACCGCAACGAGGCTCGAGACAGAGCTGGACGGGTACCTCGAGCATGGGAAGGCGGACAAGGTGCCGTCATGGGCTGTGAAGAACGCGAAGGCGGCGAGGAAGTCTGTGGCAGTCATGAAGGCGGTGGCGCAGAAGCGCGTGCACAGCGGCGTGGCGTTGACGATCACGCAGGACGAGGCCATCAGCATCCAGAAGGATGCGAGCTCGGCGGCGAGGGCCATCGCGGGGATGCTCAAGGAGGCGCAGAAGCACAGCACCTGAGCGCCCCATGGTGGCCAGTACATCATGAAGTACGGCCTGAAAAAGGTGGAGAAGGACCCGAATAAGCCGCGGCCGCTGGGCCGCTCGTGAGCAGGGGCGGCAGTTGGGCCGCTCCTGACGAGGTGTGTGATTTCGTACAATTGTTATTGTTGGTGAAACAACATTTCCACCGCCACCCCACTCGTTCCCACCGCAGCCCTTCGTTTGGCGGGGATGCCGCCTTTCCACTCTCGCAAGCCCTTGGCGGACATGCCGCCTTGCCTTCATTTGGCGGAGATGCCGCCTTTGCTGCTCATCGCGCTCCGATGCCTCACTTGGCGAGGCGAAGCGCTTGCCTAACTCCCTCCTGCTCGAGCGCGTCCTGCCCGAGACCCTACCGCGCGAGCTGTGGCTCGCGAAGGCCAGCGACACCGTTGGGAATCCAATCGATTGGCGGTCGGAGACGAAGCAGAGGCGAAGCAGCTCCTTGGCAGGGGCGGCAGTTGGGCCGCTCATGACGAGGTGTGTGATTTCGTACAATTGTTATTATTGTTGAAAAAAAAAAAAAAACATTTCTTCGTTGCCATCGCCACCCCACTCGTTACCACCGCAGCCCTTCGTTTGGCGGGGATGCCGCCTTTCCACTCTCGCAAACCCTTGGCGGACATGCCGCCTTGCCTTCATTTGGCGGAGATGCCGCCTTTGCTGCTCATCGCGCTCCGATGCCTCACTTGGCGAGGCGAAGCGCTTGCATAACTCCCTCCTGCTCGAGCGCGTCCTGCCCGAGACCCTACCGCGCGAGCTGTGACTCGCGAAGGCCAGCGACACCGTTGGGAATCCCATCGATTGGCGGTCGGAGACGAAGCAGAGGCGAAGCAGCTCCTTGGCAGGGGCGGCAGTTGGGCCGCTCATGACGAGGTGTGTGATTTCGTACAATTGTTATTGTTGTTGAAAAAAAAAAAAAAAAAAAAAAAAACATTTCTTCGTTGCCATCGCCACCCCACTCGTTGCCACCGCGGCCCTTCGTTTGGCGGGGATGCCGCCTTTCCACTCTCGCAAGCCCTTGGCGGACATGCCGCCTTGCCTTCATTTGGCGGAGATGCCGCCTTTGCTGCCCACCGCGCTCGCACCGTTCTCTCGCGTTTCCCAATGACATGATCTGCCACCGTCCCACCCCTCATCCGTAGTCTTTGTGGCTCAAGTGTAGCCGCTCGAGGTCGTGCCCCTTCGCGGTCTTGCGCCGCCATGGCGAGCATCGCGGACAAGTACGACGTCGATGACTTCGAGCTCATCACGGGTGGCAGTGCGTGGAGCTGGGCGACCATCGTGGCGCGCTTCATCGAGTGGCGCAATCGTTGCCGCCATGCGCGCGCCGTTGGCATCAAGGGCCAGATGCTCATCGACAAGGCGCGGCGCATGATGGAGGAGGCGCGCCGCACCGAGGAGCGCGGCAAGATGCTGTGCCAGATGTCGAAGCAGACGGTGCAGGACATCCCAGGCGGCATTCGGTTCTTCTGCCGCCAGCCGCACCAGGAGAGCTGAGCGGCGACCGGCTGGGCCGATAGAGGAGGATAAGGAGGAAGAGGAGGCAGGATGAGGAGAGGAGGAGGAGGTGGATGAGGAGTTGGAGGCAGCACGCGCACCCACACTAAGAGCCGCCAGCCGCCGCCGCGCCCGTCCCGCGCTGCGCCCGCCCCGAGCTCGAGCCGCCAGCCGCGCCCGTCTCCGAGCGCTGGCGGCTTGGAACCCGAGCTTGAAACTCAAGCTCGAAATTGCGTGCGAGAAAAAGAAATCTCCCTTGCAAGTTCCGTTGCTACGCTCACTTCGCGCCTCCGCAATCTCCCCCACCCACCCCCCTCCCCCCTCCCCCCTCCCCCATGCCCCCTCGCCCCCACGCTCTTCGGCGGCTACGCCGCCCCTCCCGACCCTTCAGGCGGCTACACCGCCATGCCCTTCGGCGGCTACTCCGCCCCGCGATCCATTCCCGCCTCCACTTCCGTCTCTCTGGCTGCAATTCGTTTTTTCTCAACCGCGCTGGGCCTCGCGCTGCCCCCCGCCCCCGCCCCTCCCGCGCGCGGGCGTCGGCGCAATTGGGAAACGCGCCCTGCAGGTGGACAAGCAGGTGGAGCAGCGGGCTCGACTGCAACAGTGTCTGGCCCTGCGCGGCGTGTCCGCGGCTTTGCTCGAGCGAAACGTGACTGCGCTTGGCCATGGCGACGACGCGGGCGATGCTATAGACGTGAGCGCTCGGGCCATGCAGCGATCGCAGACGGCATCCGTGGCCGATCTCATCAGCGCAGTGCGGCTGCAGCCCAAGATCGGCACGCCTTTCCGATGGAGCGTGGCGCTGCCGCATCGGCTGATGCCGAGGCTCCTGTCGGACTGCCCTCTCTGGAGTTCAATGTTTTGGGAAGCGATGCGCCGTTTCCCTGAGTCGCGCGATCGGCCGTGGAGGCTTTTGCTGTACTACGACGACATTGGCGTGGGCAACGCCTTGAAGCTAGATAATCGTCGGAATCAGCTCGCGGTGTATGCGAGTTTCCTCGAGTTCGGATCCTTCTTGCAGAAGGAGGTTGCGTGGCTGCCGATCGGCACCTTGCGCGTCGTCGTGAAGAAGAGCATCGGCGGCTCGGCCGTGGCGCGGGCATTGCTTCGCGCGCTGTTCCTGGGCCCAGAGAGTCTGTCGGAGCACGGTGCGCCAATCGGCGGCGTGCACTTTTTCGCCAAGTTCCACCGCTTGATTGCAGACGAGGCGGCTGGAAAAGAGACATTCTGCACCAAGGGCGCTGCAGGTCTGAGACCGTGCTTGCAATGCAAGAACGTTGTGCTGGATCAGGCGGAATGTCTTGCAGACTACGACGACGATGATTACCTCGTGCCTCTCTGGTGCGCTGACTCGTCGCGCTTTGACCCGCTGTCGTCAGACGAGTTTTTGCAGCAATATGATGATTTGGCGTCGCTGCGGGACACGACAACCAGAGCGAACATCGAGAGACTGGAGCCAGGGAGGAAAACATTTCCATCGATCCCCTTCTGATGTCCCCCCCTTCCTTCCCTTCTGATGTTCCGGCCCCCGAAGGAGACGGCAATGGGCATCACTCTGGATGACCGTTCTCTGGTGGCGTGCCAGGCGTTGCGGACGGTGGCGCCGCCGAGCACATACGTGAGGGACCCCATGCATACCATGCTGGCCAGCGGCGGGACCTTGCAGGTCGAAATCTTTGCGCTCCTCAAGGCGGTGAGGGATGTCATCCCCGACGCGTGGGGAACGTGGCGGGATCGCTGCTCGGCGTGGC
Source organism: Prorocentrum cordatum (assembly GCA_963575745.1). NCBI lineage: Eukaryota > Dinophyceae > Prorocentrales > Prorocentraceae > Prorocentrum > Prorocentrum cordatum. Next base: position 6,990 of record CAUYUJ010002155.1, read on the forward strand.
GGACTGGCAGACGCGGCAGGAAACCGCCAGCGTTTCTGTTCAGCGTGGCTCGGAAGAAAGCGACCTGCAAGGCGTCGCAATTCGTGGGCAAGGCGTCGGATTGCTTGGCCGTGTTCCCTTTGATTCGTCATTGGGTGCACACAGAGCTGCGTCCCAGCGGCATGGCGAACGCTGCGGCGCGGTCGTTCGAGGCGATGGCGAAGATGCTCGAATTGTACATGCAGGGCAAAATGACATGCGGCCGCAGCTGAAACGCAAACGCTGGCCTGCGCGTTCGAGGATGCACCGCGTCGGCCCGCGCGCATCCTCGAGCGCTTAGGTGGCAGGCGGTTCGGCTACGTCCTGAGGATCGGCGCCGTGCCGAATTTGATAGCTGTCTGGACCAAGGCCGTTTCGATTTCCTTTGCGCTGCACAAAGCCGCGCACGGGCCAGCCCTGATCAAGCCGAAGCATCATTATTTGTTGCACGTCCCCGACCAGCCTGCGGAGGACGGCATCTGGTTGGACGCCTTCGTACTCGAGCGGAAGCACAACCTGCTTCGGTCCAGGTCGCAGGAGATCGACAACCCTGAGAATTTCGAGCGGTCGGCCTTGACTGCGATGCTCGCCTGCTTCCTGGAGGAAGCGAAGGAGGCGCCGCGCTCCCGCGCCAAAGCGTGGCGCACGCCAGAGCTGGACAGTACGTTCGGGCACTCGGGGCGCAACCTTGCATGCCCTTTGTGGAGGAAGATGGGCTGGGAGAGGGGAAGGCGGTTTGCCGCCGAGGCGGCTCGCCGCCAGGAGGAGGAGGAGGAGGAGGAGGAGGAGGGGGAGGAGGAGGAGGAACCCCTCCGCAGGGCTGAAACGTGGACCAGCAGAGAGGCGTCGATCGACGGCCAGATGCACGGCAGCCAGGACAGACGGCGCAACCAACCTTGGTATTTAGGGGTGCACATGCGTGTGCCCCCCCAAAAAATCGAGGCGTTGCTGCCCTCAGGATTTTCTCCTGGGCGACGGCGAGGCGTGCATCGTGCATTGCTGCGCGCAGGCTGGCGCCGCCAGCTACCTGCTGGTGGAGACCCTGGAATGGGTGCGCGCGCCATGCCCAGGCGCGTCCCTGTGGCGGCCGCGCGGCGACGTCGACGTGATGCCCGCCGAGCTGATCCCGCCAGCCTGGGCGGCTTATCGGCGACTACAGGACGATGGCTATGTGCTCGCCATCACGTGAAAAAGGAAAAAACGAGCGCATGCGAGAGCGGATATGCCGCTGGCGGATGCGCCGCCCTTCGATAGAGAGGTGCAGGAGGGAGGGGCGGATATGCCGCCGAAGAAGGAAGGCGGGCTCGGGGAGGGAAGGCGGCAGGAGGGAGCGGGGGCGGGCTGGCCGCCGACAACGAGGAGAGGAGAGGGGAGGCGGTGATGGCCGCCGAGGGGAGGCAGTTTGAAGAATAGTTGATCCCCCCCCCTCTCCCTCTCCCCCCTTCCCCTCCGCGCCCCGCAGGCGTCCTGAGGGCGGCTCGGCGCGTCGACCTGCGGCGCCCTGTCCTGAAAAACTGTTGTGTTGTAGTTGTTAAAACGTTTTTTGTGGTTTTTTCCCGAAACATAGCAATATCAAGAACAAACATGCAAAACATAGAAAGTTATGCAAATTTCGGGTTAACCGAATCGGACAGCCCACATCGACTTAGCTGACTTAGCTACTAAGTTGGGTATGTTGAGGTGTATGTATCGATATATCTTGGCAGTGGTACCCGATAGCTCAGTTGATAAGATGGATGGTTCTGTGAGTAGTATGTATGGTATGTTGTTGAATATACTTATCTAACAAAACGTTAGTAGATGAATGCGAAGTTCGATATTTTATATATGTTGAATATGTGAGGTCAACTAGCATGAACCTACATACATCTTCGTTGAAACGATTTCATCGGATATACAACGCTCTTACCGCACTTACACCCACCCGACGATCAAAGCGGGGAATCTCCGGAAAATCTCCGGGAAATCTCCGGGAAATTTCAGACGAGATTTCGCGGATGATTTCGCATGATTTTCCGAGGGGATTCAAGTGGCGAAGATTTGTTGGAGATTCCGTTTGAGATTCCAACATGCGAAGATTTTTTGGAGATTTTATTTCCGGCGCAACATTGATTGAAGATCCGCGGGGAGATTTTTTGGAGATCCCAGATCGCCTCTTGGAGATTCTCGGGGGGTCTTGTTTGCCGGGGTCGACCCAGCCCAACTCTTGAAGCCCAGTGGTGCGGACGGCCGGTGGACATGTCGTATCCGAAATATGCCGATGACCTCTTGCGCACCCTGTTGTTCCCTGTCGGCACGCCCATGGAAGAGGCATTCTCACAACTCCACGAGGCAGATTGGATTCTGGACGAGGCGTCTCGTCCAGCTGGCGATGTACAAAATCGACAAAAACAGAGTACTAGCTTTTATATTGGGGGAATGGGCGGATCAGCATGTAAAAATGACATAAGGGAGGAGGGAGTAAAGAAGAAGAGATTAGATGGGTCTGCATGTGATGTAGCTCGTTATCTCGGACCAGTGATTACCCCTACCTAAGCATCTGCACCTGAAGTTGAGAGGCGTCTGGTTGCTGCCACGTCAGCGCATTATAGCATGGGCTCGTTCTGGGCTATGCGATCCCCGAAGCGGTGGAAGAGAACCATTTTTGTCGGACTGGCGCCAGGCCCCCTACTTTCGGGCAGGGGGCCGTTCATCTTGAGCGAGGACCAGCTGAGTGTCATGGATCGTCACTCGGCTCGTCTTGGTCGTTCAGCGACGCAGGGTCTTGCGTGCACGGAGAGAGAAGATGGTTCGAAGAGATCGTTGTCCACCGAAGAAGTATTGCAGCATTGGGATCTTGCCACTTGTTCGATCGAGCTTCTAACTAGGAGACTGGCGCGGCATCAGGGTTGGGCCTCTGCGCAGGATGACCATGTGCAGATATTGACAGCGTTGTTTGCTGGCCTCCCTTTTGAACAGAATGATCGCTGGCCTTGTTCGGAGTCAGGACTCACGGAGTGGGCGTCACCATGGACTAAACGTGTCGGTCTCGATTGCAAGGAAGCCCCCCGTGCGCGCCCTGACCACGAGGAACTATTAGAACGCATTTATACCTGCCCCTGGTTGTTGGTCGGGGATGAGGAAGTGATGAGGGAATTTAAGTGTATTGACTTCCGTCGGGTTCGTGATCGTCGGAAGTCGTTCGAGGTCCCCCCGCCAGAGTGGAGCTCCCTTGCCGTACCGAACTTGAATATACAGCGTCAGGTGATGATGGGCAACAATGTCAACAAGTTTTCAGTACTGCCAAAGGTCTTATGAATCATCTACGAGCACAGCACCACATAAGGAACCTAGGCCACGTCCGGACCAAGACTAACCACTGCCCGATTTGTGATCGGGTATTTCGGTCTAAAATTACAGCATCCCGTCACCTACATCATGCAATATTAAGAGGGTGCTGTGGGAGATGGGAGCCTAAGTCTATTACCAATTACGTGGTTCCTGATGATTTTCGCTGCGAGGTTTGTCCTTTCGAGGGGGAGAATTACCAGGCCTACAGTAGCCATCTTTTGGTTCACCTTCCGTGGAGAATCTTGCGGGATCGACTTGCACCTACACGTTTCTGCGCGAGCTTCTCTGTCAGGCGCAGCCATGGCGGAGACCGCGACGCCGTCGTGGATGAAGAGGCCCGCGGTGGAGGCCCTCGGATCGGCGCCTGCTCGCGACCAGAAGGTCGCCAAGGCGGCGGGCAAGGGAGGAGGGGGCGGAGGTCGTGGCCCCAAGGGCGACCACCGCATGTGGGCGATCATGCTCGCGAAGCTGGTGCTGACGGGCGCCCGCCAGATCGCGACGCTGGAGTCGGCCGTGTACGAGAGCTACTAAGTGTCAGAGGACGGCGAGGAGACGATCGGGCACGTGTGCCGCGTCGCGGGATCCGACTACGAGAAGACCTCTGGTGAGCTGAAGCAGAAGCAGAAGAACGGCGAGGTGGTGGACTTCCGCTCGAGGGGCGCCCCGTACGTGCGCGTGTTCATCAACGTGCTGCGTCGCATCCTGGAGCTCGCCAAGGCGGGGGCGGTCCACGCGGACGAGAGCATCTACGGCCCCATCAAGGAGTACTGGGAGACGGTGATCTTGCACAAGGCGCCGTCCGAGATCGGCGCGGACGTCCTCCACTTCCGCTGCAAGAAGGCTCGGAAGGACAGCGCCGACGCGAAGTGGGTCCTCAGCATGGCGGCGTGGATGAATAATCCCCTCGTGAGTGCGACGTGGACGGCCGCCCTCGGCTACATGGTCAGGATCCAGAAGATCGAGAGGGTGGCGGGTCCAGCACCCAAGGGGCCCTTGGAGCGCGAGGTATCGCGCGTCGTCACGGAAATGCAGCAGAAGTGAGTAGTCAGTGGATGCAGCAGAGTGATCGTCTGGCCTCGTTGATTCGGAGGGGCCTCGTACCATCTAGTGTTCTTGCTCCGCCATCTCCTCGCCTCGTCTCTTACTCCTCTGTCTCTTTGCCCACTGTCCCCACTGTCTTTGCCCCTCCCACGCCTCGCCCCAAGACAAAAGGGGGCGCGGCAAAAAGGTGGGGGTCTTGAGCCACTGCTGACTACTCATGCCGATGCTATGCCGATGCCCCCCTGCCCCACGAAAGGACGGGGGAGAGGACACTCTAGGGATGCAGTGAATGCGGAGGCTGTGCGCCCTCCGAGGGGAGGAATCACGCACAGATGGCGAGCAGGTTCGCGAGGCCAGACATCTCGTGGGACGGGGGGTGGTGAGCTGGGTGGGACGGGCGAAGGCTCTGCTTGAATCGCTGGCCCCCAAGGGGCATCCGCCAGGGCTGCGCGCCCGAACGGCGGTCGCCCTGGAGGGGCTGCGCGAGAGGTGCTCGAGGGAGCATGGTGGCCAGCACGGTTTCCATGAGAGAGTAGACTGTCGCGAAGGCGACGCTCAGAAGTCCAGAGTAGCGGCACTTTCGAGGCTCGGACTTCCCAGAGCGAACTGAACTGAACTGAACTCCTCCTCGTCCTGCTGCTCGCTCCTCCTCCTCCTCCTCCTCCTCCTCCTCCTCCTCCTCCTCCTCCTCCTCCTCCTCCTCCTCCTCCTCCTCCTCCTCCTCCTCCCCCCCCCTCTGGTGCCGCAATGTGTCCGCAACGGATGCATTCGCAATTCAGGATGGAGAGGAGATGCGTGCGAAAAGAGGCAGCGGCATTCACGAAACGTGTGCCTGTTGATGCGATTGTATCCTTGCCCGTTCTTCCGAGGGGCCAGCCTCGCGCGCGCTCTCTCCGCTTGGGGGGGTGTTTCGCCCCGACGGTGCGCGCGAGGCCGTCGCCGCCAGAAGCTGCGTGGGGGATTCGCGCGGTGTGTGAGAGGTGATGAGAGGTGGTGCTCGGGAGTGGCGGCTGTAGCCCTCCAGCCCGTCAGGGCTTCAGGGGTTACAGAACAAAGAAAGACAATCCGCGGACGACTTGTGTGCACCGTGCCGAGGCGGCGTCTCCCAGGGTGCCGTCGATCTTCGACCCAGGAATGGTACGGTGCAGTTGCGTTGGTCTTCCGAGTCGAAGCATTTGGAGCCGTACCACGCTGGAGCGGGTCACGCAGGGGGTCCAAGTATGGTCCGTGCATGGGCGTTGCTCTCGTGAATAGGTACAGACGAGGGACGGTAAGAAGAAGAAGAAGAAAAACAAAAAAAACAAAAACGAGGAGGAGGAGGAGGAAGAGGAAAGGCAGCAGGAGCAGGAAGAAAGGAGGAGGGAAGATGCAGGAACAGGGAGGGCGACGGACGAGCGCGGAGCAGGACTACGCCAGACAGGGCGCAGAGCAGAGGAACCGCCGGATGCACGGAGCAGTCAGAGGAGAGAAGCGCACGGCCAAGCAGCGGCACGAGCGGAGGCAGAGCGGACGGGGGGCGCAGGCGGGCCACCGCCGCCGGCGCACGCGGGCGGGCCGCAGCCGCCGCCGCACCGGACGCCGGCCGCCAGGAGGGGCGGCCTCCCGGGGGGCTCTGCTGCCCCGGGTGTGCACGCCTCGGGCCGGACGACAGTCGGGGGCGGGAAAGAGGGGGGTGATGACGAGGGGGGGGTGGACATCATGGCGGGGCCATGATGTCTCTCCAGGTTTCATGGCGCCTCTTCTTACTTCATTACGTCCCTGGCCCCCCCGCTGGGCCGCGCACGTGCCGCCGGTCATGATTTGCACCCCGCCCTCTTGGACACCCCCCTCTTTGCAGCCCCCGAGAAAAGGGGGGGTTGGGAAAAGGGGGGGCCACGAAATCTGCTGCATGCAGCCGGTGTCGGCCCCACCGAGGGGCCCATGCCTCGATGCGTGGCCGCCTCCGGCGCCGGGAGGCGCCGGGAGGATCGGTTGCGCGAGCTGATTTCTCAAACCCCCCGTTTTGCTATCCCCCCTTGCGCCCGGCCCGATGGGGGCTCTGCCCCGCGTGTGTGCACGTCGCCCCGCGTTGTCTCTCGCCCCCTGTGCCCAGTTTTGCCGATGCAGCCCACTGCAAGCTTGGCCTCGATGGGTCCGCTCCGAAACCGCCGACTAGGATGCGCATGTGTGTGTTGTGAGTGTTGTGGGTGCTTTGTTTTGTGTGTGTGTTTGTGTTCGTGCGTTTGTGCGTGTGTGTGTGTGTGTGTTTGTGCATGTGTGTTTGTGTGCCTTTGTGCGTATGTTGTGTGTGATTGTGTGTGCGTATGTATGCTTGTATGTTGGTGTGCTGGTGTGCTTGTGTTGTTGTTGCTGCTGTTGTTGTTGGTGTTGTTGTTGTTGAGTGCTTGTGTTTTGTGTGTTTGTGTGTTGTGTGGTTGTTTGTGTGTCTGTGTCTGTGTGTGTCTGTTTTGGTGTGATTGTGGTTGTGTTTGTGTATTTGTGTGTTTGTGTGGTTGTTTGTGTGTGCGTGTGTGTGAGTGTTTGTGTGTGGTTGTGGTTGTGGCTGTGGCTGTGGTTGTGACTGTGTGTGTGCTTGTGTTTGTGTTTGCGTGTGGGCGCGTGTGTGTGTATGGTTGTGTCTGTGTTTGTGGTTGTGGTTGTGGTTGTGGTTGTGTGTTTTTGTGTTTGTGTTTGTGTGTTTGTGTTTGTGTTTGTGTGTGTGCCTGGGCTTCTTCGGCGTTGTTCGATCATTATTCTTCCATGTGCTGTTTCCATCGGGGCCTGTCATCGGGCCCCCGAGCAATCAAGGGGGCAACAGCAAGAAGGTTGGAACGAAGAGAATCGGCGTTGCCTCCAAGACAATGTTGCAATCGGCGCTCACGCAGCCGACAACTAGATTGATGGCTGTCGCGGGGCGTCTTGGCGGCCTCGTCCCCCCCGTCCTCGTCCTCGTCCCTCCTCGTCCTCGTCCTCCTCGTCCCTCGTCGTCCCTCCTCGTCCTCCTCGTCCTCGTCCTCCTCGTCCCTCCCCCTCCTCGTCCTCATCGTCCGGTTCCCCCCCCCCCTCTTCCTCGCCCCCCCTCCCTCCTCCTCCTCCTCCTCCTCCTGCTCCTCCTCCTCTTCCTCCTCCTCCTCCTCCTCTTCCTTCTCCTTTCTCTCTCTCTATATCTCTCTCTCTCTCTTTCTCTCTCCTATCTTCCTCCTCCCTACTCTCACCTTCCCACTCGTTGATCCTCCTCGCCCAGGGAGGGAAGGGGAGGACTGATCCTAATCCCTTCGATGCGTTCGACATGGCGGACGCCCCAGCAGCACCTCAGCCTCAGTCGCCGGCGCCCTGGGTAGTTGGCAACGGAGGTCGGGTGGTCGGCAAGCGGGGTTCATACAGGGCTGGGGCTCAGGAGACGGAGGTCAATGCAAACGGAAGTCAGTCAGAGCACCAGATCTTGCAGGATCTTGCAGAGCCAAGGTTGCACTGACCTGGGCTTGGGTGCAGGATCCTGCAGGACATTGCAGGATCTTGCAGCGTCTGACTGACCCGGGTTAGTAGATCTGAAAGGGGGGGTCAAGAAAGAAGCACATTTCGGGCCTTGAAGGGCTTTTTGGGGGACCCCAGGGGCCCCTTCCTGACACCCTCGATGACACGTCCCCTTTAGTAGTGACCCCTCTAACGATCACCCGAGAGGAGGAGGAGGAGGAGGAGGAGGAGGAGGAGGAGGCGATGGCACGGAGGACGAGATGCAGGAGGAGGACAGGATGCTAGGCTATGCGCCCGTCAGCTGCTGGCCAAAGATCGTGCTGACCAGCGTGCGTCTTGGAATGAGTGGTGCGAGACCGCGTTGGCAGGTGGTGCTAAGTGGGGACATGCTTTTACGCGTCTTGCTGCCGATCATTGTTTCAAGCATGTTCCCATTGCTGACGGCCCCTCTGCCAGTATCGATGCGAGGCTCGATCACCATGCTCGCGAGTGGGGCCAGGCTTGGGCTGAGGTGCCGAAGCAGGTTCGACGTTTTCGAGACCTGGCCGGCCTACCTGTGCCCGTGGCCCCTGCTGCCGATCGGCTACGCGAGCTCTCCCAAGCCTTCCCTCGTTCCACTACTGCTGTTGAAGGTTTTCACCCTAGACATTATTCTCACCTATGTTCCGAGGGCCTGGATGCGTTGAGCAGTTTATTTACCCTTATGAATATATTGGGAACCCAGCCTACAGATGTTCAGATTCTTCGCGTTCAGATGTTTCCTAAACCCTCTGGAGACCTCAGACCTATCGGATTTTTTCAGAGTTTGGTTCGGCTGTACTCCAAAACGCTCGCCCTTCACAGTCGGTTGTGGGAGAAATCGGTCCTGGATGCCAAGGAGTTCTACATGGCCCCCCACAGGCACACCACGGACGGAATTTGGCGTGTTTCCAGAAGATCGATCCTCGCTGATTCCCAAGATAGGAGTGTTATCTCTGTGCTTGGTGATTTGCAGCGGTGCTACGAGAATATCTCCCATGATGTGCTGGAGCGGGAAGCGGAGCTTGCCGACTATCCTTTGTTTGCTCTTAGGGCAGTTATTAATATGTATTTGTGGGGGAGCTTTCTTACCATCGAAGGGGCAGCATCTCGGGTTGTTTATCCGTCTCATGGTGGCTGGGAGCAGTACCGCGACCTATGAAGTCAAGGCACTCATGGTCCCTGGCGTTCGTGACCTTGCCCCCGCTCTTCCTGACTCCGATCTCGGGATATTTATAGATGACAACTGCCTCACTATTATCAACGATACGATGGATGGATGCCTCGCCTCCCTCACCATCGCCTTCCCTCGCCTCACCTCCTTTTTCCACGATCGCCTTGGGCTTAGGTTCGCCCTGCGCAAGTTTGCGACCGTGACTAATCGGGCCGCTCTGCTCGATCGGGCCAAGGCTGTGCTTGGCCAATATGCTGGCGATGCGGCCCTGTCGATTCGCAATCTTGGCGCTGATTTTGCGGTCGGACGCCGACCGAGGACGGCTAAGGGGGGCCCTCAAGGTCAAGTGTTCACGCCAGAGAAAAGCACTAAGGCGAATACCCTAGATCTCCTGCCTCCGCGCCTCGACCGCGGGTAAGAAAGCTCAGATATTTTTCTGTGGGGTTGTTCCTTCTGTCGTGTATGGTTCTGAGATTTCTGGAAATATTCCTGCCAGTATCCAAGATCTCCGTGCTCAAGGGGCCCGTCACCTCGGTCTGTGGTCCCCCAGTTGCAACTTGGAGCTCGTTTGGTCCCTGGCGCCCAATAAGGACCCCCTCAAGCAGGCCTCGGCTACTCTGGTCAGGTATGCTCGCGAGTGGTGGCTCTGGACTGATTCCGACCTCAGGCCTCCTGATGGGCTTGATCTTGGCACCCTCAGCAAAGCCTTCAATGCGGCGGTCTCAGATATCTTGGGCTCTGAAGGGAAATCTTGGGGACAGCGCTCACTGGGACCTCTACATGATCTCATCCTGTGGCTCAACGAAGCCAACTGGCAGGTCAGGACACCAGCTTTTTTTCTGCGCAGCAACGTAGATGTGGTCGAGCTCGCGTCTGTTGCTCCTGTTCTAGTCGGCAGGTTTTTTGTCGATGACCTGCGCCAAGCGTAGCTGTCTGATGCTTCGGAGCGCCTCACTGTCGATTTTGTGGGACCCGAGGGCCAAGCTATTCGGGCTCGTGGACTTTGGAGCGAACCTATCAGACAGGCTTTCAACAGCATCAAGTTCAGCCATGTTGAAAAGCAAAATCTTCGACAAGTTGTCACCAATAGTTGTCCTACCGCAAGCAAGCTGCATAATTGTGGTTATGCGATCAGCTCCGTTTGTGTGTATTGCGGAAAGCCAGACACGGTCTGGCATCGTTGTTGGGAGTGCGAAGGAGCAGATGGATTCCTGGTTCGACTCAGGAGGGAGGAGGTTCAGGAGGAGCTCGTGCAGGAGGCCCTGGCTGCAGGCCCCACCTCACCTCTCTTCAGCAGGCTGTGGATTGCTAGGCCCACTGTCGAGTTTGATATCGACCCAGCAGAGTCGCCAGTATTTGTCAATGCTGAGCTGGAGCAGATCCAGCCCTTCATGCTCGACCAGGACAGGCCGCTGTTTGTGGGCGGCTCACGTCTCCCCCCTTCCTCCACTGTGATTGCTCGGGCAGGATGGGGGATCGCAGAGGTTACATATTCGGGCGAGTTGGTGAGAGGAGTATTCGGACACGCGCCCGCAGCCTGTCCTCAGACTGCGCCACGCGGAGAGCATGCTGCCTTGTTCCACTGTGCCTGCAGGATCCCCGAGGGTCAGCCTCCAGCAGTTGCGCATGCGGACTGTGCTGCCCTGGCCAAAGGGTGGGCTCCTGAGTCGCGCGCTTGGGATGGTCGTTCTACTATGGGGGGTATCTGGCGTTTTCTGAAGCAAGACATCAAGGGCTCCATCTCGGTCCTCAAGGTCAGAGCCCACCGCGCCCTTGACGGCCTCACAGACCCCAGGGGAATGTGTGTTACTCGAGGGAACTCTTGGGGCTACTTTTTAACTAATAAAGGCGCGTTCATTCTCCACGTGCCCAGCGATCTGGAATCTGTGACCACTTTAAAAGAAAAGACACTAGCTGCGCTCTCGGCCATGGGGGCGATGCTGGGAGCGTGGCCTTTCGCACGCGATTTGCATGGCCAGCTTGACAGAATCCCCCGCGCCCCGCGCCCCTCTGGCCAACCCCGCGCCCATCACCTTAAGTGGGATGGGCGCAGATGGAGATGTGTCCAGTGCGTGAAGTACTTTCGGGGCCCGTCCAGAGCCAAGGGCAAGTGCGGGGCCCTCGCTTCTCCCACGCAGAGTTTACTTCGAATTAAACGCTTGAGAGACCACGTTTGTATGGTTTCGCGTACTGTCGTGCACCAGGCGCCCGCACTGTTTCTGCAATCGCTGTGGGTCCTACACGTCTGGCAGTGTTGCGCGCCAACAGTTACAGTCAGATTGCACTGTTGAAAAGCCTAAGCAGCTTAGTCTGCTTCGGCGTGGTTTTCTTCCTTGGCCGAAGAAGACCAGGATGTGCACTCCTTGGCCTATTCGTCCGCGCCAGGAGCGGTGGGGATACCTTTAGGTATCCCTACTCGATCCATTGCTCACAAGTCGCTCGTCGAATGGGTTGCGAGGAGCCTGGGCCGAGGAAAAAGCTTCCAGCGCGCCGCCAAGAGCGCCCAAGTCGGTTCCAAGTGGCCACGGAGCCTCCTCAGGATCCTCCCCTCGAGAGGCCAACAGTTTCCCCGAGCCCGCGGGAGCGTCCGTGGCCGTCGCCCTCTTGCCTTGTCTCTTCCGATGGGCTCTGGAGGCCTCAAGGTGGCTCCAAGATCGGGGAAACGCAAGACTCGAGTAAGCCGGAACTCGGGTTCGCCTTCGCTTTTTGACGAGGCCGTCTTGGATTGCGACGATCCATTTTTCATGGGGCGTTTGCAGCGGGAGCTCGCGTCAAATTTCAGACTGGGTCTCGTAACTTTCATGATGCCCCATCAGGCCAATCCGGGCCCCCCACGAGTCTTGCGTTTCCCCGACAAGAGAGGCTCAAGAGAGCCCCAACATTGGCCCCAGATGTATTTAAAACGCCCAAGGAATTTCCAAGAGCGACCCACGAGGGCCTCACGTGGGCCCCTGGACGAGGAGACGCGCATCCTTCCGCCTCCTCCTGCTGCGCCCTGGCTGCGCGGCAGCAGGAGGAGGCGTCGACGGAGGGATGCAGGGGTGCGTGGCGGAGTATCCATCGGTCGTTGAAAAAAAGTATGTTGGGCTTCCCAGTGCCCAATCTACTTCAGCCGCCTTCCTACTTCAAGAGTCGAGTGGTTTCCCCTCATCCCTCCTCCGCAGGAGGCGGGCGGAAACCCACCATACTTGCAACGCCTTCCTAATCCATGGTTATACCTACTTCTTCCGACCGATGGGTATAGGCTCAGCAGGATCCGGAAGGGACGGGACGGGTTCGACTCAGCGCCCAGGGCGGAGGCACTGGGGCCCGCTCATTGCTCGGGGTTCCGAATCTGGGGCCCTCTGGTGATGCGCATCGACGCTGTGCGGTCGGAGTGATAATGCGAACGCGCCATTGGGTGTTCCGGGTTTCACAACAGAGATGGGGTGTGTTACGAATTGAGCTGTTTTGGAGGGTTCCGGAGGCTCTAGGCAAAAGGCCGCCCCTGCATGGCCGGCGGCCGGGGGGGTGTCTATATTTGATCGTCTGGGAGGGTTGTGACCCCATCGACGCTTGTTACGAAATTCAGAAGATCTAGCCATGAACATCATGTCTTCATGCCGTCAGCGGTTTGCTGTTTTCGAGTTATGCAGCATGGGCCCACTCAGACTGACCTGTCAAATGCAGTTGAGCGCACCTACCAAAGGAGATGACCATGACAAAGAGAAGCCATGGACGTGTGACTCTTTGCTGTTGGGCCCCCTTGGATGGGCAAATGTGAGCGATCGCCAATGTGATTCCCAGCGGACGGCTCTCCCTCCTCCCTCTCCCCCTCCTCCACATTTCCGTTATCTTCCAGAACCCTTCGTTCACCGTCCCTGTTCTCCTCTTCCTCCTCCTCCTTCTCCTCCACTTCCTCATCATCATCATCAGCATCATCATTGTCATCCATCTACCTACCGCCTCCTCCTCCGCCTCCTCCTCCTCCTCATGATCATCCTCATCCTCATCCCTATACCTACCAACCTTCTCCTCCTCCTCCTACGTTTCCTCCGCCTCCTCCTCCGCCTCCTCCTCTTACTCCCCCTCCTCCTCCCCCCGTTGTCTTTCTTCTGCATTTGTTGGTTCAAGCCGTTCTGGTCCAAGCACAGCGGCCGTTGATCCGGCCGGGCAGATGCAGCACCCGCCCCTGCCGCGGGGGCGCGGGCGCGGGGGTGGGCCGGGGAGCCCGCGCCGTGGATCCATTTGCAGCAGCAGGGCTGGCTCTGCAGCCAAAGGCACGAGGGTCGACAAGATCGCGTGGGCCGAGATCCAGGACAAGGATACATACAGTGGGGGCGAGTCCACAAGAAACCTGCCACCAAACAATTCGACCCTGAGACCCAAGGGCGCCCACTGATTTTTGGCGTGGGAGCGTCGCGCTCTCCATCGCAAAACCATCGAAACCCAACAAGCCCAGGGCACCCTTCCGTAGCCATGTTGGCTCCATGCATTTGAGCATTTGAGTTGGCTCCGTCACATTCCTCCAACAGTATGCCGCACTGTTGCCATGGCTCGTGATGCTGGCGTGCTATTTGACATACTCCGAGGCCTCTCGGAGGCTGCCATCGTTGGCAAAGATAATTGGGCGCTCCAGAGGTTCGCTGTGCAGTACTTCATGGCTTGTGCTGCGTCGCCTCCGCCTCCCCAGGACTCAAGCAGTCCGATCGAAGTTTTGGAGGATATGTACTCCATGCTATCCCGCGCCGCTGGCGTGATAATGTCCCGCCCTACCGCGCCAATCGTTTTCCTATGTTCGATTGGCGTTGATGACTTCGAAAAGAGGGTCTCCACATTGACGCCTCGTCGCAACCATCCTGCTCGCCCTGCTAGGGGTATTACTCGTGATCTTCAGGCTGCGATGAAAAAAAAAATCCTCATGCAAATCGTTCCCAGCATCTGCGACGTTTCGGTCCAGCGGCAACTCCACGCGCGCGGTGGGTGCGAGCAGCAAGGCCGACTTCTTGCAGACAGCAGATTACCGACAAGGAGGCGCGCGCCACCGACGACCACAACGCGGACACCAAGACGAACGACTCCTACTCTGACGAGAGCGCCGCGATCTCCGACGACGAGCGCGGCGATCTCCAGCGCATTGGCATGAAACTTCGGGTCAGAGGATGCCAGCATTGCCGAGATAAGGACATGTCAGGTCGAGGAGTGATAGCGGAGAATGATACTCGCAAGGGCAAGCTGTTCTTCGGCGCGCGCCTCGAGGGCGGCAAGTTTCGCGAGTTCGCGGTTGACCGCGTCACCTTTGACAACGATGGCGGGGATGGAGAGGGGCTCGTGCTTTTCGCTTCTAGCGTGACTTGTTTTTCTCCCGCGGAGCTCTGGGCTGCATTCAGCGCGGGCGGGCGGCGCCCGGCGTCGCGGCTCAGACGGCCACCCCGACAAAGTTGGGTAGATTACGCCCCGGCCTGCACTGGCAGACCCTTCAGCTTTTCTTGGATTGCTTCCCGACAGGGGCGCGGGCCGAGCTCGCCGCCAGCGGGGGGTCTCGGGGCGCGCGGGCGCAGAGACTCGGCGACCTGGGCGCTCCCGGAGTCGCGGCGCGATCGCCCCCCCGCTGCAGCGGCGGCCGATGCGGCAAGACATCCGCGCAGACAAAGTTAGACAAACTATGTCCCGGCGTGCTCTTCGGGGGGGGGGCCCAGGGCACCCTGGAAGCGAGCGGGGCGTTTCTTGGCATGGGCCCCCACTATGCGCGATCGCATTCTCACTCATTGTTTTGCCGGCCGGCGCAGGCCCTCGCCCCCCCCCCCCGCGGGGAAGATCTCGGCCGTTTTGGGCGCCCACTTCAGGCCCGCAGGGCCCCGCGTAGCACGCGCTGTTACTAGCGGTCGCATTAAGCAGAGGTCCAGGGCCAGATCCACCCCCTTCTGCCCAAGGTCGAAACGCCAAACAAAAAAGTTCACCGCCGGCGAAGAGAAGTTCACGCCCCAAGCGCGCCTGCGCACGCCGGCAGAAAAGAACGCCACCCTCGGAGTCGGAGGCTCGCACGACGCACGCAAAAAGGCCCCCCGACCGCGAAAGACAAGGGGGTCAATGCAAGATAGTCACGGACGCTTGCAGATCGTCGCCCCAGAGTTGTTCCTCGGGAACATCGCCCCCGAGGGCCGTATATATATATATATATATTATATATATATATATATATAATATATATACATATATATATACATTTATGTATATATACATAAATGTATATATATATATATACATATATATATATATATATATATATATATATAATATATACGCCCCCCGCGCAACGGTGGGGATCTCGAGTCTCCGGCGGCAGCGTCGACAGCGCGGGCGCCGACCAGTTCCCCGAGGAACTGCGGCCTTCGAAGACACGGGGGCGGCCTCCCTTTTTGCCCGGCCATTCCCCGCGCGCGAGGAGGGCGAGGGTCTCTCGAAGCCGCGGCCCGGCCCTTCAATCCAGCCGGTCGCCGGGCACAGACGAAGTCAAAGGCGGCGCCCTGCAAGGCGACGCCAGCGACCATCAGGGCTGCTGGAGAGACGCTGGGCGGCGGCAGCCACGCGGGCGGCGGGGCCGGGGTGCTCGCGGAGAGGGGCGGGGGCAGGGTAGACCTGAAACACCAGGTGGGGCCCCGGCTCTCGGGAACGCGGATGGACCTCGGCCCAGGGAACAGGGGAACGAGCGAGAACCAGGAGGCGGCGACGCCTACCCTGGAAGCGGGAACGCCGACCCAAGGAGCCCAGAAACACGCGGGCCCAGGGTCGGGGAGCACCGCCCGGGGAAGCGTTGAGGGCGCCAGATGCGGAGGCGAGGAGGGTTCGACGATGCGGGGGAGAAATGCGGCCCATGAGCACATGTGGCACGATGGGGCCCCTAAGCCCCATGGCGGGACCTTCGGGATCATAGGGCAAGTTGGGGATCACAGGGGCCCTGGGGCCCCCGAGGGCGCGCGCGGCCCATGGGGTTCGCGAGGCGCCGAAGAATTTCAGACTAACAACCACAGGCTTTCCCAAGCCTCCGTCGTCATCGTCGGATTCTTCGCAGGCGTCGGCATGTTCGGCGTACTCGACGCACTCGGCGCGCGCGTCGACGTCGGTGCCCCGGGCCCTCCTTCCCCCCCATTCTCGCGCGACTTTCGGCCGCGACAGGGCCCCACGGAGACCCGAGAAGGGCCCCAGAACGGTCGCGCGAGAGCTCTTGCGCGCGACAGCTTTTCGGCCTTGTTGGACTGATTTCTCCCAGAGCATGTTCGGGGACCCCCCGGCGCTGCCCTGAACGGGCGTCGGAGGGGGCCCCGAGAGAGCCCTGCGAGGGCCCAAGAGCGGTCGCGCAAGAGTTCTTGTGCGTGACCGCCTTTCGCTCTTCTTGGACTCGTCTTAGCGCTTGTGTTCGGAGCCCCCCCGGCGCCATCCGGAGCTCACAAGTGCCGTCTCGGAGGGTTCCGAGGGGGCCCCGTGAAGTCTCCAAGAGGGGAGTGGTCACGGGGGAGATCTGGCGAGTGACCATCAGAGCCGCCCCAGCGGTACCCGGGGCCAGAAAGCGCCGCATCTCGGGGGAGTGCCGATAGGATTGTTTTTTTTCGAGTGAACAGAACAGGTAGGTTGCGGTGCGTTGTTGGTGCAAGCGTGTGGAACGGTCGCGTTCACATCCTCAGCATCGGTCGCGGAAGGTCACAGACCCTACGCGGGCCATGGTGGATACGTTGCTTGATATTGGTTGGGTGCCGTTGGTATTTGGGTGTGGATCTCTGATTTGGGCAGGGAGTTATGGGCCGCCATAGACATGCGAACCTCCCGCATGCTTAGCATGACCGACCTGACGAACGGAGTACCTGGCAGCACTCGCCGCTAAATATTCCAGATGGTTCGCGTAACCCCACCAGCCCACAAACCACGCCCAGCCAGGTTGCCTTGATCAGGGAGGTGAAGGAGCACGCAGTGGAATGAAGGGCTGGGAAAGCCCTCGTACCCCAAAGGGGGGAGGTGGATGAGGCGGAGGAGGAGGAGAAGGAGGAGGAGGAGCAGGAGCAGGAGCAGGAACACGAGCAGAGAAAGGAAAAAGAGGAAACAAACAAGGAGGATGCGGAGGAGGAGGGGGAGGAGGAGGAGCAAAAGAGGGGGAGGAGGAGGACGAGGAGGAGGAGGAGGAGGAGGAGGAGGAGGAAGAGGAGGAGGAGGAGGAGGAGGAGGGGGAGGGGGAGGAGGTGGAGGAGGAGGAGGAGGAGGAGGAATAATAATGATGACATGTTTAATCATAACACGTAGAACACGATTATTAATAATAATAATAATACTAGTAGTATGATCAATAATGTTAATAATCCTACGAAAACTAATAAGACTACGGATAATACTAATAAGACGAATGATCATATTAATGATGATGATGATGATGATGATGATGATGATGATGATGATGATGATGATGATGATGATGATGATGATGCTGATGCTGATGCTGATGCTGATGCTGATGCTGATGCTGATGCTGATGATGATGATGATGATGATGATGATGGTGATGGTGATGGTGATGGTGATGGTGATGATGATGATAAGAATAGGCATTATTATTATCATTATTATTCTTATGAGTATTATTATTGTTATGCTGATTATTAGTATACCAATTCTACTAAGACGAAGACAAATACGAAGGAGAAGACGAGGATAGATACAGGAGCAGGAGGAGGAGGAGGAGGAGGAGGAGGAGGAGGAGAGGGATGGGGAAGAGGAGGAGGAGGAGGAGGCGGAGGACGAGGAGGAGAGGAGGAGGGACAAGGGAGGGAATGAGGGAGGGAGGGCGGAGGGAGAAGGAGGGAGGGAAGGTGGGAGGAGGAGGAGGAGGAGGAGAGGAGGAGGAGAGAGGGGGAGGAGGAGGAGCAGGACGAGGAGGATGAGGACGAGACGAGGGCGATAAGGAGGAGGAGGAGGAGAGCAGGACGAAGAGAATGAGGAGGAGGAGGAGGAGGGGAGGAGGAGGAGGAGGAGGAGGAGGAGAGAGGAGGAGGAAGAGGAGGAGAGGAGGAGGATGAGGAGGAAGGGGAGGGGGAGAGGGAGGAGGAGGAGGAGGATGAGGAGGGATGAGGAGGATGAGGAGGAGGAGGAAGAGGAGGAGGGATGAGGAGGAGGAGGAGGAGGAAGAAGAGGAGGAGGAGGAAAAGGAGGAGGAGGAGGAGGAGGAGGGGGATGAGGAGGAGGAGGAGGAGGAGGAAGAGGAGGAGGAGGAGGAGGCGGAGGAGGAAGAGGAGGAGGAGGAGGAAGATGAGGAGGAGGAGGAGGAGGAGGAGGAGGAGGAGGAGGGGAGGATGTGGAGGAGGTGCCCGAGCTGAAAGGCCATATGCATTTAAGATGTTTCTCGGATGTTTGCCGGATGTCCCCTGAGAGTTTCTTGGAGTCCTCCTGGGTCGTCCCGTGGCCCTTTTGGCGGCCCCGGGGCCTTTGGGAACGTGATGTGTGCGTCGAGGGAACTTCTTGGGTCTCTGGGGGGCCTCTTGGGGCCTACTCTTGGGAGCCTTGGGGGCAAGATTCGAGGAACTCGATCAAACAAGGGAGGGTCCCGAAACTCGCCACCTGGACCCTTCCTGGATCGTTCTGAGGGCGCTCTCTTGGGCCCTTTTGGAGCCATTATCGGGCTTCGGAAGGCCATCAGGAGCGAAAGGACGAGAAACAAAACAACATGGATTGTCTTCTGTTATTTGAAGGATGGCTTCTTGGCTGCTTCTTTAAAGGTTATGTGGCCGCTTTGGCCTGTCTTGAGGCGGTTTAGGAGCCTCTTGGAGCATCGTGGAAACCATGCTGCGTTATCTTGATCCATGCTGGAAACCAATAATTATGGGCTCGTCGAGGCCCTGCTGAATCTATCTTGGGCCATACTGGACGCAGTAACGACCCGCGAACCCCCGTCCAGACCATGGGGGAGGGGTGGCCCCTTCACCCCGATGGGAAGAACTGTTAGATGGAAGACAAACCCGACACCACCACCCGCGGTTTGCGCAGCACGTGCGCGCGGTCATCACAGGTTTGCCGATGCGCTGC
Organism: Prorocentrum cordatum; assembly: GCA_963575745.1. Lineage (NCBI taxonomy): Eukaryota > Dinophyceae > Prorocentrales > Prorocentraceae > Prorocentrum > Prorocentrum cordatum. The sequence continues at coordinate 26,068 of CAUYUJ010002155.1, forward strand.
TGAATGATGTGCGTGGTGGACAAGGACTTGGTGAACGCATTGCTTCATGCAAACCCGAGAATTGCCCCATGGAGTGCGATTGGTGCGAGGAGCACGAGGTGGAGAGCATGTTTCATAGAATTGGAGGTGTCCTGGCAATGAGGACACACCTTCAGCGTAGTTCCAGTGGGAATCGCAACCGACTGTTTGGCTCCCAGGACTGAAGCCGAGTTCCTGACCAGTATGCTCAGCCCACCCGACAAGAACGAGATATTTTCATTTGCTCACGGGGCTGTTCCTGAACATGGTTGTACCGTCGGAGGCGGCGATGCGTCAGGAGGAAAATACGCATCGGATTGTTTGTATTACAGAGCGCCTTGGAGGTGCAGTATATTAAAGGAGATCGCCATGGAGTCCAGAATTGAATGGAAGTGGCCCGGATTTGTATTGGTGTTTGTTGTGATTCTCAGGCGATCAACGGCGGGGATTTAATCGGGCTTCTGTGGTTCCTTGACGATGTTCCTGGACGTTTCTCTCGTGTACCTGACGGATCGCATTTACGTTTAAGGAATACTAGCCAAGCGCGCCAACGTATATTGCCAGATAGCCGCAAGTTGGAATGGCATCGGATTCGGGTTTTTCACTCGGGTAAACCGCGTGCTATATTTAGTCTTGGGATCCCACACGTCTCCTGAGTTGGCAGCGTCTCCGCAGGTCACCATCCTTCACGGGTGGCCGATGCCACTGCGAAACGATGCTCGGCCCCCAGCAGGAGCCCTAGAGGCTGCCGTGCGGTCAAGACCCCCGGTAAGGGGACCCGGTCAGTGGTAGGGCCGGGGAGATTTTGAATTGGCCAGAATTATTAGAATCATTAAACCAGGTTTGCCATAGGTTGTGTGTTTTTTTGGGTGGCGGCACTTCTGGTTAGTGGAAATGGGACGGGTGGGCGCCCCCGGTACAGATCACTAAACCAGGTTCCACTAAACCCAGTTCTGCCAATGCCCGATGGAGGCTGCTGTGCGGTCTCGAGCCACTGAACATTGTGTATATAGGTTTGGCTATGCCCCATTAGAGAAGAGTCCCAAGAAGCAACTGAACGGCAGGTCTAAAAAGGCCTTGGCTCCCAAGTACAATCCCCGCCCCAAGTTTGACCGCCAAGTCGGCATTGAATGATTCAGATAGGCGAAGACTGAAACGGGCGTTTCAGATGAATACATTGTTGTCAGTGCTTTCTGCTATCTCACATGAGATGATTTGGCCCATGAGTTTTGGGGTTCGCCGCGTTTGCATGCGAGGCCCTGAGCTGACCATCAAGGGGTTAAGCAGCTGCAGAATGTGCTCACCAGGGGCAGACTTGTGCACCACCTTCATGATATGGTGTCAACTAAGCACGAGGCGTTTCTGCGTTTGAGTTGTGGCACCAACGCAATTCGGAATGTTCAAAGCCACTTCGACGGGGATTGCAGTTCTCACCCCATTTCAAAAGAGAGAGGTCTAGACTTCACCTCCTGTTGGCCCCAATCGATTTGGTGGCCCCATTGTTTTTTACATACCATCGGTCAATATGAGCGGACCTTCCCCGGCTCGTCTGACATCGTCTGTGGTCCCATCCCGCTCCACCTATTCCTCCTCCTCCTCCTCCTCCTCCTCCTCCTCCTCCTCCTCCTCCTCCTCCTCCTCCTCCTCCTCCTCCTCCTCCTCTTCCTCGTTTCCCATCCCCCTCCCCGCCCTTTTCCCGCCCCCCCCCCCGCGTTCACGCATTGGCCCGCCGCCACCGCCGCAGTCCCTGCCGCCCTCGCCGCCGTCGTCGCTGGCGGCGGCGGCGTCGGCGTCTCGGGTGTTGCTAGAAGTGCCCCTGGCCCAAGGGGCCCCCAGGATCTCCAAGGAGGCCCCCACGGTCCAGGAGCACCCCTCGCGAGGCCCAGAGGGCCCCAGAGGCTCCAGCATAGAGCGGAAAGCGGGGGGCACCTTGGGCCAGGGCAGGGGCACCTCCATCACCCCCCCGATCGTTATGATGTTCCAACCTACTTTAGCCTTGATCACCAGAAAGAATTTCGATCGCACCCCAGACCTCGAGGGTTTTCACGTGTCGCGCCCTGGGAGACACTGCTTCGACACTCTTTCGACACTCTCTCGACACTTTTCTGGGAGCTCGCAATTATGTTTGGGATGTGGTCCTGAAGTACGATGGAAGCAACATCGCCCGAGCGTCGGCGCCGGCGTCGAAGCCGCCGTCGGCCCGGACGCTGGCGCCGCCCTCCCCTCCGGCCTCGGCCTCGGCGGCGCCCTCGGCGCCCGCCTCGGCGGCGGCCTCCACGGCGCCCGCCTCGGCCGCCAGGCGCCCCTGTCGCCCGTGCGCCCCCGCCACGGCGCGGCCGGCGCGCCGCGGGCGCCGGCCGCGGCCCCGCCGGCGGCGCAGCGGCTCGGCGGCTGGGAGGCCGGCGGCCGGCCGGCGCCGCGGCTCGGCGGCCGGGCTGTGCAAAAGCGGGAGGCGGCGGGGGGAAGTCGGCCACGCGCGGCGAACGAACAACACACATCAGGAGGGAAAAAAACACACAGACACAATTAATCGTCGATTCCCCCGAAAATATGGGAAAATATGGGAAGTGGGGGGGAAGACAAAAACCCAGAAAATATTGGAAAATATGGGGAGTATTTTTATTTGTGTGTATTTATTTGTGTGTCCTAATTTTCCTTTAACACACACACACACACACACACACACACACACACACACACACACACACACACAGAATTACCCATAGGGAGGTCGGAGGGAGAAGGACTGGCTATGGGTATGGGTGCGGGTCGTCGGACCCCTGGGGAGGCTCCCGTTCGAGCGGGGACCCTTTATCCGGCAACGCGCACCTATAGTTCATTCCGTCCCCCCTATGGGTATGGGTGCGTGTTGATCGTTCGTCAACGCGAGGGGCGGGGGGCCAGGGCCGAGGGCGAGAGAGCGCCGTCCTCTGCGGGACCACAAAGAAAGGGACGTCAGGGTGGTCAGACGCCTCGCCGGTTGAGCCGGCGAAGCTGTCCGGGAACATGATTCTCTATCTCGGAGTAGGCCCCGGGGGGGGGCGGGCCGCTGCCTGTTCCCCTCATCGGTGCCCACCGGGGGTTGCGGGGGGGTCCAGAGCTCCCGAGGCGGCCCGAGCCCGCCCGAAGCAGGCCACGACCAGCTCAGGGGGACCCGAGAGGGCCCAAGCCAGTCCCACGAGGCCCCGAAGACGCCCGAGATGCCCTCAAGACAGCCGACGAGGACTCCAACACGCTCCAGGACGGACTTAAGAGGCTCCCCAAGCAAGATTCGTTCGTTTTCCGAGTGTTTTGGATTTGGGTGTTCTCGCTTTTCCTGCTTTCCAGCGCTCCTTCACGGCCTCGGAGGCCCTTCAGATCGCTCCGAGAAGGCCCACGAGGCCCTGACGAGGGCCCCAAGACGGCCCAGGAGGTTCCCCAGACAACCCAACTGTGCCCCAAGAGCGCTCCAAGAGAAGGCTCAGAGGGGTCCCGAGGCGGCCTGGGCCCGCCCCGAAGCAGGCCACGACAGGCTAGTGGAGGTCTTGAGAGGGCCCTAGACTGTCCCAAGAGGCCCCGAAGACGCCCAAGATGCCTTCAAGACGGCCGATGAGGACTCCAACACGCTCCAGGAAGGACTCAAGAGGCTCCCCAAGAGGGCCCTGGGAGGCAAGATTGACTAATTTTCGGATGGTTTTGAAGGATTTAGGATTTGGGTGTTCTCGCTTCCCCCGCTTCCCAGCGCTCCCTCACGGCCTCGCTCGGAGGCCCTTCAGATCGCTTCAAGACGGGCCACGAGGCCCAGAAGAGGGCCCCAAGACGGCCCAGGAGGCTCCCCAGACAACCCAACTGTGCCCCAAGAGCTCCCCAAGAGAGGGCCCAGAGGGGGACCGCCAACCGATATTTCGATGTCGCTGGCCCTAGAGGCCGCCTGTAGCCCCCCGCAGGCCACCAAGAGGCTCCCACGAAGCCCCGTGACCCAAGAGGCCCCCAGGAAGCCCCAAGAGACCCCCAAGCTGCTCCCAGGGAACGCCCAAGAGGCCCCCCAACACACCCCAAGAAATCATGTCCCCAGAAAGCCTTCCGGGGACATGGTTCATCATGGGCCCGAGAGTTCCTGGAGTTTCCCATTGGGCCCCCAGGGAACGTCCAAGAGACCCCCCAACACACCCCAACGAATCATGTCCCCAGAAAGCCTTCCAGCGACATGGTTCATCATGGGCCCGCGAGTCTCCGGAGGCTTCGAAGTACCATCATGCTACAGGAGAGCTGTCTGGGAAGTTGATTGGGAACATGACTGATCGCCTTCTCGCGGCCCTCCGCAGATCGTTTCGCACAAAGTTGCCCCAAGTGCCCTCTTGAACCGGCGACGACGACGACGAAACGACGGCGACGACGACGACGACGACGACGACGACGACGACGACGACGACGGCGCGCCCCAATAGGCGACGACGACATTACGACGACGACGACGACGACGACGACGACGACGACGACGACGACGACGACGACTCCCCAAGACGCCCCCAAACCCATGCTCCCAGAAGGCCTTCTGGGAACCCGATTCATACGGCCTCCGCCCCGTGTAGCAATGAATTCGTCAAGGTCTGGGGCCTGCTAGAACCTGAGCGCGCGCGAAGCGCGCGCGATGGTTCCAGTTATATATATATAATATATATATATATATATATATATATATATACACACACACACACCGAGGGAGCAGGCCCAGGGCCCGAAAACAGCTGCCTCGACCCTCCATGGGAGGACCGGGGCTCATTTCCCATGTGTTTTTACAGGGTTTCCGCGTCCTGGGCCTCGGAGGCCGCCGCCTCCGACCCCCCATGGGAGGACGGGGCGGCCGGGGAGGCCCAAAATAGTCCAGTAGGGCCTCCAGAGGCTCCCAAGACGGCCCGAGCGGGCCCCGAGTCGCCAAAAGACCGCTCCAGGACGCCCAAGATAGGCCCAAGACGGCCCGAGAGGCTTCCCAAGGCACTCCACGACGCTTCAAGACGCCTCTCCAGAGCGCTTCAAGAGGCCGAATAGATTCAATTTTGCGAATGTTTTCGAACGATTTTGGCCTTCCAGCCTTTTCGGCTGTCCGACGTTCCAAGACGGCTCAATAGGCCCCCAAGAGCGCCCCAAGACGGCCCACGAGGGCCCCAAGACGGCCCCAGAGTCGCCCAAGAGCCCAACAGAGTCTCAAGACGGCCCCAAGATGCGCCCAAGAGGGGGACCACGACTCCAAAATTCGACCCTCCCGCTTGAAAAGTGCCCCATGAGGCCCCAAGGAGCCCCCAAGAGGCCCCAGGAGGCCCCCAAGAGGCACCCAGGAGGCCCAAACGAGGCCTAAAGAGGCCACAAAACAGCCCCGAGGAGGCCCCACAACGGTCCCAAAACGGCTACCGAGAAGCTGCGAAACTGCCTTCACGACGTCCCCGACAGGCCAACCACGAGATCCAAACCAACACCCATGAGGCCTCTGACCCACCACCCAGGGCACGGTGGCGGGAGCAGTGACAGCACTTGTGCACAGCATGTTCCGGCGGGAGCCTTCCGGAACACGCTGCAGGAGGAGGAGGAAGATCAGGAGTAGAGAGAGTGGAGGAGGAGGAGGAGGAGGAGGAGGAGGAGGAGGAGGAGGGGACGAGGAGGAGGAGGAAGAGGCCTCCAAGACAGCTCCAAGATAGCCGAAGAGGCTTCCAAGAGGGCCCTGGGCGGCCCACGAGGGCCCCAAGGCGGTGCCTGAGGCGCCCAAAACGGCCCGAGAGGGCCCCAAGACGGCCCCAAGAGAGGCCCAAGAAGGGAAACACTAACCGAGAATCCGAGCTTTCTACCCCGAGAGGTTCTCGGGAAGTCCCAAGAGGCCCCCAATCGGATCCAAGAGGCCCCCAAGAAGCTCCCAAGAGGGCCGACGATTGGGTTTTGACGGGTTTTACTTTTTTTCTGCCTTTTGGCATCCCGATGCTCCAAGACGGCCCAAAAGGCTTCCAATACCGCTCCCATATAAAGGAAGAGGCCTCCAAGAGGGCCCCAAGACGGCCCGCGAGGGCCCCAGGACGGTGCTTGAGGCGCCCAAGACGGCCCGAGAGGGCCCCAAGAGCCCCAAGAGAGGCCCAAGAAGGGGAGCGCGACCCAACAGCAGAGCGTTCCCCAAAAAGGCCCACAGGAGGCCGCAAGAGGCCCCCAAGTGGTCCGACGAGGACCCCAAAAGCTTCCCGAGGGCCTAACAGGCCCCTAGGAAACGTCCAAGAGGCTTCAAAATAGCCCAAGAGTGCCCTCGATGCGTCAAAACTGCTTCCAGGAGGCCCCTGGGAGGCTTCCGGATTGCCTCAATCTGGCCGCAGGTGGCCTCAAGTCGGGCCTCCACGCAGACAAGACGGCCAATGACGGCCTCAGACGCCCCCCCAAGAAGCACCCAAGAGGTGCCTCCAACAGCCAGTTGACGAAGCATGCGGAACACCCCAGAAGCTCCTCAGATGCCGTCGCGCGCCTGTGCTTGATAGCGTTGTCCAAGATCGTCCAGCGCCCCCCCGGCCTGGGCTAGAACCTGAGCGCGCTTGGACAGTACGCCCGGGCCCGGGCATACTGTCCTGAGTCCTGAATGGATGAGCATCTAACACAAATCCACAATTCCCGGATTCTTTGGGGCCTTCGGAGACTCCGCGAAAACGTTAAGAAGCCGGGAGGCGCGGTACCGGCCAGATGTCAGGGGATATGTAGGACCCCCGAGTAGGAGTTCCACTTTGATAAAAAAGGAATTCTTGGAATTCCCTCTCTTGTTTCCCAAATCCTCGATATTTGAGGGCTGGAAGCGGGAAAACGTGAGAAGGCGAAAAACAGAGGACAAACCATGGGAAATCAACGATTTTACCCTCTTTGGGCTCTCTCGGGACGGCTCTCGCAGCTCTCTTGGGCTGTTCTTGGAGCCTCGTCGGGGTCTCTTTGGGGCCTCTCAAGGATGGGGGGAGTGTTGGGGGCCTCTGGGGGGTCCCCGAGGCCTCTTTGAGGTCTCTGGAAGCCTCCTGCTCCCACTCTTGGGCCCATCTTGGGCCTGTTTTGGGGTGGTCTGGGGCTGTGCTGGGCGCCTCTTCGGCAGTCTTGGAGCCTTCTTGTCCCATCTTGGGGCCGTCCTGAGGGTCTCTTGAGTGGTCTTGGGGCGGTCTTGGGAGGCTCTTCGGCGCTCTTGGACCGTTGGAAACTCGAAAACGCGAGAAGCCAAAAACATTGAAAAGACCATTGAACATATACGACTTTGGCCTCTTCGGGCCGTACCATGATACCTATCAGACTTCTTGGGGTCTCTTGGAGGCCGCCTTGGAGCCTCGAGCGCCGTCGGAAGGCTGACTTGGGCTGCTCGGGAGCGTCTTGGGCCATCCTTTCGCATTCTGGGGGCTCCTGAGGGGCGTCTTGGGCCCTCCTGGAGCTTTTTTGGGGGGGGGCTCCACGCCGCTCGGAGGCACCAGGAACAGTCGCCAGCATGCTGTGAGCAGAGCAGCTGGCCTGCTCAGCAGGCACTCACCACTGTATAAGGTGGGTGCACTGCGAGCTGAGGGAAAAGACCCTCGAGACTGAAGGGCGACGGCACGGGCAGGCGACGGCGCCACGCCCATGTCGTCACCAGGGGAGCTTTACTCACCCAGGATCACACACCAGCCAGAAAGAGAGAGCGAGGCGCGATCCACATACTTCAGTCCGCCACACCAGCGAAGGTGTTGAAACAAGGCATGATATTGCCAGTATCTACCGTGACACCCGCCGTGCGCAAAACATAGTTGGGATGCTGATCTTTGCACAGGTAACTCCAGCTACATCTGGCCGCACGGGTGGGAGGAGGAAGACACTTCGAGGCGAGACCACGGACGGAGGCCCCTGAGGAATAGCACTTGCACCGCGTGCAGATGAACAAGACCGAGCCATCAGAAGAATCGAACGCGACCGTACGATGCTCGAGCGATGCGCAGCGTGCAAGGGCGAGTCCTGAGGGCAGACACCAGGAGCAGGCTTCTCGTCCGATTTGCGGCCCCTGAGACAGACAGCACACCTCCACGCGCCAGACCAGAACTCCCATCTGTGGCCAACAGTGGCCTCTTTGGACGATGGGAACGGGATCCGACGCTCGGCTGCCGAAAGATCGAGCGGAGGCCAAAGGTGCAAAACGTGCGCGGCCAGACGGATGGTCTGGCGAGCATGCAACACACGCTTGTCTGCGGCATCGAGCTTGTCCTTACAAGAAGGATGGATGCGAACGGCGTGCTTGGCTGCAGCGTCCGCGTGGCGATTACCGACACGCCTCCAGCGCTCGGTAGCATCTAAATTCGGATCGTCAGGATCCTTATGTGCCGCCACTTTGATGCACGTCGCGGGCTGGCCACCCTGCGCGAAAATCTGCAGGAAAGCACCTGGATAAGCTCTCTTGCCCGACAGCTGCTCGCTCCGATGCCGAGACGCAAGGTTGACCACATTACTGCAAACACTGAACACAGACACCGACGCAGAGGCGAGAACATTGGCCCACGTCCAGCAGCCAAATTCGGCAGACTGCGGCGTCTGCGGGTACGGGGCCCAGACAGGGGCCCTGAATTCACACATAGAGTCACCAGTGTCGTCGACCATGACCACGCTATTTGCGGCCCTGGACAGTTCTCGGATGGGATGGCGCAAGCACGAACCATCGATGAAGACGCTGCCCCAGACCTCCCGTCCAGGAGGCTGGCCCGAAGGAGACAAGATCCCTTGATGGTGCCACACAAAAACCGGTCCATCCTCCGACTCAGTAAGGGGCCTGGGATGGGTGTCGGCGGGGTGGCGGAAAGCCCCTGACGTGAAAACGAAGGCGTCCTCGACGCGGTCCTTAGCAGCCAGAGCGGCCGAAACCGTACTGTCGCCCACTAAGCTTGCACGCAGCTCGGCGACAGGGCCGTGGGAGCACTCCCACAATCTATGAACAACTGAATCGAGGCCCCCGCAGAAGGGGCAGCAGTCGTCCACGATGTGGCCTAAGCTGACCGCTCTCTCTCCAGTGAAAAAAAAACGCTTCCGTGGCGAAAGCCCTGATGTGGGCCTCCTGAAGGGCCGTGTACTTCCTAGAGGCCAAAGCCTCGCGCAGCACATCATAACAAAGCCGAGGGAGGATACCCCGTTTTTCATCAGAGAGCCGTTCCAACATTCTGAAGCATCCGTCTTTCACCAAGATTTTCATCAGGGCGGGGGGGAAATTCCCAGGTGCAAGATGAAACCTCGATCGTCCCTTATCGTCATAAAGTTGCCCATGCTCCAACCCAAACGCACCAGTGACATGCGAAGGGCCGAAATAGACCCCGCGACGGAACGCCAGGAGCAAGCCCGATTGGAGAAAACAGCAGCCCAGGCCCGACGCAACGACGGGAGGGGCAGGCTCCGCAGGAAGGCGCCCGTCTGGCTGAGCCAAACCTCTTTCGGCCACCGAAGGATGGGGGCGCAGGCCGCACGCCAGCAAGGATCCCACTCGAGCAGCGCGAGCGTGGTCAGAGAGCGCAACTGCGACCTAGGCCTGACCACCGAAAAAACTTGCCGGCGCATTCGCAGCAATTCAAGATCGCTCACACCAGTGGTGTCGGTCTCATACGAAGCTCCCGCGAGAAGGCCCGCCGTGCACACACGGAGCACATGGGATCTCGAAATGATACGATTCTGCTTCTTCAATCTCCTGGCGGCCCTGGAGGCCTTGGCGATGCGAGATTTCGACTTGGCCGAGCGACCATGAACCCTGAGCGCGCGGCCAGCAGTGTAGTCGACACCTAAGTTGACAGCACTGGACGTAAAAGTACCCCCAAGATGAGAAAGCGCCAGAGAAACTTCCTCCCCCAGGGCCTTCGAAGAAGCCACCACCGCGGTTTCATCGAGGGCGAAAGAGCAACCGAAACAGGTAGACACAACACCGTGGAGCTCCTTGGCCCCTTCGACGATGGTGCGAAGGACATCCGAATGGCGACCGGTACACGAGAGGCATTGATCATCAATGTAGACATCGAGATCTAAACAAGGCCTCTTAGGCAAAGAATCGTAGCCGTCCTGACAGTACACTCTAATGAAAGTGATGTCCATGGAACAGCCTGCTACAACCCCTTTGCGACAGAAATACGGTCCATCGAGCCAACCTCCGAGGCAGAGAAATCGCCCACACCTGTAGGCATGGATGCACAATCTAGCAATAGCCGAGGGGAGATCGTGCTTCGTGCAACGGATGGCCAACTGGTCCAGACACATGTTTTCGTAGACTTTCCCGAGATCGAACAGGGCGCTGCACGAACTCTCTCCCTCGGCGATACCAGCCTCTGCCGTGACGGACTGACGCCAGACGACGTCGGCTGCTCCGCGAAACTGACCAGCAGCCCAGAACCTCCTGGGGTGTTTCTGCTCCCAGTCCAGGGCGAGGGGCCGCCGAAGGCGGCCCAAAACCCTGAGCCGGGAGCAGAACAACCCCAATGGGCCTGTGGCCGCCAGTCGGTTTCGGGAGCAGCGCGAGCGTGATCACCGCGATCTGCGGGGGAAGACAGCCCACCGCTTCCACCACGGAGAAAATCAAACTCAGGCACTCGAGCGCCGAGTCGGCCAACAACGAGAAATGCTTGCAATGGAAGCCGTCCACCGCCACAGCAGATGAATCTTTGTATGACTTCGAGACGGCCCTGATGTCATCGGCACTGAGCCTGGGGAGGGGCACCCCCATGATCCCATCGGGGTGAGCTCCAGAGCCTTGGCCCCATATGCTGCTGAACCTATCGCCTTCAGCCTTCAGCAACGACAGCGGGTCACTGACAACGCATCCAGACGCCGACAGCGTCGAAGATGGAGTCCAGGGCACAGGATCTTTGATGCACTGGTGGACCCTCCTGGCACCTTTGTCTATACCCTGGTGTAACCAGGTGGACCAGTCGGCTCTGCTGCGAGCGGCAAACTTGGCGCCAGCAGCTTGGACAGCAGAGTGCACCTCAGTATATAAATCAGCGAGTGAGTCAACGTCCCCATCCGAGATAAATACGGCGGAGACCTCCTGAGCCACCCGATTGAAGAGGGCCTCGTACTCGCACTTAAAAGTGGCGATGTTGGGCGGCGGCTCCAACAGCAGACAGCACATCCTCGAAGAGGTGGCAGAATCGCCTCCTCGCCGAGCGTGAATGAAAGCGCGAAGCTGGTGCCCTAGCCACTTGATGGCACGATGGGTGGGGTAACGAGCTTGGCCGTCCTTGGCGAGAATCGGCTTCCACACAAGCTGGGGGCCAAGACCACGAGTGCCCAGTTTGGGGGGGGAAACACCGACGACAGGAATGAGGTCCTTCTCCGCGTGGTCAGCCCATTGACGGTAGAGAGGCCCCAAAAGGGCCCTGGCCCCTTGGTAGTCCCCTTCGTGGACACAACATGGCTGACGCAGCAAGAGCCAGCTCCTTATCCCAACTGCTGTCCTGCGGACGAGGGCCCACCACCGCTTTGCAGGGCAAGGGGGGGGGCTTCCTGAAAGACAAGGCCTTCAGAACCGCAAGCTGGGGGAATAATTTCAGCTGGACAGGCCGATGGGACGAGAGCTCCGTGTCAAGCTGCGTCTCGACAGCCATCACCCCTTCGGCCAAGCCCCCCGAACAAACAAAGTAATCGAACGTGGTGGGCGGGCCACATGGGTAATGCGTGGCAACAGACGGAACGACGAGGCTAGCCCTCAACTCCGCCACAAAGGACGAGGACTCGAGCTCCGACGGCTCGAAATTGAAATCAGCACCGACCACCCACGGCTGGCCCACGTCCGATAATTGCGTACCAAGCTTAGCAAGGAGACCGAGATTGGCATCACTGAGCCCCTCCGAGTGGTGAAGGTAAGCTGACACCACGAGGATCGGGGGGGTCCCAGGGAGGTGAACCGAACACGCGATGCATCGCCCAGGCGTCGTGATGGCATTTTTGACCTCGAGACACCCCATTCACGACCGAACAAAGATCGCCACTCCGCCGCTGGTGTCCTGCGCCGCCGTTGGGACAGCTGGGGCTGTGGAGGCTGCCCGGAAAGGCTGGGGGAGCGGTGCCGGGAGCGTCCCCGAGATGTGGCCATATCTTTTCAGCGCGTTCCGGGAGCATCTTCCCGGAACGCGCTCGTGGCAGGGCGCCCACGTCCGAGGACGTTGGCATGGGAAACCGCAGCGCGTGATCATTCCAGCGCGTTCCCCGTCCGGAACGTTCTTGGGCAAGCGCTGGGTTTGGGGAAGGCGAGTGGGAACCGTTCAGGCAGTTTGGGATGCTCGGGGCAAGAGGCGGCAGCCATCCTCATACGACATGCAGTCTTCCTGGAATCCGCCGGAAGGCCTGGAATGATCACGCGCTGCGGTTTCCCATGCCAACGTCCTCGGACGTGGGCGCCCTGCCACGAGCGCGTTCCGGGAAGATGCTCCCGGAACGCGCTGAAAAGATATGGCCACATCTCGGGGACGCTCCCGGCACCGCTCCCCCAGGAGCCCCCAGAATGTGAAAGGATGGCCCAAGACGCTCCCGAGCAGCCCAAGTCAGCCTTCCGACGGCTCTCGAGGCTCCCAGGTGGCCTCCAAGAGACCCCAAGAAGTCTGATAGGTATCACGGTACGGCCCGAAGAGGCCAAAGTAGTATATGTTCAATGGTCTTTCCAATGTTTTTGACTTCTCGCGTTTTCGAGCTTCCAACGGTCCAAGAGCGCCGAAGAGCCCCCCAAGACCGCCTCAAGACCACCCAAGAGACCCTCAGGACGGCCTCAAGACGGGCCAAGAAGGCTCAGACCATTCGGCATTGCAGTGGCCAGCGTCTGCGCTAGAACCTAAGCGCGCGCGAAGCGCGCGAGTGGTTCTAGTATGTATATATACATATATATATATACATGTATACATAATATACATCCCTATATATATATACATATATTTGTGTGTATAACTGTACGTCTGTATGTGTATGTATGTGTGTATGTGCCTTGTATGTATGCATGTACGTATGAGTGTATGCATGCATGTATGTTTGTATGCTTGGTTGTATGTATGTGTATATATGTATGTATGTGTGTATATGTATATGTATATGTATATGTATATGTATATGTATATGTATATGTACGTACGTACGTATGAATGGATGTATGTATGTATGTATGTGTGTGTATGTCTGTGTGTATGTATGTATGTTTGTACGTATGTATGGATTTGTGTATGTGTGTGTGGTTGTATGTGTGTATGCATGTATGTATGGATGTATGGATGTATGTATGTATGTATGTATGTGTGTATGTGTATGTATATGCATGTATATACATATATGTATATATATGTTTGTGTGTATGTATGTATGTATGTATGTATGTGTGTATGTATGTATGTCTGTATGTATGCATGCATGCATGCATGCATGCATGCATGCATGTATGTATGTATGTATGTATGTATGCATGCATGCATGCATGCATGCATGCATGTATGTATTTATGTATGTATGTATGTGTGTGCGAGTAGGCATGCGTCTAGGCGTATGCATGTATATATATATATATATACATGCATACACAAACACACATACATACATACATATATGCATGCATGCATACATACATACATACATACATACATACATACATACATGTGTAGATATACACAGGCCCGCGGTCCCCCAACATGTGCCCCCATTGGGGGACTGGGAAGCTCCAGGGGTGTTGCCGAGGCGCCCGGGGCCCCCTAAGATCGCCCGAAGACGGCCCCCGGATCGCCAAACATGGCGTTTCCAGATTGCGGGAACGACCAATGACGGCCAAGGCGGCCAGAATTAGCCCCTGACTATCCAAGAGGCCTCCAAGACGCCCCCAGAAACCTCCAAGATGCCTCCAAAGGAGTCCCGCGAGGCGCAACCTGATTATCCAAAGGTTTTGAAGGATTTCCAAGTTCTCGCCTTTTCAGTGTTCTGACGCTCCACGACGACCCAAGATGTCATATTGTCCGCTCCAAGACAGCCCCAGGGGCTTCGACAACGGCCCCAAGGAGGCCCCAAGACGGCGCCAGAGGCGCACAGGACGGCCCGAAAGGGCCGTATGGAGCTCCTCCGAAGGTCCCAGTGGCGCAGCCCGCATGCGTCTCCCACACCCAGTACACCGATCGTGGCCCCATAGGGAGCTCCACCGAAGGTTCCACTGGCGCAGCCCGCATGAGTCCCTCCCACCCAATACAGCCTTTCGTGGCCCCATACGGAGCTCCACCGAAGGTCTCAATTGCGCAGCCCGCATGCGTCTCACCCACCGAGTACTGCGCTTCGTGGCCCTAAAGGGAGCTCCGACGAAGGTCCCAGTGGCGCAGCCCGCATGCGTCTCCCCCGCCAGTATAGCGTTTCGTGGCCCCATAGGGGAGCTCCACCGAAGGTTCCAGTGGCGCAGTCCGCATGCGTCTCCCCCACCCAATACATTGTTTCGTGGCCCTACAAGGGGGGCTCCACCGAACGTTCCAGTGGCGCAGTCCGCATGCGTCGCCCCCCGAAGAAGATGCTTACAACTGCGGTCGGTATTCACAACTGCATATGGTTGGGTCCTTCGCCAGGCTAATTTAAATGTGCCCGTGCTTATTTTTGCACATCAGACCATCATTAAGGCCCCCGTCACCACCGAAGAAAGATCCCAGGAAGTCTTCGAGGGGCCCAAATCATCGAGCACCTAAAGGAAGTTGATTATGTTGTGGTTTCCGCATTTCCCCTTCTATACGCTTCCGAGGCTTGCGCAGGGACTCCAAGAAGGTCGTAAGATGCACAAGGCGCTTCAATAGCCTGTCGAGCCTAGCTAGAACTTGAGCGCGCGCGACGCGCGCGATGGTTCTAGTAAATATTGGAGCATATTCAAGCAAATGTGCGCAGGGTCAGGCGAACACAACATTTTGAATCTGAGCCGGCCTCCATGGTTGTGTTTGTTGGATTCAACACATTTGCGCGGCGCGAATTCGAGAGCCGCATGCTTAAAACCGTTGGCCCTCTCGAAAACCACCCGCCCTCCATCCTGGTAATTGTTGGAGTGCGAGAGCGAGTCCCCGCGTCGCCACGGCGAGAGCCGCATGTCGAAAACAAACAGTAGGTGCTGTTTTTTTGCGCCTCGGTAGTGTAAACTGTCGGGAAGTCTGAAGCGCAACGCCGGGCCAGCCTTCCAACGCGTCCGGGGGCGCGAGGTTTTTTTTTGGTTGCGAGGAAAGGCATGGGGGAGGAAGAGGCAGATGAGGAGGAGAGTAGGGGAACAACAAGTGGCATAAACATAAAAAAAACTCGGAGGTCCGCGAGGATTTCTCGGATCGGCGTTGGACCCCCTCCCTGGCGCGCGGAGCGCGCCAGGGGAGGCGCCGGAGGCGCCGCCGGGGGGGCCCAGCGCGGATCCGAGAAATCCGCGCGGACCTCCGAGTTTTTATGTTTATGCCACTTTTTCGTTCCCCTAAGGAGAGGGAGGGGGAGGGGGCCGAGAGGGGATCGGCGCTGAGCACCTTGTGGGGATCCTCCTCTCGCGGGGGGGGGAGGGGGGGGCGCTCGAGGCCGCGGCGGGATGCCGCCTGAGAACGTGCCAGGGCGTTGCTTCGTGGCCGAAGCGTCCTGGCGTTCCTATAGCCCCACCAGACACTGTTCTAAGAACCCGCTGTGGTTTCCACGAAATGTTCTTAGAACATTTCTGGTTGGGGCTGTCTTGTTTTATCACATCGGGTATATGTTCTTAGAATATTGTTTTTGTTATTGGAGCATTTTTAGGTTCTAAGAGCATTTCGTGACAGGACTATAGGAATGCCGGCACGGTCGGTCCCTGCTCAACATCTTGGGCCCAGCGTCGGCCAAGATGCCATAGAGGGCATTGCCGACGCCAGTTCTGCCGACCAGCAGGGGTTCCCTCCTCCCCTCCGCCCCCCCCCCCCCTCCTCCCCTCCCCTCCTCCCTCCCTCTCCCATCCTCCCTCCCTCTTCCCTACCTCCCTCTCCCCTTCCTTTCTCCCTCGCCCCCTCCCTCCCTCCCTCTCTCCCTCGAGGTGAACAGCTTGGGCGCGAGATGCGAAAGCGAGGCGGGGGCAAGAGGGCAGTGGCGGCTTCAATGCGAGGGCGAACATATGATGGTCCCCAGCCCATCCCGACACTGCGCCTGGCTCGTGTTCCAAAGGTCTTGGGGACATTCGGGGATCTTATTTTGGGAGGCTTTTTGGAGGCTTCTGGGGGCCACTGTGGCCCACGTTCGTGGCCTCTTGGGGTTTATTGTGGGCTTCTGCAGGGTCTTGGTATCTTGTTGGAGAGGTTGGCTCCCAGCGGTTCGACAGGTGGCGAGCTTTTCAATATGCTCTTCGGCCGTCTTGCGGGCCTTTGGGGGGCCTCTTGGGCCATCTTGGGCTGGTCTTGGGGGGTTGCTGTGTCAGTTCAGACGCTCTTGCGACCGATGCGGCCAGCATGCCATGAACACACATGAGGCGTTCCAAGAATGGCCTTGCCTTCGAGGATCGAAGGAGTTGTCATCCCTTCCGCCGCGGAAGGCGGCGGAAGGTCGGCGGAAGTAAAACGAGGCCGCCTCCGCTGGCGGAAGCCGGCGGAAGCTCGGCGGAAGGCAGAGGAAGTAAACGATGCGCGCCCAAGAGATGAAAACCGCAACCGGCCACATACCCATCGGTCGTCGAACGTAGGTATTGTTTGGAGATCGAGATTCCAATCTATCTACTTTAAGCGCCTTCCTACTTCAATTATCGAGTGGTTTCATCTTTACCGTCGTCCTTAGGGGGCGGACGGAGCCCAATCTATTTTGAACGCCGAACGCCTTCTTACTTCATGTTTCTGCCTACTTCTTCCCACCGATGGGTGACCTCATGGATTCCGCCGCTGTGGTGGTCTCGGACCAGCCCTTCGGCCCTCCGAAGACGGCCCGCGAGGCCCCCCAGCGTGCCGAGGTGGGCCCCGAGAGGGCCCAGGTGGCCCAGAGATGCGGTGGGAGCCCATGCCAACAGACACCCTGCTTGCCTCCAGGGTTCGACCACGCGCAGAGGGGGGACAGGGGGAGGGGGGAGGGCTTCTTAGAAGCACCCCTGATTCTCAGAAGGCGCCGGCCTTCTCTGTAGATGTAAGGCTGGCGCCTTCTGGGAAGCAGCCTCCTTCTCAGAAGCCTTCCCCCCTCCCCCTACCCCCCTCTGCGCGCCGCCAAAGGGTGCACTGGGTTTCACCGTTTTCGATGGTTTGCTATGGACCGCGCGACGTTCCCGCGCCAAGAATCCGCGGGCGTCCTGGGCTGTCAGGGTTGAGTTTCTTGTGGAAGGTTTCTTGTGGTCGAGCTGCTACTGTAGCTAACGCGGCCCCACGATCGCTGGAGTCACTCCAGGGAGCGGACTTGGCGAGCAGGTGCAGAAGGAAATGCAGTCAAAACTCAGAGTAAGGACGCACGGATGTCCTTAGGGTATCCTTGCGTCCTTGCCTCTGCGGCCCGCCCTTCGCTGTTTTTACTGGTCAGCTCTTCAGGGTGTTGGCAGTCCATCGCCCCAAAAATGCCAACTTCGGCGTTCAAGGCTCTTGCGTCCTTACCGCCCGTCCTTACTATAGATTTCAACGGTGGTTCCGTTGAACCCGAGGACGACCGGACCGAGTCGCCTCGGGCTGGTGAGCTCGGACAGTCCCAGGCGGCAGCACGGAAAAGGGGGGAGGGCTCCGAGTGAAAAGCGCCTCCCAGTCACCACCCCTGCACGACCACCCCCGGACCCGCCCGCCCACACGCCGACAGGGTCGGCGGATCTGCGCCGATCCTGCGCCCTGGGCGGGTGGGCTCGGCCAGGAGCGGCGTCGCTGTACGAAGGGTGGCCTCCCCAAGGTAGCTGGGAGGCCGAGCGCCAGCCGGCGCCGCAGCTCGGCGGCTGGCAGGCGGAGCGCCAGCCGGCGCCGATGCTCGGCGGCTGGGAGGCCGAGCGGCAGCCGGCGCCGCAGCTCGGCGGCTGGGAGGCCGAGCGCCAGCTCGGGGGCTGGGAGGCCGAGCGCCAGCCGGCGCCGCAGCTCGGGGGCTGGGAGGCCGAGCGGCCGGGCGGCGCCGTTGCCGAAGGAGATGGCGGTCACGGGCACGCGCAGGAGCCGGGCCCAATTTTCTCGGTGGTCAGAGATCGGAAGTTGAAGCACATACCAGTTGCGGGCGGTTTTCCAATCCCAGGACTTTTTGAGGGTCGGGGGTGACGTCGGGGTGGTGTGCTATGCTTGTTGCCCCGCTTTCCTGGAGAATCAACGAAGCATGTATACACCAGGATCCCGTAGACACCAGGATCCGCTTTTTTGTGCGAGTTTCAGTGCGTTGCCGGGAAAGACGTCGGTGTTTAGAGTTCGGCTCCTTCAGATGAGGGAGAGTGGAGGCACCGTTAGTTGGCCTTTGGGGTGCCACGGCTGGACGCAGCTCGGATCATTGATGCGTTTGGGCCCAGGCTGGGGTCGTGGGCTGATGTTTGAATTGCCGTGGTCCCAACTCGCCCTGCTCCAAGGCGGGGATGGCGAGGGTGTGGCACGGCGGCGTGTGAGGGAGATTCGAGCGTGCAGTCCAACAGCCGTGGCTGGATCGCTTGCTCCCAGGTCCCAGGACTTTGCAGAAGTGGATTGTTCACCTGGCCGACAAACGAAACACTCGCCAAGTTCGTTGCCACCAGTGATGGCGAGGCAGGTGCTTCTCCTCCCACTGAGAGGAAATGAGAGTCTCCTCAACGGGCTGGTTGAGGTGCTGCGGCCAGCTGGCTTCAATTAGTCATCACGCTGTGCATCACCGATTCGCTAACACCTCAACTGTGTCCATGTTAGGCGTGTACTAGTAGGCGGTGATAGAGGGAGCCTGTCCTACCTTTGCTGTTAAGGACTTACAGTGATAGAGTATCGTGTTTCATGCGTTCGGCACGTGTATGATGTCGCGAGGAGTGTTCTGCCAGAACCGGCATTGGTCTCGCATGCGTGTTCGAAATCGGTGTCAAGCGACACCTAGGTGCGACATACATAGATTTGTGTTTCCGCCAGCGTGCAGCCGCAGCCTTCTAGGTGGCAGCTACTCGAGAAGGCAATGGGGCCTGCTGGGGCCTCTTTGGGCAGAAGCCTCGAGTTATGGGGCAAATGAGGAGAAAAGCCGTCACATGTGACAGTGCTAATGACGCTGATTGGGGCCGTCCTGAGGAGCATAATGATGCGGAGGAGAAGTCGTCACATGTGACACCTGTTGTCTTCGCTTCTTGAGGTGGCGCTCATGTCCCTCTTTTGGGCTGCCTGTGCCTGATGATCGCGATGTTGATAGTGATGGTGGCGGATGATGGTGATGGTGACGACGGTAACCTGGATGGCGATAGTGATCAAAATAAGCATGATGAGGTTCCCCCTGGTGATTATGAAAGTGGTAATGCTGATAAGGAGGAAGAGGAGGAGGAGGAGGAGGCGGAGGCGGAGGCGGAGGAGGAGGAGGATGATATTGATGCGGAGGAGGAGGAGGACGACGAAGTGGATATCTATCACACGTGACACTTTCCCGTCTGCACTACTCGACGACGGGCCACATGGACCTGATTTGGGGCATCCTGGGGCTGTCCTTGGCTCCTGAAGGGCCGTCTTGGGTGTCTCCTGGGGCCGTCTTGGGGCTCACTTTGGGCCTTCGTGATCGTCTAGGGGGTCTCTTTGGGACTGTCGTGGGGCCGCCTGAGGCCGTCCAGAGGTCCTCTTTGGCCGTCGTGGGTCCCTCTGAAGGCCACTCAGGGCCAGCTTGAGGTCCATTTGGGTCCATGCTGGGCTCTCCGGGGGCCCTCTTGGGCTGCTTTGAGGCTGTCGTGGAGGTCTCTTGGGTTATCTGGAGTCCCTCTTGGGCCGTCGTAGGGGCCATCTTGGAGGCCTCGTGGGCCGTCTTGAGCCAACGGACGCTTGAACAGGCGAGAATGCGAAAACCTTTCGAACACTGGCGGAACACCCATGATGTTGGCTTGTCTTCTGCTATCTTGGAGCCAACGTGTCGGCCGTCTTCAAGCTATTCTGGGCAGCGTGTGGCAGCGTGGACGCACTGGAGAGCGTCAAGGAGGTGTGAGGCATCCCAGGAGGCTTCGGGAAGAGGGGACGGTGCGCGCAGGTGGGCACTTCGAGAAGGTGGGGGGCCTCGGAAGCATTACCCAAACCTTGCCAGGCAGCGCTTGGCATTCCCACAACACGGTGTCGGATTGTTGGTTTCGTTCGAATAAGGCAGTTCCTTCCTGTGTGCTTGTGGTCAATGGCTCCAGAGTCTGAGGCACGACGTCGTCGAACAATGGTGTCAGTCAGTGAGACAGTCAAGCTTGGCGCGCAAACGGCTCATTGACAGTTAAAATAGTTGTGCTTGAAAGTTTCGGGGAGAAGGAGGAATGAGAGAAGGGGAGAGGAAGGAGGACGCCAAACAACAATTTCAGCCGGTGTTCTGGCAGAAACGCGTAGACATTAGAGGCCAATTGCTGGTTGGATCTCCCTCTCTTCCTCTTGTGCCCCATAGCCTAGGCAACTTTGTGTAAGGCTCACAGGTACGGACTTTGAGGACAGGCATTTCTCGCACTGAGTAGAAGCTCTGCGACGCGACCGGCTGTCTGAGAATACATTGTTCCACAAGCTTATTGTTCTATAGGGCACCACGCCAGTTTGCGCCGAGATGATGGCGCGACTACTTCTGTCCCTGCGCGAGGTCACAGGTCACCTGTCGCAGGTAGTCGTTATGCCCTCACAGGTACTTCAAACAAATATTGCTTGATATACCTTTGATAATGAAGCAGGTACTGATCCTTCCATTGACAGGGGATGATAGCCTCGGCGACAGGTTGTCTGAGGTGCTGCGGTACTGCAGCAAACTGGCTTCAACTCGTCATGACTTTGTGTGCCACCGATTCGCTAGCACCTCGCCTGTGTCCATGTCAGGCGTTTGCTAGTAGGACGTGGTAGACGGAGCCAGTTCGAGCCGTCATCAGATTCTCAATGGTGCCGTGCACCAGAAGAGGAGGTGGAGTCGGAGACAGACGGCGAGGGGGGAGGAGGAGAAGGAGGAGGAGGAGGCCAGAGCGGGAGCTGGCAGGAGGAGCAGGCGAAGGTGGCCGAGGGGGCACCGAGCCACGAGGAAGGGCAGAGCACGGTCCGCGCTGGGAGCTCGGCGGCGCTGACACTGGGGGTCCTGCTGTGGAGGTCGATGCCGAGGCTGAGTGCGAGGAGAGGGCCCCGTCCGGCGCTGCGGTGCAATCTCCAGGCGGCGCCGCCGGCCATGCAGCTGAGCGCCTGGGAGAAGGCGGGGCCTGCCGCGGGGCACGCGGGCGCGCAGGGCTCGAGCCAGGCCCTGGGCGGGGGGCGCGAGAGAGACCTGCGGCGAAGGTCGAGTCTGGCTTTGGGTCGGGCCTGTCCTTCTACGGGGGGAATCTTCAGAACTTGTCAAAAATCAGTCTGGGAACTATGTTTTGATCATTTTTTGGCCCTTGTGGCATATTTGTTGGTATTTTTTCCTCGAAAATCCCCCTGTCGGGGGACAGGCCCGGCTTCAGTCTAGCTGCGACAGTCTAGCTGCGATGCTGCGCGGAGCGTCCACCGGTCTCTGGCGGGCGCCCCGGGGGGAGGGGTCCAGGGAGGAAAGAGGGTACCGATGCCGCTGCTCGTCCTGGAGAGCCCTCGCTGCCACGGCCGAATCCTCCGCGGAAGTCTGGTCAGAGGGCACCCCTGGGAGAGGTCCGGGGAGCAGTGGTGTCTCTGTCCCGTCTGTTCCCCATGGGGAGGGAGGGGGGCGGGGGAGGCTGGGAGGAGGGGGCGTAGTTTCCAGGGAACGCCCTGCCCGAAGCTCTGATTCTGGCGTTCGGGGGCCGTGTTCTTGTTGGATTGCGCAGGTACCTTGTTAGCACACATGGGCACACGCTGGGTTTAATACGTCGGAGGATGCGCAAGGGATCGGCGTGGAAGGCTGGATATCAGAAGACCAGACTTCTGCGATGATCCAGCACGGCTGCACGAAAGCTACTCCAGCGCGGAGGGCCTACGTTAGGTTCCCTCCGACTGGTCGATTGGGTGATGTCCTCGGCGAAGGGTCAAATTGTGATGAGTCGTCCTCGTTTTGTTTTAGCCCATTGAAACGTTATCGAACAAACTTTTGTTTGTTGCGCAACATGTTGTTCAACACGTATCAGGCTGATGCGGTCTTGTTTTAGGACATTGTACGTCTGTTCCAAAAACAATGCCGTGGTAGTCCTGAAGTGATGCTGGAGCAGTCGGTCCCTGCTCAAGATGGATGGGTCCGCTGGCCGACGCTGCAGGATCGACGGCGTGTGGGTCGAACCCCCTGTGCGATAGTCTGCTGGATCCTGATCCCTGCCTCCGCTCCGTGTCCCTTCCCCTTCGTCGCTTCCTCCCTCTCCTCGCCCGTGCTCCTCTCCGACTCGTCTCGTTCCCTCCCTCTCCACGTCCTCTTTCATCGCCCCCTCAGGGTTATGACTCGATGCCGATGCTGGCCGGCCCGATCCGATTCGATTCCGATTTTCTCCCTCGGTCCGATGCCGCCCGATGATCGCACGGCGTTGACGTGCTTATCCTGAAGCAGCCGATCCGATTCGATCTCAGCCCCGTGCCGATGCCTTCCGATGCGGCGCACGATCCGATCCGATCCGATCCGAGTTCTTCCGATGCGGTGCTGACTGATCCTGCCTCTCCTCGGCCTCCTCCCTCGTCCCTCCTTCCGTCGCCCTCTCCTCGGCACAGGGCTCGGCCTCAACGGTCTTCTGGCGACTCCGTGGGCCGTTTTCCTTTTGACTTCGCTCTGCAGCGAGGGCGGAACGAAGGCAGAACGAGGCAGAACAAAAACAAGACGCAAACGAAAAGCACTGTTCAGGTCGATCCCTGCCCCCTCCACCGCCCCCTCCTCCTCCTCCTCCTCCTCCTCCTCCTCCTCCTCCTCCTCCTCCTCCTCCTGCTCCTCAGCAGGCCGTCGTCCATCTGCCCGTCCAGCTCACTCACCCGGGCCTTCCGCCGGGCCGCGGCCCTCCGTCGCCGGTCCCTCGGCGCCGTCCGAGCCCGCGGGCAGGCTGTCATCTTGTGTCGCCTCATCGTCGACGAGGTCGGCCCACCAGGGCTCGGCCTTACTTGCGTTTTTGCGATTTCGGGCACCGTTTTCGTTTCTACGTTGTCTTGCAGCAGTGGCGGGGCGAAGACAAAGCCAGGGACATCCAAAGCAAAACGAACACGAAAAACACCTTGTAGGTCGAGCCCTGCGGCCCACATCGCCTTCTTGCGCAGCCCCCGCGGGCTCCACGGCATCCTGGAACCTCGTCCTCGCAGTAGCCCTGGCTCCCCCTCGGCTCTTTGCCGCCGTCCCTCTCCATGAACGCCTCGCACATGGCGAACGCTTCCACACTGCCACGCCCCTCGGCCTCGGACCTCACGGTGTCGACGTGTTCTATGAACGCCACGCACATGGCGAACGCTGGCCATCTTTGGCGGCGCGCGCAGAAGGGGGATAGGGGGAGGGGGGAATGCTTTTTGGAAGCACCCTTGCTTCTTAGCAGGCGCGGGCCTGGCCGCCTTGGTGCCGAAGCTCGGCCCTGCAAGTTTGCTCGACACGCCGCCAATTGTGCCGAGTCAGCGCAGCAGGCTGTTAATTCTTTTCCCTCGGCTCCCGCCAACGAGAGTGGGGCTAGGGGCCGCGAGCTGAGCTGTGAGGATGGTGCGGAGGGTCCTCACGCTCTCACGGTGAGCGCCCAAGGGAATTCTCAATGCCCGTCCCCAACGTTTGATTCGGATGGTTTCGAAATCCGCGGTTTCAGAGCGGCTTCCCACGTTGGGTCGTATCAATGTAGTGTCTTGTTCCACTCGACCCCTGCAGACCAGGGGTCGAGGATCCGCTCCGCTTCCGATTCTGGTGCCGAAGCTCGGCCCAACAAGTTTGCTCGACACGCCGCCAATCGTGCCGAGTCAGTGCAGCAGGCTGTGAATTCTTTTCCCTTGGCTCCCTCCAACGAGAGTGGGGCGAGGGGCCGCGAGCCGAGCTGTGAGGATGGTGCGGAGGGTCCTCGCTCGAAAGCTGCTCGCGTGAGCTATGAGCCCAGATGTGGCTCGAACTAGCTCGTTTTTTGTCGGGGCCCGTGGGTTGCTGCCGAAGTCAGCCACCGCATGAAGTCACCGCTTGGGTCCTAGCCTGAGACCAGGCTAGGAAAAGGTCCAGGTGAAAAAAGGAAGTCCCCCTCCTCCTCCTCCTCCTCATCCCCCCTGCCTCGTGCCCCTTCCCTCCTCCTCCTGATCCTCCTCCTCCCCCCTCTGCGCGCCGCCACCATCTCGTGGCCTCGTCGACCACGATCCCGCCAGACCTGGCGGGCCTCGCCTCCTGCTTCTCCGCCACCACCGCTTGGCTCTGGCCGTCGTGCCCTGGCGATCGTTCGCGAAGGGTGCGCCCAGGCCGCGTTATTGGGACGACGACGACGACGACGACGACGGCGACAAAAACGGCTAAAACGACGACAAAAGCGACAACTAAAACGACGACAAAAACGACGCGTAAAACGACGACGACGACGACGGCGACGACGGCGATGCGGGGGCGAGGCGCCGCCGCAGCCGCCGGCGCCCCCCTGCGACGGCCGCTCCACGCTGGGCGCCAGCGCGCAGAGCCTGCAGGCCGGGCGGCACGCCGGAGCGGCCCCCTCGAGGAGGAGGAGGAGGAGGAGGAGGAGGAGGAGGAGGAGGAGGAGGAGGGGGAGGAGGAAGAGAAGAGGGAGGAGGAGGAGGAGGAGAGGAGGAGGAGGGAGGAGGAGGAGGAGGGGTGACAAACCGCCTCTTTGAGCCTTCCGGGGTGCTCTTGAGGAGCGGCCCCCTCGGCCGCGGGGGGGGCGGCGGGTCGACCATGGCGTCAGGGTGGCCCGTCGCCGGAGGGCCTCTCGGGTGCGGGCAGAGGTGGGCCCCCCTCCTCCTCCTCCTCCTCTCCTCCTCCCCTCCTCCTCCTCCTCCTCCTCCTCCTCCTCCTCTCCTCCTCCTCCTCCTCCTCCTCCTCCTCCTCCTCCTCCTCCTCCTCCTCCCTCCTCTCCTCCTCCTCATCCTCCTCCCTCCTCCTCCTCCTCCTCCTCCTCCTCCCTCCTCCTCCTCCTCCTCCTCCTCCTCCTCCTCCTCCTCCTCCTCCTCCTCCTCCAGATGGCGGAGCGCGAGTCGGGCGAAGAGAACTGTGCACACGCACCGAGCCTGGCAACGCCCATCCTTGGCCCGGGATCGGTGCATATGCCTTCCTGGCCAAGGCAGGAGGGCGTATGCACCGATCTTGGGGCTCAGGGTGGGCCTGGCCAGAATCGGTGTATGTGCACAGTTCTCTTTCCTCGCAGCGAAGCGGCAGCAGCGGCTGGCGCGCCTGGACTTGGCCTCCCCGCGTCCCCCCCAAGGCCGCGCACCAAAGGGTCACTCGTACCTGGGGCCACTCTTGCGTATATCAAGCAATGGCGAAGCGTCTCGGCTCGCCTATAGCCCTGCCAAAGAATGTTCTAAGAACCTGTTGTGGTCTCCGCGAAATGTTCTTAGAACCTTTCTGGCGGAGTCTGTCTTGTTTTGTCACATCGGGTTTATGTTCTAAGAGCATTGTTTTTGTTCTTAGAACATGCTTGGGTTCTAAGAACATTTCGCGGTAGGACTATGGAAATCCCAGGACTGTCGGTCCCTGCTCAAGTATAGCCGAGGGGGCTGCGGGCGCGCGCCGGGCGGGTGTTTGTTTCGACTACGCTTAAGTCGGGCCCGCCCCTCTACAGGAGGGATCTTCAAAAACGGTTTTAAAAAATAGTCTGGGGAGTATCTTTTGATTATTTGCTGGCCATGTTGGAGTGTTTGGGGAGTCTTTTATTGTTCGTCGCCGTGTAGGGGGGACACGCCCAACTCAAGACTACGCGTGAGAGTGACCCTTCGCCGGAGCGACTTGGGGTTCCCCGATCGCCGAGCGCGATGCGGCAGCAGCTCGCAGTAGACCCCCCTGGCGGCGCCTCCAGCGCAGCCCCTGGCGCGCTCCGCGCGCCAGGGAGGGGGTCCAGGGCAGATCGAAGAAATTTGCGCGGAGCGTTAGAAGTTTATAGGTCTGGTATTTTTGTTTCTTCTAGCAGCGTCTTGCGCGCTTGTGTATGGCCCCCCCGCGGCCCCCAAAAAGCCGCGCACCAAAGGTCACTCTTATCCGGGGTCACTCTTGCGTGTAGCCGAGTGGTACCCGCCCGACGCGCACCTAGGACAGGTGTACGGTCGGACCGAGGTATAAGATCGAGGTCGGCTCGGGGAGGGTACCTTGATGTTCTTCGTGTTTGTTGGATGTTCTTGTGCATCCTGGGGCAGGGCCCCCTCGACAGTTCTTCAGTGTGGTCGGCGGAGGGTCTCATGTTCCTGAGGGGTGCTCTTCTACCTTAGGTCCGGCTGTCATGGGCGGTGGCCTAATTAGGGGGGGGGGGGGGGGGAAAGGAAAGGGCCCTGAAGGGCCCCTCTGGGGCCCCTGCTGGCTCCCAGAGGAGGCCTGGAGGGCCCCTGCTGGGCCCTGGTCTTCGCCCGTGCACGCGGGTCACCCCCCCCAGTGCCGCCCGCCCGAGCGCGGCCGTCGGAGGACATGGTGGCACCGTCGGGGGGGGGGGGGCGGGATCGTCGGCCCTCGGCGTGTGTTTGCTCCCCGCTCGGGGTGCTTCTCCTGGCGGCCGCGCCTCCTCGCCGCGAGCGCTCCGCGGGGCCCCCGAGTCGCCCCGAGCGGCCGGCGGAGAGCGGAGCGGCATCCCGAAAGCCAGGGGGCAACGTTTTGGGGGGATGGGCTCGGGGGTGGGTGCACCGGCCCCCAATCGCCCATGACGTGCCCGAGCGCCCGCCCCAGCCGAGGAACGTGCGGGTTCGCCGTCGGGGGCCTATCGCCGAGTTCTCGGCGATGTATCGCCGATTCCAGCTCGCTGTTTTCCCCCCTGAGCCGGCCCCCCCCCCCTGTCAGGCGATCGCAAGCATGGATCAAGGGTGCGTGAATTAGCGACGGGTGGCGTTTCCATGGGAAATTTGCGGGTCGCTGCCGAACGAGGCGGCACCGGCCGCATTTTGGGGGAGGTGCCGCCAAATCCATGGATCGCTAATCCATGTTTGCGCGCCCCCCCCCCGGCCGCTCTTTTTCATCGGTGCGCGGCTTCTGGGGGAGGCGCTGTGGGGGCCAATCCCAGCTGAGGTTTTGTGATGCAGTGGGGGCCCCATTCCAAGAAATACCCTGCTTGGCTCCAGGGTGCCCTGGGTTTCTTGAGTTTCGATGGTTTTGCCATGGTAGGCGTGACGTCCCCACACCAAAAATCGATGAACGTCCTGAGGTCTCAGGTTTGGGTTTCTTGTGAAAGGTTTCTTGCGGTCGGGCCCCCACTGTACATTTCAGGTTCGGACGCCCTCACCAGGCCCAGGGACTTTGAGAAAACGACCCAAGACAAAAAGCAGCTCCCAGGGAAAGGGTTACCCACGCAGGCCTTGTGATACATGTCAGGTTCGAACGCCCTCACCAGGCCCTGGGACTTTGAGGAAACGAGTCAGGATAATAAGCAGGTCCCAGGGAAAGGGCTCCCCACGTTGTGAAGAAGTAGCGGCGTTCTTGGTCTGGGGACCCAGGCATGCAGGCCGCTGCTGTTAGGGTGTTGTCTCAGGTGGCCTTGGCCAGGGCGGCCCCAGCTTTTCAAAGGAAGCCCACAGGAGCGATGCAAGAAAACCGAATCGTTTGCGCCCGCATTGGCGCGCAAGCTGCCCGCGTAAGGTCGCGCGGAAGCGCCCTCGCCTCCAACGTAGCCTTCCGCGCCGGCGGCCCGAGTAAGCCGCTGCGGAAGGTGGTTACGGTCGGACGGAGGTATGCGATCGAGGTCGGTTCTTGGAGGGTAATTACCCTGATGTTATTCGTTTTGTTTGGATGCTCTTGTGCATCCTGGGGAAGCGTAATTACCCTGAAGGATGGTTCTTCTGTCCCGGCGGAGGGTCTCATATTGCGAAGGCCTTACGGCCGATGCCGCCGACCCTGGAGACGACCCTGTCGTCTGGGCGCGCCAGCCCTCGCGGATCGGACGGTGGCTGCGAGGCGCTGTCGGACGTCGGAGGCGTTGAAAGCGCGCTTGCCGCGCTCGGGAAAGTGTCCCTCCTCCGTTCTGTGATGGGGAGGAGGAGGAACAGGCGGAGGAGGAGGACAAGGTCGAAGAGCAGGGAATACCTGGTTGTTTTGTAACTTCCTAGTTTGTTCTGTAGCTTCCTAAGAGAGTTTTTGGGGCCTCTCGGGAGCCTCTTGGGGCCTCTGTGGGCTTCCTGGAGGGCCTCTTGGGAGCTTCTCGGGGCTGAGGGCTCGAAATGTCCGTTCGGGTCCCACGTCTGGGCGCTCTCTTGGAACCGTTTTGGGTTTTTTTTTTTGTGAATCTGGGAGACGTCTTGGGCCGTCTTGGGGCACTTTTGGGCCGTTTGGAGACCCTCTCGGAGGCCTCTTGGGCCGTGTCGGGCCGATCTTAGGAGCCTCTTGGGCCGTCTTGGCGCGTGGGGAAGCGGAAGAGGCGAAAACGCCAAAAATCCTTGAAAAACGTATCGGAAATCCATGATTTGTTCCTCTTGGGGCTCTCGTGGGAACGGTCCTGGAGGCCTCTTGAGGCGTCTCGCAGGCCTTTTGGGCTGTCTGGAGGCCGTCGAGGCGTCTTGGACAGATCATTCGGCGATTCGGCGCCCTCTTGGATCGTCTTGGTGGCCTCTCTGGGCACTCTTGGCCCGTCTTGGGACTTTTTTGGGCTCCGGGATTCCCCATGGGGGCGGCGTAAAAACCCTGGACCCCCCCCGGGACCCACCCCGGGGGGCGGCGTAAAAACCCGGGACCCACCCCCCCCTGGGACCCCCCCCCCCCGGCGGGGAAGGGATCAAAGGGAAGGGGCTTCCCTTCGACTCAATTACGACGTTGCTCAATTTCGCCGAGGAGGGAACAGACGGAGAAGCCTTTTCCACACGCCGACAGGGTCGGCGGATTCTTGGTGGTCCTCTGTCCTGGGTCCAACTGTAGGTCATCTCGCGTAAGGCCTGTTCGTTTGTTCGTCGCTGGGCGACGCAGAAAAACTAGGGGGCCCCCAAACGGCGTGGTGACCACACCGTGCGGTGAGTCGGCGGGGGTTCGGGGTCACCGCACGGTTTTGGGATTCGGGTCGTTTTCCGAGGCGGGCGACTGGGGCCTCCGAGGTCCCAGAACCGTGCGTCGACGGACCGTGCGGTGAGGTCTTGGGGGAATTCGAGGTCACCGCACAGTCTGTCACCGCACCGTTTCGGGACTCCATAAAAAAACGGGGTCGTCTGCGCCGACATTGGCGCGTAAGCTGCCCGCGCAAGGTCGCGCGTAAGCGTCCTCGCTTCAAATGAGGCGTGCTGCGCGGGCGGCCCGCGTAAGCCACCGCGGAAGGTTGCTATGCCATCTCTCGTAAAACTTGTTTTTTGCTCGTCGCTCACACGGCCTCCAAATGAGCCCTCTGGGAGGCCCAGAGGGCCCCTCCTCCTCCTCCTCTTCCTCCTCCTCCTCCTCCTCGTCCTCCTCTTCTCCTCCTCCTCCTCCTCCTTTTCCTCCTCCTTTTCCTCCTCCTCCTCCTCCTCCTCCTCCTCCTCCTCCTCCTCCTCCTCCTCCTCCTCCTCCGCCTCCTCTGAGAAGGCCCGCCCCTTCTCACTCCCCCCCCCCAGGCTCGCCGCCGACACACCGCCCGGGGTTGGTTCAAGCAGTGGCGAGGCGTCCCGATTTGCCTACAGGCCCACCAGAGACTGTTCTGAGAACCGTGTGTGGTTGACGGGAAGTGTATTCGAGGAACGAGAAGCGAGCTGGACGTTTTGGCTGAATCCTCCTCATATCAGTAAGAGATCTCTTAACTATAGGGGGTGGCGCGCTGCACGGTGTACCAGGCTTAGCGGATTCCTCGGGATGGCGATTTCGCGTGAGACGTCCTCACAAAAATGAGATCTTCGCGACATCGCGCTTAACAAAAACAAGCGTTTCGTTCGAGACATCCTCGAAAAGTTGATGACAGCGAAATTTCGCCGTCTGTGAACATTTGCGTTTCGCTTGGGACATCCTCGA
Organism: Prorocentrum cordatum; assembly: GCA_963575745.1. NCBI lineage: Eukaryota > Dinophyceae > Prorocentrales > Prorocentraceae > Prorocentrum > Prorocentrum cordatum. The sequence goes on from CAUYUJ010002155.1 coordinate 56,104, forward strand.
AAAAAAGAAATGACGACTGAAGTCTTTAACTAACTCTTATGTTAAGAACTGCGAGCTCGCTAGGGACATCCTCAGAAAACGAGCGGCAGCACGGCGGACCAGAACGAAGAGCACGGCAGAACATTTGCATTTCGCTAGGGACATCCTCAACAAAATGAGATGTCCTCCACGTCGTCTTGATATCGTTCTCGAAGTACCTCAAGATGACGAAATGAGAGGCCAAAAAGCACGTCAAGATGGCTGTCAGAACGATTGGGGGACTTCCGAAAATAGCGATTTCGCTAGGGACATCCTCAAACAATGAAAACATACACCAGCATCGACTTGACAACTGTTGTTCTTACATAGTTTTGACATTGCTTCTGAAAAGGCTTCCAGACGGCCCAAGGCAGCCTTCACAACATGTCGATTTCGCTAGGGACATCCTCAAAAAAATGATGCGTGCGACATCGCATCGCAATGATTTTAGGAGGGCATCAGGAAGCAAAAGAAGGCCACAACATGGCTCCAAGAGCGCCCTTAAGGTTGCTGAAAATAGTGATTTCGCTAGGGACACCTTCAACAAAATAACAAATCCAACAACATCGTTTTGAAAATTGCTGTTTTAACATCGTCTTGGGATCGCTCCTGAAAAGGCTTCTAGATGGTTTAAGCCAGTCATCTAAAAATGACGATTTCGCTGGGGACATCCTGAAAAAATGAATGTGTGTAACATCGGACTGTAACGGTTTTGTAAGGCATCAGGAAGGCCCCCGAAGGCCCCAAACAAGCCCAAATTTGACCTTCAGGAGCGCCCTCGAGACGATCCAAAATGGCGAATTCGTCTGAGACATCCTTTCAACAATGAACTGTTCACAACATCGATTTCATCAAAAATGAGCGATTCGCTTGAGACATCCCTTAAACATGGGAAGCCGCGAATTCGACAGATGTTCAAAAACGGGTGTCTCGCCTGAGACATGTTAACAAAACTGATATCTTGGAGTGGCGTTTTTACTACCTCTCGTGTTAAAAATCGCGCTCTCGCTGCATACATCCTCAAAAACATCGGGCGGAGCATGGCCGGCGAAAACAGAGCAAGGCAAATAATGAGCAGTTCTGCCGTGCTCCTTCGCTCACGGGGTCTATTCTGCAATGCTCGTTGTTTTTTTTGTGCCGTGCTCCTTCGCTCTACGGGCCTATTCTGCCATGCTCCTGGCCATTGTCTGTCACAATCCTTTGTTATTGGGGCTTACGATGCCGTGCTCCTGGTCGTTTTCTGCCGTGCTCTTTAGCTCTTGGGGCATATTCTGCCGTGTTCCTCCGCTTTCGGGGTTTATTCTGCCGTGTTCCTTGTGTTTTTCTTGCATACTCCTTCTTCCTTGGGGCGTATTATGCTGTATTCTTGCATCTATCTTGCCGTGCTCCTTAGCTCTCGCGGTCTATTCTGCCGTGCTCCTGGTCACTGGTCGTGTTTTGCAATGCTCCTTCTTTCCTGGCGCCTGTTCTGCCGTGCTCCTCAGCTCTTGGGGTCTATTCTGCCGTGCTCCTGTTTTTTTTTTCTGTCATGCTCCTTCGCTCTTGGGGCCTCTTCTGCAGTGCTCCTAAGCTCTTGGGGTCTATTCTGCCGTGCTCTTTGCTTTTTTTCTGCCGTGCTCCTTCGCTCATGGGGCCTATTCTGCCGTGCTCCTGGTTTTTTTCTGCCGTGCTCCTTAGCTCTGGGGTCTATTCTGCCGTGGTCCTGGTCTTTTTCTGCCGGGCCCCTGAGCTCTGGGGGTCTATTCTGCCGTGCTCCTGGTCATTTTCTGCCGTGCTTCTTCGCATTTGGGGCATCTTCTGCCGTGCTCCTTGTCTCTTGGGTTCTATTCTGCCGTGCTCCTCGTCTTTTTCTGGTTTGCTCCTTCGCTCTTCGGGCCTATTCTGCCGTGCTCCTGGTCTGTTCTGTCGTACTCCTTGGCTCCTCGGGCCTTTTCTGCTGTGTTTCGGTCTTTTCTGCCGTCGTCCTTAGCTCTTGGGGCATCTTCTGCCGTGCTCCTGGTCTTTTTCTGGCGTCGTTTTCGCTCTTGGGGCCTATTATGGCGTGCTCCTTAGCTCTTGGGGTCTATTCTGCCGTGCTCCTGGTCTTTTTCTGCCGTGCTCGGCAGCTCTTGGAGTCTATTCTGCCATGCTCCTGGTTTGTTTCCGACGTGCTCCTTCGCTCATGGGGCCTATTATGTTGTGCTCCTGGTCTTTGTCTGCCGTGCTCCTGCTTTTTTTTCTGCCGTGCTCCTTCGCACTTGGGGCATATTCTGCCGTGTTCCTTGTCTCTTGGGTTCTATTATGCCGTGCTCCTCGTCTTTTTCTGGTTTGCTCCTTCGCTCTTGGGGTCTATTTTCCCGCACTCCTTCAGCTCTCGGGGTCTATTCTGGCGTGCTTATGTTTTTTTTTCTGCCGTGCTCCTTCGCTCTTGGGGCCTATTCTGCCGTGCTCCTGGTCATTCTCTGCCGTGCTCCTTAGCTTTTGGGGTCTATCCTGCCGTGCTCCTGGTCTTTCTCTGCCGTACTCCTTCGCACTTGAGGCATATCCAGCCCTGCTCCTTAGCTCCTGGGGCCTATTCTGCCGTGCTCCTGGTCTTTTTCTGCCGTGCTCCTGAGCTCTTGGGGTCTATTCTGCCGTGCTCTTTGCTTTTTTTTCTGCCGTGCTCCTTCGCTCATGGGGCCTATTCTGCCGTGCTCCTGGTTTTTTTCTGCCGTGCTCCTTAGCTTTTGGGATGTATTCTGCCGTACTCATTTGCTCTTGGGGTCTATTCTGCCGTGTTCCTTGTCTTTCTCTGCCGTGCTCCTTCGCATTTGGGGCCTATTCTGCCGTGCTCCTCATCTTTTTCTGCCGTGTGCGCCCAGAAGCTCTGCCAAAACGACCACCGCGACGATCCGCACGGCAGATACAGGAACACGGCAGAACACACCGAGCACACAGAGGCACGGCAGAACACAGAAGCACGGCAGAACAGGAGCACGGCAGAACACACAGGAGCACAGCAAAACACACCCCGCACGCACGCCGACACGCGCGCCACGGCATACCTGCGCGGCATAACAACAACAGAGCAGTTTCCACATGCTTGGTGGACTAAAGCGACGCTTCCCGTTCTTGTCCGGTCAGGTTGTGCGGAATGTTATTAAAACAATGTTGGTTGAGGCCGCTTCATTCTGATACGTCGGTTTATATTACCTGTACGACCACCCTGCGGGTGATAAGGAGGTTGGGGGGGGGAGGGGGCCAGCAATGGGCAACAGTGGTGATTGTTGTTTTGACGATGCCAGTGGATATTGCTGCGTTGCCGCTCTCTCTTGAGAGCCTTGGTGTCGAGTTGTTTACGTCACCCTTCGCTCTTGGGCGCCTTGGGACCAGTCCCCCCCCCAGAACTAATGAAATCGGAGGTGGGGGGGGGAGATCGCAGTGAAACGGAGACCCCCCACCGGGAAATCGGTTTTCGTGTTCGTGTCGTGCGTGCGGGCGAGGCGAAGTTGCGCGTGATCCCCCTGTAACTATAGGAGCGAAAGTCCGGGTGCCCGTCCGCAGGTGGCTGTTCGGGCAGGGCGGTGTCACGGGTGTCCCGGGTGGGAGCGAAAGTCCAGGTGCCCGTCCGCCGGTGGTTGGGCCGGGCGGTGTCCCGGGTGTCCCGGGCGTCCCGGGAGTCCCGGCGCTAACCCACGTCGCTAATTTCAGAATTCGTGTTTTTCGGCGCCTGCGGCGGGCTTTCTTATCCAATCCAGCTTATCTTATCTTATCTTATCCAATCCATCTTGTCCAATACAATTAATCTTATCTTATCCAACCCATCTTGTCCCATCTTATCTTCGGAGGTTGGGGGGTGAGATCGCAGTGAAACGGAGACCCCCCACCGGGAAATCGGTTTCGTGTTCGTGTCGTGCGTGCGGGCGAGGCGAAGTTGCGCGCTGCGCGTGATCCTCCTGTAGTTAGGCCGAAGTAGGAGCGAAAGTCCGGGTGCCCGTCCGCCGGTGGCCGGTTGGGCTGGGCGGTGTCCCGGGTGTCCCGGGTGTCCTGGGCGTTTTCCCGTCCGCCGGTGGCCAGTTGGGCCGGGCCGGTGTCCCGGGTGTCCCGGGTGTCCTGTGGTGTCCCGTGGTGTCCCATTGAATGAGATCGATAGTGAGATTGACAGGTGTCCCGCCGTGTCCGTGGTGTCCCGTGGTGTCCCGTTGAGTGATATCGATAGTGAGATCGATAGTTAGATCGACAGGTGTCCCTCGGTGCCCCGTTGTGTCCTAAGGTGTCCCATTGAGTGAGATCGATAGTGAGATCGATAGTGAGACCGATAGTGAGATCGTGAGGTGTCCCGCGGTGTCCGGTGGTAGCCCGTGGTGGCCCGTGGTGTCCCGTTGAGTGAGATCGATAGTGAGATCGACAGGTGTCCCGTGGTGTCCCGTGGTGTCCCGTTGAGTGAGATCGATAGTGAGATCGATAGTGAGATCGATGTGGTGCACCGAGGTGTCTCTCTGTGTCCCGGGGTGTCCCGCTGAGTGAGATCGATAGTGAGATCGATGTGGTGTCCCGAGGTGTCCCGTGGTGTCCCATGGTGTTTCGTTGAGTGAGATCGATAGTGAGACCGATAGTGAGATCGAGAGGTGTCCCGTGGTGGCCCGTGGTGGCCCGTGGTGTCTCGGTCGTGTCCCGTGGTTTCCCAAAAAGTGAGATCGATAGTGAGATCGACAAGTGTCCCGTGGTGTCCCGTTGAGTGAGATCGATAGTGATATCGATGGTGAGATCGATGAGGTGTCCCGAGGTGTTCTGTGGTGTTCTATGCTGTCCCGTTGAGTGAGATCGATAGTGAGATCGATAGTGAGACCGATAGTGAGATTGAGAGATGTCCCGCGGGGTCCCGTGGAGGCCCGTGGTGGTCCGTGGTGGCCCGTGGTGTCCCGTTCAGTGAGATCTATAGTGAGATCGATAGTGAGATCGACAAGTGTCCCGTGGTGTCCCGTTGAGTGAGATCGATAGTAATATCGATGGTGAGATCGATAGTGAGACCGATGATGAGATCGAGAGATGTCCCGCGGTGCCCCGTGGTGGCCAGTGGTGGCCCGTGGTGTTCCGTTGAGTGAGATCGATAGTGAGATCAACAAGTGTCCCGTGGTGTCTCGTTGTGTCCCTTTGAGTGAGATTGATCGTGATATCGATTGAGTCACATGTTGGTTCCCCCCCTCTTTCTTCCGCCCCCACGACCTCCTTATCACCCAAAGGGTTGTCGTATAGGTAATACATTATTTCGTTCATTTTGCAAGGGCTTGGGGGGCCGTTTGGGCGCGTCTTTTGGACCTCTTGGGGGTTCTTGGGAGCCTCTTGGGGGGCCATTGGGGGCTTCTCGGGTGCCTCTTGGGAGCCTTTCGGGGATGGTGCACGCTTGCTGTTTTTCCGGCCCCGCGCGGTCGAGCATCCGATTTCACAATCGATCTCATTCGATCGATCACATTATCGATCTCATTCGATCGTTCTCACTATCGATCCCACTCGATATGGGAACCTTGGTGTTCAGAGATAGTTGCGTTTCGGGCTCGCTCTGGGGAGCCTTGGTGTCGAGTTGTTTACGTCATCCTTCGCTCTTGGGCGCCTTGGTACCATTTCCCCTCCCCCGGGAACCAACGAAATATGAATTATTTCGTTTATTTTGCAAGAGCTTGGGGGGCCGTTTGGGCTTGTCTTTCTGACCACTTGGGTGGCCTCTTGGGGGCTTCTTGGGAGCCTTTTTGGGCTTCTTGGGGGCCTCTTGGGGCCTCCCGGGAGCTTCTTGGAGCGACCCTTAAGAGCTTGTTCCGCCAACGTTCGTATTGGGAGCCTTGGTGTTCAGAGATTGTTGCGTTGCCGCTCGCTCTTGGCACAGCATACAGCACGGGATGTCAATGTGCCGGACGATTTGCATTTGCATTTGTTTATCATGTCGATTTATTTTTCGATTTGCATTTCGATTTGCATCTCACTATCGGTCTCACTATCGATCCCACGATCGATCTCACTATCGACCTTACTATCGATCTCACTCGATCGGTCTCACTGTCGGTCTAACTCGATCAATGTCACTGTCGATCTCGCTCTCGATCTTGTTTTCGAGCCCACTATCGATCTCACTATCGATATCACTCCATCGATCTCACTATTGATATCACTCCATCGATATCAGTATCGATATCGCTATCGATCTCTCTATCGATCTCACTCGATCGATCTCACTATCGATCTTACTCAATCGATCTTACCATAGATCCCACTATCGCTCTCACTATCGATCCCACAGTCGATCTCACCATCGATCTCACTCGATCGATCTCACTATCGATCTCACTATCGATTTCACAATCGATCTCACAATCGATCTCGCTATCGGTCTCACTATCGTTTTCGCACCAGCGGGACACCGGGACACCAGCGGAACACCGGCGGGACACCGGCGGGACCCCGTTTGCCGGTCGGGAAACAGGAGGAGGCGCGCGCCTCAGCCACAGGAGACTTACCGGGACACCAGCGGGACACCGGCGGGACACCGCGCGGCCCCGTTTGCCGGGGGGGATCATTTGGTGTGGCCGCGCCTCACCCACAGGAGACTTTCCGTTCGCCCGCCCACGCAGCTTCGCCTCGCCCGCACGCACGGCACGCACGAACACGAAACCGAAACCGATTTCCGGTGGGGGGCTCTCCGTTCCTTTTCGATCTCACCCCCCAACCTCCGATTACATATTAATTTGTTATTGTTGTTTGACAGTAGGAATTTCGTTGTAGGCCAGTAGGAAAGCCCGGACGGTCGGTCCCTGTTCAATTGGTTGTTTAGCCTGAAGTCGGGCGTCGAGTGATGGATTTGCGATTAATTGGGGGTGGGGAAAGTTGCCCCTGAGTCCCAACAGGGGCACGATCGGTGGGCGTTGCTCCCCCCCATAGTATCGCCCCCCCACCAGTTCACGCTCGACGAAACATATACCCACCCGTCGGTCGTTGAAAGTACGTAGGTATTTCTGGATTCCCAGATCCTAATCTACTTCAGGCGCCCTCCTACTTCAATGATCGAGTGGTTGTCCCTCTTCCCTCCTCTCCGAGGTGGTGGGCGGAGGTTAATCGCTTCGCTCATTCCGCCGGCCCGTATTGTGCCATCGCAGGCGTTTGCTTGCGCGTTCGTGGCCTCTTGGAGCCTCGGTGGGGCCGTTTGGGGCCTCTTGGCGCCTCTTTTTAGGCCTCTTGGAGAACTCGGGAGGCCTCCAGGGGGCCTCCTGAGCTCTCGTGACGGTCTCTTGGGGGGCTTTCGGCGGGCTCTTGGCGGTATTTGTTGGTCCTCTTGGGGCCTGGGGCCTGACGTTGTTGGTCCTCTTGGGGCCTCACGGGAGCTTATTGGGGCGTCTTGGGGGTGTCTTGGAGAGTCTCTTGGGGCCTCTTTCGGGGTCCTGGGCGCCTTCTGGGGCGGAGGGCTCGATTTTTCAGTTCTCGGTTCCCTTCTTGAGCCCCTCTTGGGCCCGTCTTGGGGCCTCTTGGTCCGCCTTGGGCAGCACTTGGGCCGTCTGGGGGGCGCTCTTGGGCCGCTCCGGGGCCGTCTTGGGAGCCTCGTGGGCCGTCTTGGAGCAGTCTTGAAGGCCTCTTGGGCCCTCTTGGAGCGTCCGGAAGCGAAAAGGCCAGAACGCAAAAAAACATAGAAAAAACCAATGAAAATCAACGATTTTGGCAACTTGGGGCCCTCTTCGGAGGCCTCTTGGAAGGCCCTTGGAGCGTCTTGGAGGCCTCTTGGGCTGTCTTGGGGCCATCTGGGGCGTCTTCGGGCGATCTTTGGCCGTCTCGGGCCTCTCTTGGACCGTCTAGAAAGCTTCTCGGGGCCCTCTTGGACCGATCTGGAGCCCTCTTGGACTCCGAAACAGAACTCCGGCATCTCTGACCCGACCTTGCCGGGACCTTGCCGGGGTACTTTTCGTCCGGGGACCACCAGGGGCCGCCCCGCGCGCGCGAACTAGAAATACTGTTAACCAGGTACCGGAGATCTTAGCACGCCCTGGCCCGTTGGGCCGGCGAATTTCCAACGCACTCTTACTTCGTGCGTCTACCCACTTCTTCCGACCGACAGATATCCTCATCCTTCTGATCGGCATCCAGTCAAGCCAGATTATCTTCGAGGAGGGAGGAGGAGTGAGAAGAGGAGGAGGAAGAGGAGCAGGAAGAGGAGGAGGAAGAGGAAGAATGTGAGGAGGAGGGAGAGGAGGTCGAGGAGGCTGCATGATCCGGCTTGTCTCTCCTGGGCCCCCTCCCGAGCGCGCAGAGAAAAAACAACGGCAGGGAGCCGGCCTCCTCGCCACGCCGCCGGGGGGCCTCGGCCCAGCGGGCTCTGGCGCGCAGTCCCCGCTGGCGGCGGGGGCCTCCCACGCCGAGGACGGGCCCTCGTCGGTCGGCTCTGTCGTCGTCGTCGTCGCCGCTTCTGTCGTTGTCGTCGTCGTCGTCGTCGTCGTCGTCGTCGTCGTCGTCTGTCGTCTGTCGTCTGTCGTCTGTCGTTTCGAAGAGCGCCATAATCATAAGCTTTTGGCGCTCCGCGCGGATTTCTTGGATCCGCGCTGGGCCCCCCTCCCTGGAGCGCGCCAGGGGCGGTGCCGGAGGCGCCGCTGGGGGGGGCCCAGCGCGGATCCAAGAAATCCGCGCGGAGCGCCAAACATTTTTGTTTGTTTGTGGCGTTTATGTTCTTCTTCTATTCGTTGGTCGGCTCTGTCCTCGTCAGTCGTCGTCGTCGTCGCCGTCGCCGTCGTCGTCCCTCGCCGTCGTCCCTCGCCATCGTCCCTCGCCGTCGTCGTCGTCGGCGTCGTCCCGTCGTCCCCCCGTGGTCGTCTCTATCGTTGTTCGAGGGCTCGCTTTCCAGAGCGGCTGCGCGAGGGCGCGAAGATACCGCGTCTCGCAGAGCGCGATGCGCAAAGTTAGGTGGCCCACGGTCTTGAAGGAGGGGGGGGTCTGTGCAAGTGTGTCGTGCTCTTGTTTTGGGCCCCTGGGCCGCTCTCCTCCTTCTCCTCCTCCTCCTCCTCGTCCTCCTCCTCCTCCGCCTCCGCCTCCGCCTCGTCCTCGTCCTCCTCCTCCTCCCCTTCCTCCTCCTCCTCCTCCTCCTCCTCCTCCTCCTCCGGGCGCCGGGGCCGTCAGAGAACAGGGCGGGATGACAAGCCAGTCTGGAGAGAGCCTCGGGATCGGGGGCCCGTTTCCACCTGGATCCCGTTCCCTGCCGCCAGACCCTCTCCTCTCAGGGCCTGTCTGTTCCTTGGTGGGGCCACCTTCCCCTCCGCGGAGGAGCCGGCACGACGGACGGACGGGCGCTGGGTGGTCGCTCCCTCTCCCTGTCCGCCCAGTCTGTCTTAAAGTTTGAAGAGCCTTGCACTAGGAAATACTCGAGCACTCGGCAGGAACATCTGCGCCGTATCGTCCTGTCCTGAGGCTGTGATCGAAGGCTGTGGCCCGAGCTCAACAGGACGCGATGGTTTCGAGGTGCTTGCTTCTCATACGACGACACCATGGAGCTATCCGATCTCTGCCCGCTCCCATCTCCACCACTTGCCCTCCCCTTCCCCCTTTCATTTGCGCTTCCCCTTCTGTTGCGCCTTCCCCTTCTTTTGCGCCTTCCCCTTCTGAGTCCTCTTCCCCGCTCGGCCCGAGCGAGAGCTGGCCCGTGCTGCAGAGACCGGTCCGCAGAGCCCTCCGGGCGATTTTTGGCCGGGACTTTCCCCTTCAGCGGGAGATGGGGAGAAGCCTTTGGGCAAGCCTACTTAGGGGCAGGTGTCGGCGGCGAGCGAGGGGGGGAAGTGAAAAGGAGAAGGCCTTCTCGGAAGGCGGCGGGACTTCTCAGAAGCTCTCGCGCCTTCTGAGAAGTTGTTTGTGTCTTCGGGGAAATCTTAGAAAACATCTGGGCAAGCCCATTTAGGTCGAAGAAGAAGAAAAGAAACAAGACAACGCCATAAACATAAGCTTTCGGCGCTCCGCGCGGATTTCTTGGATCCGAGCTGGGCCCCCCGGCGGCGCCTCCGGCGCCGCACCTGGCGCGCCCGCCAGGGAGAAGGTCCAGCGCAGATTCAAGAAATCTGCGCGGAGCGCCGAAAGTTCATGTTTATGCCGTTGTTTCTTCCTCTGTTCGGGGCAGGTGAGCGACGCAAACAAAACAGGGTCGCTTGCGCCGACATTGGCGCGTAAGTTGCCCGCGTAAGGTCGCGCGTGAGCGCCCTCGTGTCCAATAAAGCGTGCCGCGCCGGCGGCCCGCGTAAGCCACCGCGTAAGATCGCTATGTCGTCTCGCGTAAGACCCGCTTCTACTCGTCGCCCAGGTGAGTTTCTGGCAGGCCGCCATGAGGATGACTCGTTCCAGGGCTTGCTGGAGCGCTCTCGGAGCGTTCCAGCCGCGGCTCCCCGTGCAGCGCATCTTCGAGTTTACCGTACAGTCGGACCGAGGTATAAGATCGAGGTCGTTTCGGTGAGGGTACCTACTCTGGGTTTCTTAATAAGGGTGGGGGGTACCCCCCCGACGGGGGTCAACCTCGCCTCGTCGTCGCGCCGCGACGGGGGTCGGAGCGCCTTCGGCGCGCAGTGGCTGCCCGCGACGGTGGTCGATGTGGGGCTGTCGGCGGGGGAGACGCCCCCCCGACGTTTACGAAGAAACGCGGAGTAGTGTTCTTCGTGCTTGTTGGATGTTCTTCTGCATCTTGGGGAGGGTACCCTTGCATGTTCTGTGTGTCTTGGCCGGCGGAAGGTCTCATGCTCTTGAAGGATGTTCTTCTGGCTTAGGTGCGACTGTAATCTTGCCTTCGTCCTAATTCGAATCCGGTCAATCAAGCGTGTTGCCCCTCTTCCCTGCCTCTCCCCCCTCGTCCATCGTCCTCCCCCTGCTCTCCCCCCTCTCTCCCTGAAGGTGCAAGTTCCGCGTACTGTTGCCGCGAGTGCTTTCCGTCGGGTGGCTTGCTCAACGCAGTGCCCAGAATCGACGCAATGAGTGTGTGGGTTCGCCTGCGTGGCTTCGCATGATGATAGTTGAAAGGAGTAGTTTTGTTGAAGCTGCACAAGCGGCATATGAAATATGTCGCATCGGAGGCTATCTGAGACCACATGTTGCTCCGGCAATGTCCGGAAATGTACGCGGAATGCCAGGGGTGACAATTCTTTGTTTGTCATGCGATCATGCTTGAGGCAAACGTTTCGTTGACCCATGAATTCAGAATAAGGGATAGCGACTCTCAGATGGATGTTCCAGCAACACAGAGAGGTATCGCATCGTTCAGCGCCACATGGATGGTATTGAGCCCAATCCACACAGAAGCAGTTATCCTTGATCCGACGCTTGCAATATCTGACATATGCCACGTACAAGACTGACAGAGTCTGCCTGTCCGAGGAATGACAGGAGGCTAGCGTGAATGCTTGGTACGCGATGTGTTTCCGAGGGTCCATATACATACATGTAGATCCCAGTCTGCGAAGCGGGTGCTGTGCTGCTATGCCAATTCTTCACGAGCGAGCTGGCCGATCGGCTCCCAGATTTTGGAAAAAAACGACTTCTGTGTGCGCTGCACTGGTGGCAAAATCTCTCCATCCCCCCAGGTCCTCCCCTCCTCTCCAGAAACGGGACCCCTCCCTCCCCCGCGAGAACGAGAACCCCCAGCATAAGGCTTCGCCAAAATATAACCGGTAGCAGCCCTACAGATGTGGCCAGCAGGCTCCAGCCCACAACCTCGGGAAGTAATCAGAGTACGAACATACAAGCTACCATAGGGATGGGCACCACAAGGGAACGGATGGAGCGCCACGAGGACACTGGGTACGGAGGGGGCATTACAGACAACTACGGCGACTGCGAATGTACCAACCGCTGGGGACGGCCATGACCCTCAGGGCTAGCGTTGTGACTGCGACGGCTCCAACCAGCGGTCAGGGGATTAACGTAAAGGCCCACCAGAGAGCCCCTTAGACCAGTCGTCAGGTCCAACGGGAACCCCAAGAGCCGCGAGACCCCTCAACCCGACGCCTGACTGTACGTGCTGTGGAGGCTCACACATCTTCCCGCTGGTCGTATCGGTCACAGTCACAAGCATAAGAAGAGAAGGCAACCGCCGTTGCATTGACAAAGGAGGCTCTTGACTCGACCGAACAGGTGCTGATTGACCAGAGACAGCATGCGAAATACGTTTAGCGACGGCTTCAGCATCGAACAACCCAATACTGGAGGCGCAGCGCAAGCACGCTTGCACCATGATCATGACTCCCAGGAGGAGGTGCAGGAGACCGTAGATGGTCAGCAAGAGTAGATGTCACGGGCTGCGTCTAGAGTTTCTTCCCCCGTTGCACTGGTCTCGGGAGGGGGTGTACGCCGCTGCGGCTTGTTGCCCCTTCCCCTCTCCTTCTCACGCGACACGCTCGGTTGAGCTACGGAATGTGCCTTCGCCGACGCCTCGGCGGCTTGGCCATGGGCCCCGCGGCTCCAGGCAGGGCGGCCCTCGTGTGAAATGAAGGGCCTCTGCATCCGCATTCATCACGCAGAGGTCCAGTGCTTTTGCCGTCTGGTATGGCTGACGACCCCGAAGGGCCCTTCTCTTATCTTGCCTTGCTCCCCCGCTCGCAGCCGGCAAACGACAACGATATCGAAGTCGCGGTCCTTGTAGCCGTCGCTGTTGTCGGCAATTCGGTAGGTCGGGCGGAACATGCCGTCGTCGTCGTCGTCGGGGACTCGACCAGTCGGGCGGGACACGTCGTCGCTCGCCGTCGCCATCGCACACGCCGGCGTCGTCGTGGCCGTCGTCGTACTCCTCGTCCTCGCGGATTCCCGGCGCCGGGGCGGGCGGGCCAGACATCGTCGTTGTCGTCGACGTCGTAGTCCTCGACATCTTCGTTGTCTTTGTCGTCTGCCCGCGCCAAGGGGGGAAGGGTTGATCCCCCCTGTTTTCTTTTGGGGGAGAGGGTCGAAGGCCCCTCCCCCCGACTTTCACTTTCGCGGGGAGGGGGGGAGGAGAGAGGGGAACACACCTACTCACCCGCGGGACTTTTGCCAGAAGTTCTGCGGGTGAGGAGGATTGGTCCCCCCCCACTCAAATTTTGGGTGGGAGGTTGTATGTCCCCACCCCCGACTTCCTCCCAGCGTACTCAGAAGACACTCTGAGTTTGCTTGAATGTCATCGAAACAGGGCAGACAGGCGTTGTACTATCGGCGTCGCGCAGCAGGTGCTCGGACTGGAATCTATGTCGGAAGTCGAGCTCGCGATATCCAGCCGAGGAGATCGAAATATCCAGAATAGGAATATTTAGCCATGAGGTCTCATGGGCGCTGACAAGCTGTACACCATCAGTGCGTTCAAAATTGAAAAGACAGACAGTAAATTCTTATTCAGCTGCATCGACTGCAGCTTGATCGTGCCTTGCTACTTCTGTGTCTGGAGACGTGCGCGCACTGCTACCGATGGCGACTCGGGCCAGGTCACTGCATTTGCTTCAGCAGTTTGGTCCGATGATGGGCAGCGCAACGAAGACAACCATCTAATCTCGTCGGGCTCAGATTGACCATGCGGGAATGTCTCGCTCAATCATGATCGTGAGCTTGATGGTTGGATTCCCTCGCTGCCACGTGAGCGTCGTGGATTGCGAGCGAAATGTGTTGATCAAAGCGCATGGAGATATAGTCCACGAGATTTGGTCTCGCAGGCGCAAGCTCTTCGTTGGAAGGGCATGAAAGTGCATGATGATAGCGAACAGGAGTAGTTTTGTTGACGCTCAGAGGTGGCACATGAAATATTCCACATCGGAGGCTATCTGAGACTACCTTGCCCGTACCATGCCATGGGGCAGACATGTCACGTCAGGAGTGATTGCCATGGTGCTAGTTTTGGCGCTTCGAGAACAGTTTGTCCAGGCTGAGACAGTCATACAAGATTATCTTTTCTCAGCACATGTCTCCTGCTGCTGTTTGTTCTTTCTCGCCATCCTCCTTCCCCGAATACGTGTAGCCACCTCAGAACTTGTCGAATCTTGTAGAACCCACAATAGAAACTCCTAAACTCTCTCCCTCATGGTTCTCGGATTCCTGCTCCCCATCAACTTCCGTACTCTCTCTCATTTCCCTCCCTCTCTCACATCTGCAAGTTCGGATACCATCCAGTGCCCTCTCCCCGACGGGTGCGTCATGTCTGCTGTCACCTGGAAGGGACCGTGAGCTGTACCTTCAGGCGAAGTACACACAGTAACCTTCAGCCACAGTGAATCGATGTGTGCGGCGTGGCAGGCGACAGGGCACCGGCACGGAGTCTGGCGCGCCGAGTGCTCAAGAGGCGGGGGGTCAATGCAAACGGAGGTCAGCCAGGGCACCGGATCCTGCAGGATCCTGCGAAGACCCCCTTTGGCTGACCCGGGTTAGGGAGCCGCTCGTGGCGGCGAGGCCGCCGCGCGTATTGGCCGACCCGGGTTTGCGAAGACTTGCGTTGTAGTTGTCTTGTCCTGCATTGCAGTTTTTTGGTTTCCTGCTGACCCGGGTCTGGATTGACCCGGGTCAGAAGATCCCCGAACGAGGAGGTGTTCATCAATTGGCAGAGGCAGTCAGAGTAGAGGAGGCACAGTTTGCCCAGCAGGTCACAACCCACGCCCTCCCCAGCGTCGATATCGGTCCGATCGATCCGATTCGTTGTCCCTCTTCCCTCCTCTTCAGGCGGCGGGCACTACTTCATGTGTCTACCCGCTTCTTCCGACCGACGGGTGATGCGGGAGGGGCGATAAATGGGGGGGGGAATAACGGTGCACCTTTTTGTTCCCTTCAGGGCCCCCTGGGGGCCCAAAAAGGGCACGACAGGTGTATGTTTCTCCCCCCCGAATTGTCGCCCCACCAGTACTCAAACCTAAAAAGAGGTCGGGACCCTCCCCACCCCAGGGCTCAGTTCGATTCCTCCGACTCGACTTGGTTTGACGGCGATATCTTCCGATTCCGAGTCGGTTTGGTTTCGGATTACGATTCTGATTTCGGTGTTTCAATGGAGGCCTAGCCTGCCGATTTCCGCCGAGTCGACGTTTCCAGACTGGGCGGCCGATTCCCGCCGATCCGAACCATTTCGATTGCCGATCCGACTTGTCGACTCGATCTTAGGCTCTCCTGATTCAACAGCGTCTCACGGATTCACATCCCCACTAGGGCATTGTATTTCGGCCCCATTGGGGAGAGATCCCGCGAAGCCCGACGGGATGCCCATAGATCCCCGCACCACATTCGAGGCGCTTGTAACCCCACCCGCTCAGCCAGAATTGATACCCAGGCGAGTTGATTTGATGAGAGATGTGGAGGAGCATGCAGTGTAATAACAGACTGGTGAAGCCGCCGTACCCCACGAGGGGGAGGACGGAGGAGGAATCGGAGGAGGAGGAGGAATCGGAGGAGGAGGAGCCGGAGGAGGAGGAGGCGGAGGAGGAGGAGGGGGAGGGGGAGGAGGGAGTAGGGAGGAGGAGGAGGAGGAGGAGGAGGAGGAGGAGGAATAGGCAGATAGGGAAGATGAGGAGGAGGAGGAGGAGGACGAGGAGGAGGAGGTGCCCAGCGGCCAGCAGCTGGAAAGAGTGGCAGCCGTCGGCCGTCGGCCGCCGCGGGGTGCTACGGGGCTTGATCCCAACGGCACGCGAAACGGCGGGAAATAGCGGGAGGAGGAGGAGGAGGGCGAGCAGAAAGGCCAGAGGCATCTTGGATGCTTCTCGGAGTCTCTTCGGATGTCTCTTGAGAGTTTCTTGGGGTCCTATTTTGGGCGTCTCGGGGGCCTCTTGGCGGTCCCTCGTGGAGCGTCTTGGGTGCCTCGGAAGAGCCTCTGAGGGCCTCTTGGGGTCACTTGGGAGCCTCTTGGAGACCTCTGAGGGCCGCTTGGAGCCTGAGTGCCTCTTGGGACCCTCTTGGGGCCGTCTTGGGGCACAGTTGGGAGCCTTGGGGGCCATGTTGAGGCCATCTTGGAGGAGATCGATCAACAAAGGGCGGAGGCTCACTTAGCCCCCCCGCAGGAGGCCAACATGGATCCAACGCCAAGGTAAAAGTAATGATTTGTTCCTTCTCGCCGAGGCTCTCTTGGAAGGTGCGTCAGGCATCCCTGTAGCCCAAGCGTGCCAGGACGCCGGGTGCACCTGATGCGACACGTGATCCACGTGCGCCATGTGTGCCGCATGCTCCAGCCGCGCCAGGTGCCCAACGTCCGGGGCCCGCGCAGAGCGTGCCAGGTGCGCGTGTGCACGTGGCAGTACGGTCAAGTAGCCACAGATAGCGTGCACGACCCCCCTCGAGGGACAACAAATTGTTCAAACGTGTACACGCTATACGCCGACTCTCCGGCGTAATTCCATTCCGATAGAAACACCAAAACAATCGGACGTCGTGTGGGCATTCTATACGCTCCTACGTCTCAAAGCGATACTGGACGCTATACGTTGTTGCACAGACCCTCACGCGGCACGCTATACGAGTACGTACCTAGGAGGAGGAGGAGGAGGAGGAGGAGGAGGAGGAGGAGGAGGTGGAGGAGGAGGTGGAGGAGGAGGAGGAGGAGGAGGAGAGGAGGAGGAGGAGGAGGGGGAGGGGGAGGAGGAGGAGGAGGAGGAGGAGGAGGAGGAGGAGGAGGAGGAGGAGGCGGAGGAGGACGAGGAGCAGGAGGAGGAGGAGGAGGAGGAGGAGGAGGAAGAGGAAGAGGGGGAGGAAGAGGAGGACGCGGAGGAAGAGGAGGACGCGGAGGAAGAGGAGGAGGGGGGAGGAGGAAGAGGAGGAGGGGGGAGGAGGAAGAGGAGGAGGAGGGGGAGGAGGAGAAGGAAGATGAGGCGAAGAAGGAAGAGGAGGAGTAGGAGAGGATGATCATCCAGAAGTGGCTCGGGCCGGCGGGGGGCCGAAAGGCAGAGAAAACATGCCGAAAGCACAGGTGCACGCTTACCGTTATTTGCTTGGCACTCTAAACGTTTTTTAGCGACTTCCGACGTGCACGCTAAACGCCCATAGAAACGCGTATAGAGTGCACGCAATGTTTGAAGTGCACTCTATACGACCCCCGTTTTGATTGCACTTCAAAGTCCCCGTGTGCAATCTATCTGTGGCTACTTGACCGTACGCATCGGGAAACACGTCGGCCCCACCACCGCTGTCGGAAACCAGTGCGCAATCGCGGCGGGGTGGCCATCATAGCGTCTGGTTGGCCCCACGCACCGTCCCAGTCAGAAACGTTTGCGCATTGATAGCGAGGTGTTCACGCATAATCAAGGTGTTGCCTCGAAGTGCATGTTGTACTGCTGTTTCCCAACCCTCCTTGTTTGGGTTCCCGTTTTGAACAGCACTGTGGTCGAGTCTCCTTCCTCCCCCACTCCTGCCTCCTGACTCCCACTTCCTGCATCATGTTTCCTCTTCCTTCTCTTTCTCCTCCCTTCTCTCGTTCTTCCTGCGTGCGTTGCAGCGCCGTTGTGCATCTGCATCTCTCGTGCGTTCCTGGGAGAGGGGGCCTCGTGGCTCCCCTGGGTGGCTGCAAAGTGCGCCCTTGTTGCCACGTTCGTGGGTTCCTGGGGGGCCCAGCGGAGTGGAGTTGTAAACAGACCCAGCCGAGACCTCGCGGCTCCCTTGGTTGGCTACGAAGCGCGCTTTTGTCGCCCTGTTCGTGTGCTCCTGGGAGGCCCAGCGGAGTGGAGTTGTAAACAGACCCAGCCGAGACATGGCGGCCCCCCTGGGTGGTTACGAAGCACGCCTGTGTCGCCATGTTCGTGTGCTCCTGGGAGGCCCAGCGGAGTGGAGATGTAAGCAGACCCAGTCGAGACATGCGCCCCCCTTGGGTGGCTGCGAAGTGCGTCATTGTCGCCACTTTCGTGGGTTCCTGGGGGCCCCAACAAAGTGGAGTTGTAAACAGACCAAGCCGAGACCTCGCGGCTCCCTTGGGTGGCTACGGAGCGCGCCTGTGTCGCCCTGTTCGTGTGCTCCTGGGAGGCCCAGCGGAGTGGAGTTGTAAACAGACCAAGCCGAGGCACGGCGCCCCCCCCCCCCCGGGTGGTTGCTAAGTGCGCCAGGGTCGCCATTTTCGTGGGCTCGTGGGAGGCCCAACGGAGTGGAGTTGTAAACAGACGTTGTAGACAGACCCAGCCGAGACGTGGCGGCCCCCCTTGGGTGGCTGCGAAGTGTGCCACTGTCGCCAGTGTCGCGGGCTCCTGGGGGCCCCAACAAAGTGGAGTTGCAAACAGGCCAAGCCGAGATCTCGCGGCTCCCTTGGGTGGCTGCGAAGTGCGACATTGTCGCCACTGTCGTGGTCGCCTGGGAGACCCAGCGGAGTAGAGTTGTAAACAGACCCAGCCGAGACCTCGCGGTTTCCTTGGGTTTGCTACGGAGCGCGCCATTGTCGCCATGTTCGTGGGCTCTTCTGTGTGCTACTGGGAGGCCCAGCGGAGTGGAGTTGTAAACGGACCCAGCCGAGGCCTCGCAGCTCCTTGGGTGGCTGCGAAGTGCGCCATTGACAATGGCGCATTTCGTCGCTAATGATTCGTCGCCAATGATTGTCGCCACTTTGAAGCCTACGAAAGTGGCGACAATGGTTGTCGCCACTTTCGCAGTCTCCTGGGAGGCCCAGCGGAGTGGAGTTGTGAACAGAAACACCCGAGATCTCGGTGCTCCGCTGGGTGGCTGCGAAGTGCGCCATTGTCGCCACTTTCGTGGGCTCCTGGGAGGCCCAGCGGATTGGAGTGGTAAACAGACCCAGCCGAAATCTCGTGATTCCCCGGGTGGCTGCGAATGGCGCCACTGTCGCCATTTTCGTGGGTCCCTTCGGGTCCTTCAACGTGTTCGTTTGTATTGATCGGTCCTGTGTTTCGTCGAGAGGGGTAGGTACGTCTCGGGTAATCGACAGGGGTGCTGGCCCTGCGCACAACAGGCAGAATGCGGGCACCCCCGCCGTCTGTGTCAGAAAACAACCGCAGAGCTCGCGCCCACCCCCGATCATGACCCAAGATTCTGCCTGTCAAAACAAGCCAAAGTGGTCGCGGGACGCCCGCGCATGCTCCAGATTCAGAGGCAAAGTGTATGTTGCATTGTTTTGTAGATGGGATGGTTGCCTTGCGCGCAGCAAGCAATATGCGCCCCCCCCCGCCGTCCTTGTTAAGAACTGGTGCAAAGTGGTCGTGGGACGCCCGCGCATGCTCCAGTTCAGGGAGCTTCATGTATTTCGTTGTTTTTTGACAGGGATGTCGGGGGGGGGGTGGCATGGGTCCAGTTATGCTGCCGGTCGCATGCGGGAGGGGATGTTTGGTTCGTTAATGGGGCACAGAGATACCCTCCCCCCCCGAAGGGGAAGAATGGGGGTTGGAAGAGGAAACGCTCTAAACCGCTCACGCCCTAAAGGGCTGGTGGGACTACGCGGGGGGATAAATTGGCCATTGGGGCCAAGGCCATGTCAGTGGGGATGGCGATCGGTTGGACGATGCTTAGGACTCGAGCAGTGGCGGAGCGTCCTGGCTTGCCTATAGGCCGACCAAAGAATTTTACATGTTCCTTTATGGTTTCGAGGAAATCGGTTTTATCGTCTAAGAACATCCTTGCTTCCGTTATTGAATCGCTTCGCTCTTTCCGCCGGCCCATTTCGCATGACTGAGCCTCTTGGGGCCGCTGGGGGGCCTCTTCAGCGTCGCTTGGGGGCCTCCTGAGGGCCTCTTGGGGGCTTTTGGGGCCTCTCAGGGGCCTCTTGAGGCCTCCTGGGGGCTTCTTAAGGCCGAGGGCTCGAAGTTTTGTTTTGTGTTCCCCCTTTGGGGCATCGCTTGGGGCCCTCTTGGGCCCCTCTTGGGCCGTCTTGGATGCCTCTGGGGCCGTCTTGGAGCCCTCTTGGGCCATCTTGGGGCCTTCTTGGGAGCTTCTTGGGCCCTCTTGGGGCGATCTTGGGGGCCTCTTGGGCCGTCTTGGGGCGTCGGGAAGCCGAAAAGATGGACACGCCAAAATCTGCCCAAAACCTAAGGAAAAGTAATGAATTTTGCCTCTTGGGGCCCTCTGGGGAGTGCTCTTGGAGGCCTCTTGGGGCGTCTGGGGGCCATCTTGGGCGTCTTGGAACGATCGTGTGGCATCTCGGAGCACTCTTGAACCATCTTGGAGGGCTCTTGGCGGCCTCGTGGCCCTTCTTGGGGCTCTCTGGAGGGCCACGGGGGCGGCGCCCAGGAGGAAAACCATCTCTGACCCGAGTCTGCCGGGGATCGCCCGGGGTACTTTTCGTCCGGGGACCCCCAGGGGCCGCCCCGCGCGCGCGAAGTAGAAGTATTATTTAGCAGTTACCGGAGATCTTAGCACGCCTCTGGCCCGTTGGGCCCGCGAATTTGAACATTTTGGGGCTCTAAGAACATGTCGTGGTAGGCCTGTAGGATTGCAGGAACGGCCGTTCCCTGCTCAGGTGGTTGCTCAGCCTGAAATCGGCGTCGAGTAATGGAGGTGCCATCAATGGGAGGTGAGGGAAGCTGCCCCCTGAGTCCCAAAAGGGGCACGAACGGTGCACGTTGCTCCCCCCCGCATTTATCGCCCCCCCACCAGTTCACGCCTGGCGAAACGTATCCTCAACCGTCGGTCGTTGAAAGCAGGTGTTTCTGGACTTCCCGGGTCCCAATCTACTTTAGGCACCTTCCTCCTCCAGTGATCGAGTGGTGCTGCCTCCTCCCCTCCCCAGGGGGTGCGCGGCGACCCGATCTACTTCCGAAGCGCTCCTGCTCCGTGCTGTCTGCCCGCTTCTTTCCGGCCGACGGCCACCCGCCTCCCGCACATCCCCACCGCGCACCCCTGCCGCGCACCCCTGCACGTCCTTGCCACCACGCCCGACCGCCTGACCTGGCTCGACTCTCCGGGCCCGGCATCGCTCGGACGTGTGCTTTTTTCCTTCGGCGAGGGCCCTCGAGGCGCATCCTGGATATCACCTCGCGAAAAGACCGCGCACGAGACCGAAACAGCGGCCGAGCGGAGGAGGAGGAGGAGGAGGGACCTGGACCGGCGGAGGAGGAGGAGGAGGAGGAGGAGGAGGAGGAGGAGGAGGAGGGAGGAGGAGGAGGAGGAGGAGGAGGAGGCGAAGCGATGGCCAGCGGGGCCCCTGCCCCCTCGGGCCCCTCGGCGCGCCGGCCAGGAGGCCCCGCCCCCGAGCTGGCGGAGCGCCGCCGGCACCCCGCAGTCCGAGGCCCGCCCCGCTCCGCCGCCGCGCGGCGCGCGGCCGCGCGGCGGCCTCGGGCCCTGGTCTGGAGACCTCGAAATGAGCACCAACACCCCAGACCTCCTCGCGTCGTGAAAAAATCACGACGGGAGGTTTTTCGCTATTTTCGGCCTCCGGGGGCCCTCGCCGGGCCTCGGGAGCGTCAAAAAACGACTCAGGACGAAAAACCGGTCCGGGGGAATGTGTCGGGACCTCTGGGGGTCGCGTCATGAAAAAATCATGACGTCGGGGGTCTGGGACCAACACAGGGGGTTGCCTTTACAGGGGGATGATGGTACTTGATTTCGGTGTTGGTGGTAGTATTTCGGCCGCCTTGGAGGCCAGGATATTGGAGAGGCCTGACGGCCGGTGCCGCCGACCCTGATCGAAAGGGCTAGGAGTGGGAGGAGGAGGAGGAAGAGGAGGAGGAGGAGGAGGAGGAGGAGGAGGAGGAGGAGAGGATATTACCACCATCACCGAGATCGGGATCCTCTTCCTTCGGTGGAGGCAGACGGCCGATCTTGGTGTTGGTGCCAACCTCTAGGCCTGCCATTGGTGCGCCCCTGGTGCGCCCCAGGACCAGGGCATGAACAGAAGGCAGCGGGCGAGAGCGGCTGTTTCTGCCGTCGGGGGCGCTTTCCCCTCGGGCGGCTGGAACGCTTGTGCCCGGGGGACTAGATTTTGCAGGGGTGTAGATTTTGCCCGGGGAACGGTGCCGCGCAGGGGTATAGATTTTGCAGCCGCCCGGGGGACGGGCGTCCCCGGCGGCCTTGGGCCCTGGTGCGCCCCAGGCGATCGGCAAGAGAACACGGCGTAAGCATAAACCAGCCCGGCGAAGAAGTCGCCGTTTTCTCATTCATTGTTTTGCCGCTCGGCGCGGGCCCTCGCACCCCCCCTCGCCCCCCCCCCCACATGGAGTGAATCTTGGCTGTTTTCGGCGCCTGTTTCGGGCTGGTTAAGTCTCGCCCATATGGCCCATAGGACCAGACCCCACCCCTGAGGCAGGGTTTTCCCAAACCAAAAGGGTCTTCACAAACCAGATGTTGCGGAACCAGGCCGCCGGGTTTTTCCAAACCAAACTTTGGGTCTTCCCAAACCAAACGGGTCTTCCCAAACCAACCGGCCGGGTCTTCCCAAACCAACCAGGTCTTTTCAAACCATCCCCGAGTCTTCCACGGGTCTTCCCAAACCAAAACCTCGGGTCTTCCCAAACCAACCAGGTCTCTTCAAACCAGCCCCCCAGGTCTTCCCAAACCAGCAGGGTCTTCCCAAATCACTCCCCCGGGTCTCCTTCTAGTTCTCGCCTTCGTTTCGTTTTCGTTTCTATTCTCGTTTCCGCCCTCGTTCCCTCCTTCGATCTTACATTGTTGTCGGCCCACCATTTGGTGCAGCTATCGACGAGTTCCTGCTCGAGCTTCACGGGGTCTGTGAGTTCGACGATCTTCTCCAGACACTTCGACTGGTGTTTGAAGATAAACTCCTGCACGCTGAATGCCATTTTTAGGCGCATGTGGGTCCAGGCGGCATCCACTGTGTAGTCACTCGCATTGCGCAGCGTACTCATGAAGTCCTGGTCGGCCGGGTGGTCACTGGCGGCTGCCGCGGCCGAATACCATTGAGGCCACTGCCATGAGGCCGTCGCGAAGGATTTCAGGTTGGTCATCAACTCATGCTCTCGTTCGAGGCGCAAATACTTGAGTTCCAACTTCTCCTGATTCACCTTGGCGGCAAGCAGGGTCTTCACCCGATTTCGCCGCTTGTCCATGATGCCGGCGATATCGTGTGGCACAAGGGCGTTCACGCTGTCAGGGTCGCTGGTGTACGTGAGCGACTGCGCGGCGAGATTCGTGGCGGCGGACTGGGATGCCATGTGCGTGAGCATGTCCTCCAGAAGACCTTCACGTGGTGGGTGAGGCTAATCCTCGCCACCACCAGCTGGAGCGCCGGCGCTCCTTGGCCGGACACGTCGATCACGTCGATCCGTTATGTAGCGATTGAGAGCGGTTGAGAACTGGTAGCCGCCCGAGCTGGACTGCTGCTGAAAACGGCTGTGCCAACGCCACCGGCTGCCCAGCTGGAGGATGTCCCTGCCCCTGAGGGGCCGGAGCGAATCCCGCAGGCGCACCGTGCATGAGTGTGGGAGAACGTGACTACTGATTTCAACCACTTTCAGCTGGCGACGCGTTTCGGACTCTAGGTCCTCATCTGGGCCAAAAGGCTGCGGTGTCCCACGCGCGTGCCGTGCAGCGCGCGAACAAGGCAGCAAGAGGTCAAGAGTGCGGGGGGGGGGCGGGGTCGGGGTTGCGAAAGCCCGACGGAGAGAAAGTAGGGGGGGGAGGCGAGCCCTGCCCGAGCTGCCCGTCCGAGCCGAGTCGGTGCTGCGTGCACGTCCTCGCCGTGTTCTTCCGAGCCCCTCCAGCTGCCCGGCGCCTCGGCGCGTTCCCTCTCCCCCCTCTGTGCCTCGCCGTGCTGCGTTCCCGCCCCCGCCGCTGCTCGACCGCCGCCTGGCCCCTCCGGCGGCCGCCGACGGGGAGAGCACCTCCGCGTCGGCCTCCGCTGGACGAGCACCGGTGCTGGGACCCGACCGTGCCCGCATCCTGCGGGCGCGCCCGGGTGCAACGGTGGCGCGATGTGTGTTTGCCAGCGTCGCGTTGCCGGGTTGTCTCCGTGCGCACGCAGTCGTGGGCCGTGGCGCTGCATCGGCGTCGATGCTGTGTGCACCCCTCGATGGCGATGGTGGCGATGACGAAGGGAGCCGGAGCAGGACGTTGGGAAAACGAGTCGGAGGGGGACAGTGCGAACGAGCACGGAACGGACGCGTGGAGGCGAATTTGGAGGAGGAATAGGAGGACGGTGGTGTTGGCGGCGAAGCTGGCTGCGTCCGCATTCAGGTTGTTTGTTTGTTTTCTGTTTAGCGTACGCTTCCAATTGCGGCTCGCAGTGCGATGTCATGTGCCTTTAACGCTTCATTGGCAAAGCCCGTCTGCATGTAAACAAGTGTCGTCGCATCTGTATCAGAATGCAAATCGCAATTGTACACGTGTCCTTCATGCTTCGCAGGCATACACCACGCTACACAGCATTGCGTCCGATTTGGCTGCGTCACGCCACGTCACATGGTAGTTATACGTCGGACATATTCTTATACGCACGCACTTGTGCGCATGAGTGCAGTTCCCCACTGCATTCACACGCTTGACTCAGCATGTTCTCATGTACTCTGATTTGCGTGCTTTCCCAAGGTACATGTTATCTATCCTGTACCCTGTCGTATTTCGGCGGTCGGTATGGGACGTTTCTCCGTCCATGTGTGAACAGAACGAGGCCGACATGCTCGCATAGACTGCGAGTTCGACAGTCTGGACTGTTCGACCGCGCTTCCAAAATCTGCCCACTGCGTCCCAACGATCCGCATGAATATTGTTCCAGCGAGGCTCAGAGCTGAGCGGCCCCAAGTCATTCAACTCCAGCCGAACGGTCCCAGGAATTGTTTGACCTCGTTCGCGCACTCCATGTCAGTCGGCTGTGGTCGAACAGCCCGCATCGACCGACCGTGATTTAGCTGATTGTGGATGTTTCGGCCGCGGTGTGATGACGTAATAATCCCATGTCTTGGCGAGCGCACAACGCTATCTTGCTGCTTCCCCGCATATTTCCGGGGAGACGGTGACGGGGGGAAGCAAAGGTGTGCGTGTGGTGGTTGAGGTGGGGAGACGGGCGCACCCTTCGAGCACGTTTTGGGGCCGCGGTGGCAGTCGGGGGGCCTTTTGTCGGCGGCGAGCGCGGGGGGCGGTAGCGAGAAGGAGACTGCCTTCTCCTCAGAAGGCTGGGGAAGTTCTCAGAAGCCCTCGCGCTTAGGGGTAAGGCTTAGAAACCTTCTCGGAAGGCTCGAGGTCTTCCGAGCCTTCTGAGAAGGCCGGCCCTTTCTCACTTCACCCCCGGGCTCGCCGCCAAAGTTGGGGCCCTGCAGCCCTCGATCGCCCCCGCGTTTCTTGCCCCCCCGTGCCCACTCAGGGAGGAGTGCACACCCGGACCCCCTCGGGTCATGGCGGGAGGTTCTTGGCCCCGCCAATTCAAGGGTACCGTTCTGTCCTGTGTTTCGCGGCCCACGCCTTGAATTACATTCCTATGCCAACGTGGCCCTCCGAAGGTCCTCTCGCAAGTCCTCTCCAATCAAGCTCGATTGTATCTGCCCCCCTGACTGGTCAGAAAGGAGCGTACGTAGCCGGTTGTTGGCCCTCATGGCGAGCCTCTCTGGCAGGATTGGGAGGTTTCGTGGCGTGGCCTTCCCAGGGCGCCCCATCCTTCCCCCCCCCCCAGCGCTGCTGCCGCTCCTTCGGCAGCGACTCGTGGGAGCCGTGTGTCCTCGAAATTCCGCATTTGGAGTGCCCTGAGCGCGCGCCAGCACTTTCGGCAATCGATTAGAAAGCGCCTGGCGTCGATGCTGCGTCGATCAGCGTCGGCTGTCGCCGATCCGCAAGATCCATCAGCGTCGGGGGGTTCCCGCGAGCTGCCTCGCAGCACTCCGCCGCCCCCCCCCCCTGTGCGGTCGCAGGCGTCTGCCTTCTGCTTGTACTCGCGCACTCCTGCTTCGGCCCCGTGGTGCCCCTCGGGTGCCTCCGACAGCGGCGTGGATCCGCGCCGATGCGACCAACAACAGAGAACTGCCCGCGCACTCCACCGCAGCTCTGCTCGCTCGCCCCTCCCCCAGGAGGAGGAGGAGGAGGAGGAGGAGGAGGAGGAGGAGGAGGACGACGACGACGACGACAAGGAGGAGGAGGAGGAGGAGTAGGAATAGAAGGAAGGGGACGACGACGACGACGACGGCGACGGCGACGACGACGACGACGACGACGACGACGGCGACGAGGACGAGGACGAGGAGGAGGAGGAGGAGCAGGAGGAGGAGGAGGAGGAGGAGGAGGAAGGAGACGGGAAGGAGGAGGAGGACGCGGCCCCCCTGCGACGCTCCTGCGGCCGCTCCGCCCGACCCCCCCTTCCGCGGAGGCCGAGCCTCCCGCAGTCGCCTCCGCGGGACCGGCACAGGACGCGGGGCGGCGGCGCCGCGGGCCCCCGTTGGGAGCCGGTTGTGGGCCTGAGGTGGCCCAGCACGGGTTCGTGCCAGCAGGAAGGGCGGGCAGGTTCGTGTTTTTGTTTTGTTCGGTAAATTATGTTTGCATGTTCGTTATGTATCGAGGGCCCGTTTTCAGGCCCTGGGACCATCAGAAACAGATCCAGGGTGAGCACGCTGCACCAGACCTTGGATGTCGAACTCGTTTGAATCAGCCGCTTGATGCACGAGTGCGTGTCTACAGTCAATCAGCTGGAACAGCGTTGTTCAACATGTGTCTAGCCGGCTAGCCAGCACACGTCTCCCCGCATGCACAGGAGGAAATGGACGAAGAGGGAGGGCGCAGGAAAACGCTGGCGTGAAATTCTTTCGGATCAAGCCGTTCGCTTCTTAGCCCTGGGATGTGATATAGTATTTCGTTTGTTTCAGATTGAGCAGCAGGGCCACACGGCCGACGGGCGGGCGACGAACACAGCCTCGGCGGAGAACATGGGCAAGTTGGTGAAATCATACCAGAATGAGATATTGTAATGGCCTCCTGCCAGTGCCGCCGATCCGGGGGAGTCCGGATTCGGTGATCTTGGAATCGTCGGGGACGCTGTTTGGGAGGGAGGGCGCTGTTGGTCGTCTGGGACGCTTTTTGGAGCTGACGTGCCCTCTGGGGGGGTGCCTGGAGCGGTCCCGGGGGGGGGGGTCGGGGAGGGTTCCGAAGGGAGTGTCCTGGGGGCGGTAGCGGCTAGATCTGATGGGGGGTCCGGGGACCCCCCGAAGCATCTTGGGGATGCGCAAATCATTCAGGAAACGCCAGATGTGGGACCGCCCCCTCCCCCCCTCCCCCCCTTCCCCGGGGGGGCCCGGGGAGGGTTCCGAGGGGAGAGTCCTGGGGGGGGGATCCCTGGTACCCCCCGAAACATTTTTAGGGATTCGCAAACCATTAAGGAAACGCCAGATCGAGGACGCCCCCCATCCCCCTCTTCCCCGGCAGAGCCACCCCGGCGATTCCTCCCAAGCAGAGCTGAAGCTCTTGCTTAGGCTCATGGCTGAAGCTCTTGCTGAGGTTCCTTGTAGCTCACACGCCAGATCGGCGGATTTCTGATGAAGGTTGTCCGGTTCGACATGGGCGACGTGATCGCCAACAGCATGGCGTTCTTAGGCGGCGCCATCCAGATGACACGTCTAGTTTTTGAGCATCACCTGAGAGATGCGCTCGTCGAGAAGCTCGGGGTACCTATGGATGACGCCCGCATGTGCGCGAGACAGATCCCGGGCGCCCCTGAGACCGTGTTGCGCGAGTGGAAAGCGGCCATACATTGCCCGAGCATGCACCCCGCAGCGAAGCAGATCGGCGAGAGCGGCAGACCTGGATCTGGGCAGGGAAGCCCACGCCAAGAAGACGGCCACAAGGCTCCCAAGCAGGAGCAGATCCCCGACTCGCGCTGCTAGCACCCCTGATTCAGCCGGCGGGCCTTTTCGGACATCTCCAGTGAAGGCCACTGGGGATTGGGGCTCTCTCAGGGCGGCTCGAAGGATTCTTCGGCCGTTTGGGGCATTTTGGATTGGTCGCGTAGCGATTCGGGGCCCTTTTGGACCGACAGGGCGAGCTATGGATGATCTCTCGGAACGTTTGGGGCCCTTCTCGGCCCCGAAAAATCGATGCGCCAACGCGCGGGGGAGCCCGAAGGGCGCGCGGGGAAGCCCGAGAAAGTTGTGGGTGGGCGAACTAAGCTGAGGAAGATGCAGGCGCTGCCTTGTCGCATAAGTGCGGTTGCTATCCTAGTGCGTTAAACTCAAGGGTGGCACGCGTCGCTTGCTCCCCGTACGTTATGTTCTGGTTTGATACACAATGGAACGATGGTGTGTTGGACGTTGGGCCGCTCTCCTATCTATATGCGATGCTCCTGCAATTCAGCCATGCTAGAATGTTGCTTCATCCCGCGCCCTGATCTGCCGTTTTCTGACCTGGTCCGCGAGAGGTTGCCTTGCCACTTTTTTGTAATATAGTGCGGTTCGTACTGGGAGGTTAAAAGTGTGATGTGTTTGACGCAGGTGTCCCGCTGTTCTCTGGGCTGCTCGGTTCTATGTTTCTGCATCGTACGCAGCGGCGTAATATACGGCCTCGCGATGCTGTACTTTTTAATAATGCTACATACTAGTATGGTATGGTACGTTATGATCGCGCACGGCGTGATTGTTGTACGACTGTAAGCTGTGGTATGTCATGATAGTGGCTCCTCTGTTTTATATTGTTACGATCCGCTACTGAATGTGATTTTCTGCAAGGGCAGTCCTGTTTCGCAGCGTTCTCGGCGTGACGTCGCAACGCCGAGGCGGCGGGAGGCCGCGACGCCGTGCACGTCGGCGAAGACGCGAAGCGGGCAATTCAGGGACCACCGATGGTTCTTGGAATTTGGCGGCGGCGGCATGCAGGGCGGGTGGGGCGGGTCGAGGCAAGTGCTTTGTGTTTAAACAAAACAAGTTGTTTGTCGTGGTTTCTCCTTACACCAGTTGTGATGTCTGGCTCGCCTCTTACATATGTGATCTCGTGGTGCGACGACGTAGTATAGTGTGTGCTCTGTTGCCACAGTATATTGCGGTCTGGGGAGCATTGTTGTTACGTTGGAAACCTTTCTGCTTGTCTATCATGTTATGAAATGGTTTGTTATACCATGAGCGTTTACGCTCAAATTTGGCATGCGGTATGCATTTATGTTAAACGTGTGCACGCGATGGTGTCGTATAGTACGTGTTGTGTTGTTTGTCAGCGTTGATAGAGCCGTGCCAACTTGCGTTCTGAAGTGTTATGAGTTCTTCCCTTTCCCTCATGTTATATTGTGACACGTTCGGTACGAATCATTGCAGCAGCAATAGTAGCAGCCGTTATACGGATTTGCGTTGTTGTTCGACGTGTTGTTATGGTATGATATGTGTTGTTCCGCTATGTCATGGTATGCTGGACCATGCGATGTACATGTCTGTCATGCGAAACGGCTTGTTGCCGCGACCTGTTATGTTATGTTGTTTATTATGTTTTGTCACGGTGTGTTATGTTATGTTTCGTCGACGGCGCGGGGTGCGGGAACATCCTGGACCATCGGTGGACTTGGGTATTTTCTGTCTTGGTATGTGGCGGCTCACATGGGGAACCTCGCGGGATCCCCAGTAGTCCTACAGATCTGGCGGCCGCGGTATGTGACGGCTCACAAAGGGAACCCCGCGGGACCAACGGGGGACCACCGATGGTTCTGGGGATTTGCGGGACCACCGGTGGTCGTCGGCATCTTGCGGCCGCGGTGTGCAGGGCAGGCGGGTCGGGAGCTGTGTTCTCAAAGCCGAACCAAATTTGTCGGGCGGGGAAAAGATAGCCTTTTGGTACCGTCAAGTGCGACCTCCCGCTGCCCACACACCCAGCGCAGGGAGTAGGACTGCGTTTAACGCCGAGAGGAAGCGACGACCCATGACTCGATCACCCCCGGGGGCGCGAAGAAAATTAACCGCGTGACGCGCGGCGCGGTCGGGGCCGCTGGGGCGCGCGGCGGTGCGAAGAGAATTGCGAAGCACGCGCCCCAAGGCGCGAAACATGAAGTTTGGCGGCACGTAAGGGGCGGCGGGGACCTTGTGGCCCGGCGCTGCGGACACAAAGGGGAGGGGGAAAAAACGCCAAAAGTTACGACCGGAACCCTAGACCGTTTCTCTCTGAATATTTTCTCGGGCTGGATCGATCTGGGGGGGTCCCAGGCCCGAGGCTGGGCGGAAACGCTTAGGCCGACCAGAAATTCAACGCCCGGGTCTCAAGGGAGGGGGGCGGGCTCCGGCGTCGAGGAATGGGGGGCGACAGATGGGGAAGCAGCGAATGCCCTTAAGGGCGACAAGGGCCTTTTTGAGGGGCCCTCCAGGGCCCCTTAAAGTTGCCCTTTCGGGCCCAAGGGGGGGCCTTTCCAGAAGTCCCGACCCTTTCCCTGGGAATCGTTCTGCATCCTGACCCGTTTACTGACGGTCCCGAGGCCCGGCGAGGGCTTCCAAGCGCCGAAGACGGCGACAAATTGCCCGTCATGGTTTTGTGACGACGCGATCACGTTCGGGGGCCCTCCCATCCAGCGACGCCCGAGCGGGCGAGGGCGGGAGGGGGGCAGCGCCCCGGGCGGGAGGGCGCCCACCCGCGCGCAGGAGGAGGACTGGCCCGACGGCCCGGACGACGGGGGCCACGCCGAGTGGCAGCCGCCCCCGGGCGAGCGCTGGAGGAGCCCCGTCGGGAGCCTCGAGACGGGGGTCAGTGCAAATGGGGGTCAGCCAGAGCGCCAGATCCTGCAGGATCCTGCAAAGGCCCCCTCTGGCTGACCCGGGTTAGCGAGCCGCTCGTGGCCGCGAGGCGGCCGCGCATATTGGCTGACCCGGGTTTGCGAAGACTTGCGTTGCAGTTTTTGTTTTCTTGCATTGCAGTTTTCGGTTTCCTGCTGGCCCGGGTCTGGATTGACCCGGGTCAGAAGATCCCCGACCCCGCGGGGATGTTCTCGGGGGCAACGTCCGCGGACCCCCTCGGGCAATGAAACGCTCCTGACGGGAGATTGTCGGCTATCTTCGGCCTCCGGGAGCCCTCACCTGGCCTCGGGAGCGTCAACGAATGGCTCAGGATGGTGAACCGGTCCAGGGGAAATTGGTCGAGACCTCTAAGGGTCGACGTTATGAAAAAATCATGGCGTCGGGGTCTGAGTCCCGAGACCCCTTTTCTCCGCGGCGAGGGATGGGGGGGAAGTGAGAAGGGAAAGGCCTGCTCAGAAAGCTGCGGGACTTCTCGGAAGCCCTCGCGCCTCCTTGGAAGCTCTCTTGGCATCTCGGGGGCAAGGCCCAGAAGGCTGCTCAGAAGGCCCGAGGCCTTCCGAACCTCTTGAGAGGGCCCGCCCCTCCTCTCTTTCCCCCGCAGGCTCGCCGCGAAAGTTGGGGCCCCGCAGCCCTCGATCGCCCCCGCGCCTGCTGCCGCCCCCGTGCCCGGTCAGGGAGGAGCGCGCGGTCGGCCCAGACCCTTCGGGCCATGAAGAGATCACGACGGCAGGCCTTTCGTTATCCTCGGCCTCTCGGGGCCCTCGCCGGCCCACGGGGCCGTCAAGGAACGGCTCGGCATGGAGAGCCGGTCCCAGGGAGCAGGTCGAGATTTCTGGTGGTCAACGTCGTGAAAGAAGCATGAGATCGGGGGGGTGGGTTATGGCGGGGAAGGCTCAGAGGGGCCACGCAGGGAGGGGGAGGGGGTAGAGAGGGGATCAGGGGCAGCGCTGGGTCGGCGGATGGTGGCTCTCCTCGTCCTCCTGGCGCTCGAGCTGCTCGTTGCTGGAGCTGCGTGCTTGCATTCGGGTGGCAGGGATGCCCCTCTTCCTGGCGTGCCAATGAAGATCCTACGGAGTGATGGGACCTGTGGGGTCATCTCCTCGGTGGTCGTCAAGTCGTCGTCACTTTCCCTCGGCGATGGTGCGTCCAGCATCACGACGTCTGTAGCGTTCTTCCCCTGCACTGGAGAGAGTGACAGTCTCAGTGTCGGTGTCGCGAAGATTTGGCTGTCCTGGCGGCGTTGTTCTCGCTGTCCGCGCATTAGGTGTAGCTAGCGGCGGCGTGTCGCACTCTGGACTCCCAGGTGATAACTCCAGAGGGTGAGTGCTGCGTGTCGGGGTTGTCGGATGGAAAGGCGGTGTTGTCGGTGGTGTTGTTGTTCTTCTGGTGGCAATTTGCAGGCCCAGGTGATCGTACTGTGTCGGGGTGGCCACATGTTGTCGGCCTCGCCGGCTGCCTCGTCGCTTTCTGTCTAAGGTCCGAGTAGGTTGTGTGGCACTTTGAGTCGTTTTTTGGCGTGGGCATTGGCTCTTCCGGCTGCATGAAGGTCACGCTCGCTACGTTGTCGTTGGGGATCTCAGTAGATAGCGCCTTTGCGCCCGAGACGTCCTCGGAGAACGACCCGAGTCCCAAAACCTCGGGGTGACCCAGAATCCCCACCGACTCAGCACGCGGCGTGGTCACCACGCCGTTTGCCCAGGCCTCCCAGATGGGGCCCAAGCAGATGGCCCAAGGATCGATCCGCATCGACGATGCATCGGCGATGTGGGGCCTCTCTTTCTCCACGCCGACGGCACCGATGTGCTGCCGATGTGTCGGCGATGCGGCGCGATCCGACCCCAACTGCTCACACACACACATCCTCCAGGAGGCCTCTTGTCTGGGGGGCCCCGGGGTCCGCCCGCGCGCCTGCCGGAGGTCAGGGGCATCCAACAGGGCGGAGACGAGCAGGAGGAGGAGGAGGAGGAGGAGGAGGAGGACCAGCGGAAACCCAAGAGTCATCAGCGATGTTGGAATTCACCCTCCCTCAAAGCTCCCTCTTCACAGGCCCCTACAACGGTTCATTTCCACTGGGGGAACTGCCTCGTTGGAAGACGACAGTTTGAAGACCCTGAAGCGTACCAAAACATTGTTCTCGGGATCGCAACGCCACGTATCAAATTGACTGCTGCGCCTTGACGACCCAGAATCGTGCCAGAACGCCGTTTTGGAGATTTCAACACAGCGAATCAACATAGCTGTTGCGCCGGCATACTCCTGAATCCTTCCAAAACACTATTTCTGGTGCGCTGATCATGGAAACCCGTGAAACTCTTGCATGTTAAAAACGAATGTGCGCGGCGCTAAGGCGAGAGCCACATTTTGAAAAAGATCCGCCCTCAACCCGTGAAACTCTTACACCCTTGAAAACGAACCTGCGCGGCGCTAAGGCGAGAGCCACATTTTGAAAATCACCCGCCCTCAATCGGTGAAGCCCTTGCAAATGTGTAATGCGAACGTGCGCGGCGCTAAGGCGAGAGCCACATTTTGAAAACCACCCACCCTCAATCCGTGCAACTCTTCCAAATGTTTAAAACGAATATGCGCGGCGCTAAGGCGAGAGCCACATTTTGAAAACGACCAACCCTCAACCCGTGAAATGTTTGCAAATTTTGAAAACGAATGCGCGCGACGCTAAGGCGAGAGCCACATTGTGAAAACCACCCGCCCTCAATCCGTGAAGCTCTTGCAAATGTTTAAGACGAATGTGCGCGGCGCTAAGGCGAGAGCCACATGTTGAAAACGACCCGCTCTCCATCTGTGAACCTGTTGCCACTTTTGAAGCTTCATTGTCATAAGTGGTGGGGAAGTCTCACGCGAAACGCCCGGCCCGCCCTAACAACTGGCCTCGGGGTGCGTCAGGGAGGGGTCATCTATAAGGGGAAGGAATGGATCTCTGCGGATCTCTGCGGGCCTGATCGGTCACGATGGCCTCTGCTTTCGTGCCGAGGGAGCGGGGTTTGCGCTAGCCGCCCAGCGCCTCCCCCCACTCGTGCGTTCTCGCACGCAGCGGCAGCACGCTGCCACTGCCTGCGTCCCCTGCCTTCTCGCACGCAGCGACAGCTCGCTGCCACTGCCGGCGCCCCCTCCCGAACGAGTAGTTGCTAGCGTAGCAGCACATGAGCTCGCTCGAGACTAGATTGGCCCCAGACTCGCCCCCCGCTTCTCGCAGAGGAGGAGGAGGAGGAGGAGGAGGAGGAGGAGGAGGAGGAGGAGGAGCAGAGCTCTCGACGAAGTTGGGCTCCAGCTTCGCCTCCCACCTCTCGCAAGAGGCTTGCCTTGACGAGCCCTTCCCCTGCCATTTCGCACCGAAGCCATCGAGGTGCACCGGTCCACTGCCCCGACTGTTGCCCCAGCACTTCTCGCACGCGCACTGTCGAGTAGGTTAGCTAGATGAGACCGTCGGGCTCCATCTTCGCCTTCCGCTTCTCGCAGCCGTGAGCCCGCAGCGCCAGCGTCTGCTGCCACTGCGTGTCCCTCTGTTTGCCGCTCGCCTTTCTCGCAGGCCCAGATCTCAGCGCGGTAGCTGATCACGTCGGGCTCCACCTCCGCCTCCCCCTCCTCGCCGGGTGGTGTCGGAGTCGCGTGGCGCTCGGCCTTCTCGCATGCCCTGATCCCAGCATTGAAACTGATGACGTCGGGCTTTTCCTTTGCCCTCCACCGCTCGTGTCGTAGCGTGAGGAGTAGGGTTAGGAGTAGGAGGAGCATAGGATTGGGCTTCAACTTTGCCTCCCGCTTCTCGCCTTGGGTTGCCCCGATCCCCACGCTGTAGCCAGTCCCCGCGGGCTCCGACTTTGCCTCCGTCGTCGGCATCGTCCCGTCGAGTGTAGCTGATGGCGTCGGGCTCGTCCATCGCCTTCGTCGTTCGTAGCTCGTCGTCGTCGCCCTGCAGCTGATGACGTCGGGCTCGTCCTTCGTCGCACGTCCGTCGCCGTCGCCAGCGCTGTCGCTGTCGTCGTCGGGCTCGGACCTTCCGTCGATCCCAGCACTGTAGCTGATCACGTCGGGCTCTGCCTTCGCCTCCCACTTCTCGCAGTGCGGGCGTTGGGCTTGTCCGTCGTTGGTCACGTCGGAGCTCGTCGTCGTCACTTCGTAGCTGACGCCGTCGGGCTCGTCCGTCGTTTCGCGTCCGTCGCCGTCGACTCGCTGTGGCTGTCGTCGTCGGGCTTGGACCTTCCGTCGATCCCAGCACTGCAGCTGATCACGTCGGGCTGTGGCTTCGCCTCCCCCTTCTCGCAGTTTCCCCTGCACGGGTAGCTGATGATGGGGGGCTCGTCTTCCGCCGCATCCCTGCGGCGGATGGTGACGTTGAACTCCTTGGTGAGCATCGCCAGAGCCTGCTGCCACTGCTCACTTTTCTCGCACTCGCTCAGCCATGCTGGCTTGTGCACTGGCGCGGCCGAGACCTGGTCCTCCGCGGAGAGGGGAGAACGTGGGGCCTCATCTTGATGTCGGGAGGAGGCGGGCGGGGCGAGAGGGGAAGAGGAGAGGGGGAGAAAAGATGACATCGCGCCTCCGCAGCCGGCCCGCGGGGGGCAGTGCCACTCCGAAGTTGGCCCCCCGCTGCACGAGGCTCCCCCTGCCCCGAGCGAAATGGCTAGGAGAAGGAATGGAGGAGGAGGAGGAGGAGGAGGAGGAGGAGGAGGAGGAGGAGGAGGAGGAGGAGGAGGAGGAGGAGGAGGAGGAGAGGGGGGGGATTGCATTGACACGCCATCGCCGACTGATCGCCGATAGGGGGCTGATCCAGGGGCTACGATAGGGGTGGATAGGCGCAGGGGGGGACGCATCGAGCCTGAATCGCCCATTGATCCCCGATGGGGGCCCGATAGCCCCAACCTGCCCAGGAACGTTCGGATTCACAAACGGGGGCCTATCGCCGATCTATGGGCGATGTATCGCCGATTCCAGGTCGATGTTTCCTCCCTATACCTATCCCCCTATCGTTGGTACAATCGAGGTTGATTAGCAGGTCGACCCTGCCAAATCAAGGGTGCCCTGATATCCTGTGTTCTGCGATCCACGCATTCAACACTTCTGTGGCAACGTGGCCCTCACAAGGGTCTTCTGTCCTCTCTTGTGTCTTCCCCAATCAACCTCGACTGTAGGTAGCCCCACCCTGCCCAGGAACGTGGGGATTTGACATCATGGGCCCTATCGGGAGCCTACCGCCGATCTATCGGCAATGTATCGCCGATTCCGGCGGCCGTTCGGGACGGTCTGGGCACCCCTGGAACGCTCTCGGCGAGACGCAGCCGCTGGAAGGCATCCCCAGGCTGGAAAGCCGTGCTGGGAGCCGACGAAACTCGAACCCGAAACGCCACCCCCCAACCCTAACGCTCTCCTCTATCGTTGCCCCTCCGCAGGAGCCCCGCGCAGTCTTCGGCGGGCTCCAGCGCCAGGGAGCTGAAGAAACGGGCCCTGAAAGAGGCCCCGTGGGGCCCAACAGAGGCACGACATGCGCACGCCTCTTCGCCCCCCCACGGATCGCCCTTGGCATCGCTCGGACATGTGCATTTTCTCTCGCGAGGACCATCGAGGAGCATCTTGAATCATCTTGCGAAAAAGCACGCGGGAAACCGAAACGTTCACCGGGAATGGACGTCCAAGCGATGGCGAGCCCCTTACCCCCCCTTTGCGCAACGCGCGCCCGCCGCAGGAGCCCCAGGCAGCCCTCAGCGGGTTCCGGCGCCTGACAGGGGGAAATCCGCGCGGAGCTCTAACAGCTTATGCGTATACCGGTTTGTTCGTCCTCCAGTATCGCCTGTTCCAGGTCGATGTTCCCCTCGCCGCTGCCGCCGCGACCCCCTGGGGATGGGGGCCCCCATTCCGACGGGGCCCGAGAGGACGAAGGGACAAGAAGAGAGAAGGGAACAAGGCGGATTCACCCCTCGTCCTCTCCCTGCCTTTCCTATTGCAAAGGCCTTACGGCCAGTTCAGCCGACCCTGAAAAGGATGTCAAGGAGGAGGGGAAAGAGGAGGAGGAGGAGGAGGAGGAGGAGGAGGAG
>CAUYUJ010002156.1:2500-27500 GCA_963575745.1 Prorocentrum cordatum
GTGTCTGTGTGTGTGTGTTGCCCCGTTCAGCTACGCCGATGACCCTGTGCCACACCGTCTGCGTCGTCTTGAAGGGCCTCGGCGGACAATCGCACGTTGGCGCCAGTACACTTTCTGAGGACCATTGACAGGAGAGACTCGCCCGCTTTTTGAGGCCTTGAGGAGGAGGACTTGGAGGAGTGCCGCCACGAGGTGGGCGCGATCCTGGCACGAAGGCCCAAAGCCAGCAGGTGGCGAGCGCGTGCAGCCACGCGGCCCTCCTGCGACGGCCGCCGCACCCATTCCTCTGCGTTGTTCCCTTCCTCCTTCGGCCCCCTCCTCCCCCTCCCCTCCGCCCCCTGCTCCCCCCTCCCTCCCCCCCTTCTCCCCCTCCTTCTCCTCCTCCTCCTTCTCCTCCGCCCCATCCTGCTCGTCCCCCTTCCCCTCTTCCCCTTCCCCCCCACTTCTCCCTTCCTTCCCCACCTCCTCGCCCGTCCCCCTATCCCTTCCCCTCCTCCTCCTCCTCCTCCTCCTCCTCCCCCTCCTCCTCCTCCTCCTCCCCCTCCTCCTCCTCTTTCTCCTCCTCCTCCTCCTCCTCCTCTTCCTCCACCGCCCCCCGTCCTCCCCCTTTCCCCCCCCTTCTTCCTCCCCCTTCTCGTCTTTCTTTGTTTCGACTGTTTTCGACCCGTCGTTGACCACCTCGGGCCTCATCCGCATCACCCGGTGGCACAACGTTGCACATCGCCTTCGTGGTGCTCTTCTTCCTCCTGGGCCTCCTCCGCATCATCCGGCGGCACAACGTTGCTCATCGCCTTCGTGGTGCTCCTCTCCCTCCTGGACGTCGACCTGGTCAAGTGGCACGTCCTCCTCTGCAGTGCTTGAGGCTGGTGTTCGCGACTTGCCGTTGACGGCAACACGACATCGCTCGTTCTCCGGATCTTCGCCTCCGGTCCGTGTCCGCGGCGTACCTTTTCCTGTGCAAGCTCTTCGGCACCGCCTGCACCCCGGGCTCCGCCCACTCCGGCCGCCTGAGGCCCCACCCTCTTGTGCCCTGTCTCCCTAATTAACGCTGTGCGCAGCCCGCCTAGCTTTTAGCGGAAGAGGTTCGCTCTCGCCCCGCCGACCAAAACAACTGTTTTCGACCCGTCTGTTGCTTCTAGTTCTGCTGCGCATGATCCTCCGCCTCTTTCCCCTCGTCTTCCTCCCTCCCGCTCCTCCGCATCTTTCTCCTTGTCCTCAACTCTCCCCCTCCTCCCCCTCCTCCCCCTCTCCCCCCTCTTTCTCCTCCCCCCCTCTTCTTCATCGTCCTCGTCCTCTCCCTCCCCTCCGCGTCCCTTTTTTTTTTGACGCCTCGCTTGAGGAGTATTTGCTGATCAGGACCAGGGCTTGCAGCGACACGTGGAAAGCGCACACGGCCGAACGAGACACCGCAGCGACGAACGAGTTTATGGATTCGGCGTTTTTAAACGCAACGAAGGCCCATTGAGCCACCACGTGTATATCAATAACTAGATATGGCAGCGTCGGCGAGCTCTCGAGCCGATCATCTGGGCCCCGAACATTACTCAAGAGATCCTCCCAACATGCTCTATGATGGGCCACTGGGGCCATGTCTGCGCATGTTTGGGGCTCGGATTTCGTGGGCCTCCGGCAGGTTATGCGGTGAGCTGGCAACAGCTTGCAGGAATACCCGACAACTCCCAGGAATCGAAAGCCTGGGGCCTAAAAAAAAGGTTCCAATTCGCGACACGTCAAAGCTGAAACTTCTGTTGTGCCGATGAGGTGTAGAACATTTATGTACCGAAGCTTTCCCAGTGTCTGAGTTTACGAACTTGTGGGAGGATCATCGGGTTCTAGCTTCATCCTCGCACCTTTCCTCCTACTCCTCATTCTTCTCCTCTTCCTCCTCCTCCTCCCTGTAAGAAATTGCATTGACAACGAGAAGCAAAGTCGAACATGAGGATCATATCAGTGACCACATCGGATCCGGGGGCACTCTTCTGCCTGCCAGATTGATTGTGGTGAACCTGGGGGAACATCATGCCGAGCTCCACCCCGCGACAAAGCGATAGGAAGGGTGCGAGAATATCGACCAGCCTATCCATGCGTGTACCCTCTGCTCCAGCTCACGGCAGGACACCTCGGCGGAACTTGCCTGAGCCAGCAGCGTGTCCCGAAAGGCCTTGTCTACCCAACCACACTTGCCCCACAACACCATCGCACAAGTAGCCAATCGCTCCCACTACCTGCGCCCCCGTCCCCGACCCACACCCCCACCTGTCACCTGGCTGGGGACCGTGTGTCCCTCTCTCCCCCTTTACCTGCACCCCATCGCCCTTGTGGCGCCCGCGTTCCACGTGCTGGCTACCCACCCTTCCACCTGGACCCCGTCCTTTCCTCCTTCTCCCCTCCTTCTCTCCCGTTTCCAAGGATCTGGGACTCTGTGTCCTACTTGTACCCATCGGCTGAATGAGATTCAAGGATCTGGGACTCCTGTGCCCCCCCTGTACCCACCTGCGACGCATTGGTGCGCCAGCGACGTGCGTGACACGCCCGCGTTGGGGCCGCGTGTCTTACCTGTACGCATTGGGGATTGTCCCCACGTGAGCACCTCGGTGCATGCTGGCGAGAGTTCGGCTGGCGTGGGACGCCGGCCTCTCTCCTCCCTGTTCGCTTCTTCCCTCCCCGCTCGCTTTCCCCCCTCCCATGGCGGCGGCGCCCGGCACAGCGCGGCTCCGGCCCAGTGCTGGCATTGCACCTTGCCGCCTCGGCGGCCCCGCGTACCTTGGGCAGCGCGGCTCAGGCCCGGCCCGCGGCAGGCAGACACAGACGGCCCTGCTTCTGGCCGCACCTCTTGGCTGCTACCTGGACGTGGATTGCACTACCACCCCAGGCCGCCACCGACCACGCGGTGGCACAACGTTGCACATCGTCTTCGTGGTCATCCCCATCTCATGGGCCTCTCCTTACCAGTTGGTGGCACCTGTTGCTCTTCGCCTACCTGGTGTACCTCTACCCCCCAGACGGCGACCTGGTTACGTCCTTCCGATGCAGCACTCGAGGATGGTGATTTTGACGCGCCGTCGACGGCGACGCCACTTCGCTTTCCCTCCGGGACTTCGCCTCCGGCTCTTGTCCCAGGCGTGCCTTTTCCTGTGCAAGCTTTTCGGCGCCGCCTGCACCCCGCGCCTTCCGGCCGCCTGAGGCCCCGCCCGCCCGCGCCTTGTCTCCCCAATTAGTGCTTTGCGCGCCCCGCCTAGCTCTGAAGTGGAAGAGGCCCGCTCTCGACCCGCAGACCAAAAACTGTTTCCCAATGCGTGTGCCCAGAAGCGTTCCAGAAGCTCCTTCGGGAGCTCCTTCCATGAGCTTCCAGAGTTTTTTCCAAAGGTTTTTGGAAGGCCCATCTGCCACTCCGCTATCCGGGCTTTGGACTGCACATTCGACCAGCCTATCCATGCAGGTACCCTTTGCCCGAGCCCAGGTAGATGAGCTTGCTTCGAGCAGGCCTCGTTCGCCTTTGTCCGCTGGGAAGTCAGCAAGGCACTCATGCAGGCCTGGCCGCGGAGCATCGTTTTAAAGTCGGGCGTGTCCCTCTACAGGAGGGATATTCTAGAATAGTTAAAAATAATCAGGTGGCGTTTTTGGTGCTACTCTGGCTATGTTTGATTACATCTGGACTGTTTAATTTTTTCTCCCAGAATGCGCCTGACGGAGGACATGCCCTACCGAAGCACAGTGCTGACCATGTGCTCGACCCGATGAGCGGCTGGCCAGACCACTGCAGGGGCCTCCGGGCCAGTCCACGGCTGCTGGCATCGTCGGAGTCGTTGCCGACGGGTTGGGGATCGAGACCGCCGACAAGTCAACATCGCTCTCTTCGTCTGCGCTGGGATGCCGTTGGTCTCGTCCTGATCCTTCGGCGGTTGGTCGCAGGTTCCACTGGCGGCCCCGAGCGCAGTTTCAACAGCCACGCCCCGCGGCGTCTGCCTCGACACTTCCCTGGCGCCGCCATACCCAGGCTTCCTGGTACACTGCTAGCGGGCGAAAAAGGGTGTAAGAGAATTTTTCCGACGGCGGAACAGATTTTTTGTACCGTTCTCCGCCTCCCAAACATTGACTGCCTCGCCCCCTGCGAACCGCGAGCGGACGGGCAGCGGTTCCGGCGACGAACGCAGGAGCATCCGCCTTCCGCTGGAGCGCGCGCTCGCCTTCTTGGGAGATACAGCCACTTGCGCGCACGGCGGCCCACCAGCATTTGTTGTTGTTGTTGTTGTTGTTGTTGTTGTTGTTATTGAACATTATTCATTCTAAAGAATAATTATTGTTGGGCCCCCTGGTGCGCGCCCCCCCTGCGCCGCCTAGGCCGCAGCTACATTTTCATCATTTTCGTGAGGAAGCCTCAGAAAAGAGGGTGTGTACAGGATCCGGTTGTTTTGTTGTAATCCGCTTTCCCTTGCAAAAAACAATAGAAAATGACATTTCTTGTTCTAATATAATCAAATTTCAAGAATCCCTTGCAAAAAATAAGGTAAAGTGGACATTCGCGCGCGCAAGACGAAATCCTTCCAAAACCTTAGTGTTCGGAGCGATTTTAACATAAAAACATCAAAAAACCAATGGTTTTTCAACAAAAAAATGTCAAAATCTCATCCCGCGCGCTCTTGCGGATTCGTAGGAAACCCAACACTTTTTAAACATTTCTGTCAAACGGGCTTTTGCGAGCAACTTTTTCGAACTTCTGCGACAACGGTTGCGCACCTGCCAGGGCCATCATCCCTGTCAAATAATACCATGCGGGACACATTCGTTTTTTCTTCGCGCGCGCACGCCGAAATCTCCAAAAACCATTGGGCT
Source organism: Prorocentrum cordatum (assembly GCA_963575745.1). Classification (NCBI taxonomy): domain Eukaryota; class Dinophyceae; order Prorocentrales; family Prorocentraceae; genus Prorocentrum; species Prorocentrum cordatum. The sequence continues at coordinate 7,334 of CAUYUJ010002156.1, forward strand.
TCTTAAGAATTTTAGCACCGCGCATCATAAAATCACACGAATCGCACCGTAGGTCCTCGAAAAACACCTGCACGACTTTTCAAAATTTCTACCCGCGCGCGCTGTCCGAATCCTAAAAAAACCAATGGTTTTCCAACATTTATGTTACATGAGCTCGCGCGAGCTACTTTCGCACGCTCTTGCAACTCCTGGAAGGCTTAACAACTTCTGTGGGTTAACAAGGCTTAACAACTTCTGTGGGTGTACGAACGTAGGCTTAACAACTTCTGTGGGTGTGTACTCCACGCCAGTGTAGTAGCCACGGTCGTCCGCAGGCCACGAAGTGAAGTGTCCGAACGTCATAGGGCGGGAAGCTGGGTGTGGGTGGTGGCGAAGAGTCGTGTGGATATTTGGTAGAGCTTGCACTGCCCCCCCACAAAGTGGGGGTATTGGCTGGCGTCGCATGAAAACCCTGGCACTGGTGAGAACACTGAGCGTTCGGGTAAAGTGATTGTTGTTGTTGTTGTTGTTGTTGTTGTTGTTGTTGTTGTTGTTGTTTTTGTTGTTGTTATTGTTGTGGTTGTGGTTGTGGTTGTGGTTGTGGTTGTTGTTGTTGTTGCTGTTGTTGTTGGTGTTGTTGATGTTGTTATTGTTGTTGTTGTTGTTGTTGTTGTTGTTGTTGTTGTTTTTGTTGTTACCTTTACTGTTGTTGTTGTTGTTGTTGTTGTTGTTGTTGTTGTTGTTGTTGTTGTTGTTGTTGTTGTTGTTGTTGAATTTTCATGTTTGAAAATCATGATTGTTGGTCCCCCCCCCGCCGGTGCATACTGTTTTTTCTCAATCAAAATGTGCCCCTCGACGCTCGCACCTTGTTTTTTGACAGGGAAAGTCTTGATGCTCAAACGGGGCCCCTTGCCCGCCGGATTACAACAACAACGGCTCCCGCTTGAGACTCCCTCACAATTTCGCCAGGACCGCCGCTCCCGCCCGAGATTCGTTTTACATTTTATTCAGGAATCGCGCTCTCGCTCGGGACTTCCTTACAATTTATTCAGGAGTCGCTTTCCCGGCGCTCTGGGGTCGCGCTCTCGCTGGAGACTTGCTTGCGATCTATTGAAGAATAGCGCCGTTGCGTTGGAATTTCTCGCAATTTGCTCAAGCGCCGCGCTTCCGACACCCAGGCACCCAGACACCCCATGTGCATGCCCTTCGTGGCCCCGCTGTCGCCGTTTGTGGCCCCCTCACTGTCCTACGTGGCTCAGTTGCTACCCTCAGTGGCCCCATCGTTGCCTTCTGTGGCCCCGCATTATCTGCCCTTCGTGGCCCCCGCTCGTTCGCGCTCCTCGTGGCCCCATACGCATTCCCTTCATGTCCCCGCTGTCGCCCTTCGTGGCCTACTCCGTGTCCTTCGTGGCCCTGCTGTCGTTCTCTCTCGCTCTCGCTTTTGCTCGTCGTCGCCGTCGTCGTCGTCGCCGTCGTCGTCGTCGTCGTCGTCGTCGCCGTTGTCGTCGACGTCGTCGTCGTCGTCGTCGTGGTCGGTCCCCTGTCCGTCCCTCTTGGGGTCGGGTCGACGGTCCGCGGCCGCCCCGCCGATCAGCGCTGCCGCTGGCCAGGCGGACGGTCCGCGGCCGCCCCGCCGCTTGCCGGGGCCCGGCCTGCAGGGAAGAACGTTCTACCCCCCAAAAAGGGTTCGATCGAAAACGAAGGGGGCGGGTATCGAGGGTTTGGGAAGTATGCGTTATTGGACACTCGAGCAGATAAGGGCGAACAGTCTGAAAATGATTGTCTGTTGTTGTTGTTGTTGTTGTTGTTGTTGTTGTTGTTGTTGTTGTTGTTGTTGTTGTTGTTGAACATTATTACTTCTAAAGAATAATTATTGTTGGGGCCCCTGGTGCACGGCCCCCTCGCCGCGCCTAGGCCGCAGCCATGTTTTCATCATTTTCGTGAGGAAGTCTCCGGCAAAACGGGTTGGTCCGGATCCGGTTGTTTTGTTACGGGCGGTTTTCCCTTGCAAAAAATAAGGCAAAGTGGACATTTCTTGTTCTAACATAACCAAACTTCAAGAATCCCTTGCAAAAAATAAGGTAAAGTGGACATTCGCGCGCGCAAGACGAAATCCTTCCAAAACCTTAGTGTTCGTAGCGATTTTAACATAAAAACATCAAAAAAAACAATGGTTTTTCAAAAAAAATGTCAAAATTTCATCCCGCGCGCTCTTGCGGATTCGTAGGAAACCCAACACTTTTTAAACATTTCTGTCAAACGGGCTTTTGCGAGCAACTTTTTCACGTGCTTCGAACTTCTCCAACAACGGTTGCGCACCTGCCAGGGCCATCATCCCTGTCAAATAATACCATGCGGGACACATTCGTTTTTTCTTCGCGCGCGCACGCCGAAATCTTCAAAAACCATTGGGTTTCTTAGGAATTTTAGCACCGCGCAACATAAAATCATACGAATCGCACCGTAGGTCCTCAGGCGCCAGTGTAGTAGCCACGGTCGTCCGCAGGCCACGAAGTGAAGTGTCCGAACGTCATAGGGCGGGAAGCTGGGTGTGGGTGGTGGCGAAGAGTCGTTTGGAAATGTGGTAGAGCTTGAACCGGCCCCCCCACAAAGTGGGGGTATTGCCCGCCTCCTATGAAAACCCTGGCACTGGTGAGAACGGAGTGTCCCCACGTGCTAGTAATTGTTGTTGTTGTTGTTGTTGTTGTTGTTGTTGTTGTTGTTGTTGTTGCGGTTGTGTTTTTTTGTTGTTTAATGGGGCTCTCTCGCCTCAGCGCCGCGCGCCGTCGTTCCAACAACAGCTGCAGAAAAGGGAGGGTGGTGCGCTTTCGAAGTCGTGCTCCAGCTCGAGATCGCCTCACGCCGGGAGACCAGAGGCCTGAGCATGTGCAACAGCTGCACGGATGGAGGGCTGCCCCTTTGCACAATGGGGCTCTGCCTGCAGGGTTTCTCGACGTTCATCCACATCCGTGGGAACTCGTGCCGCAGCTGTAGATCGGGGTGGTTTTCTTTCAGAACGGGGGTCCTCGCTGGACACCTCGTTGGGCTGTATGATCAAACCTTTTCGCATATCTCGTTTTAGGTCGGGCATGTCCTCCTACAGGCGGATTTTGGATCAAACATTTCAAACACAGCCAACACATATTCCAAAAATGGTCAAACAGAGTCAAACCATCGTCTCCATATGATTGCTTTGACTATTTTTTCCAACCCTCCTTGGTTGGGTATTCGTGTTGAATAGAGCAGTGTGGTCTACACTTCCTCCTTTCCTCCCTCCTGCCTCCCGTCCCGCCTCCCTCTTGCCTCCTCCTGTCTTGCCTGCGGGGGGCTGCGATCTGTGAAACCGTCGCCCCTTTCGAGGCCTGCTGGGGGGCCCAGCACAGTGACGCCACGGGCGGACCCAAATTAGACCTCCTCCTCCTCCTCCTCCTCCTCCTCCTCCTCACGGCGCCTATCGCCGAGGAGCTCCGCGGGTAGGGGACGTCGTCGTCGTCGTCCTCCTCCTCCCCCTCCTCCTCCTCCCCCTCCTCCTCCTCATCATCATCAGCAGCTTGCGAGAGAGATCAGGCCAGTTCCTCTTCAAAGCGGGCCTCTCGCCCGAGTGGCAGGCCCACGGGGTGCCGGTCTTTCCAGGGGGGGCGCTCCCGGTCGTGCGGACGGCGGGTCGTAGGGACTACTCCTGCGGGAGGGTGTGCTGCAGCATCGTCGATGCCTCCTGGGTTACGCTGGTCCTCCTCTGCCCTCCCCTCGCCTCCTCTCCTCCCTTTCGCTTTTTTTGTTTGTTTGTTCTCTGTCTCTCTCTCCCTCTCTCTCTTTCTCTCCCTCTGTCGCTCTCTCTTTCTCTCTCTCTCTCTCTTTCTCTCCCTCCCTCTCTCTCTCGCTCTCTTTCTCGCTCCTCTTGTCTTCGTCGTTTCCACTGCAGGTTGACAGGAATGTGGGCGCATCTTCTATCTTGGTACATGCCCCCCCGCTGCGGCGTGTCGTTCTCTCTCCCTCTCTCTCTCTCTCTCTTCCCCTCTGGGATGCCGCTGTGCATTTTTTGCAAGTGGCCGCTTGGGTCTCCGGGGATTTCCGCGCAGCTCCCTGTCCCCTCCTCCCTCCCACGTTCCTCCTCCTTGGCCTTACGAGTTTCATGGACATTTCCGAGCTCTGGGCCACATAATTCTAGGGCTCATCGATTTCAGGCGGCCGGCTCATTTGAGTGAGCTGTTGTGGGTGAGTGTTTGCGTCGGTAAAACAAAACCCTCCCTCCTCTCCTCCCTTCTCCCTCCTTCCGACAGGCTCCTGCCTTTGGCAAGGCTGCTGATTTTACCCCTTCTACAGTCGAGTTTAATTAGTAGGTCGAACCTCTGCCCAAACAAGGGAACCGTTGTGTTCTGTGTTTCGCCACCTATGCCCTCTACGTTCCATTGGCAATGTGGCCATCGGAAGAGTCTTGTGTCCTCTCGCGTGTCCTCTCCAATTCATCCCGAGTGTATTTTCCTTGCCTGTGCCACACTGGCCCCTGTGTCGTGCTCACGCCTGCGTACACACGTGTGCCTTCCTGTCTGTCTTGGCCCCCGTAGCCAAGAAAATTCTGCTCAGCTGCAGCGCCGCCGGCTGCTGACATATCCCTGCTTCACAAGCGTCGCAGTCCAAGCCCTCCTCCCTCCTCCCTCCTCCCTTTAGATAGTAGGTCGCGGAAGCTTCCACTCGTCTTGGGTTCAATGTGCATCGGCGAATAGCGCCCAAGAGCGCTCACTGGCGCCAAATCGCGCCCACGGATGCAGTATGTCCGCTTTGCGCGCGATTGGGCGCGCTATTGTGTGCCATGGGGACAAGCAAAAGCTTCCGTGCGTTGCTTTCTGACTCCCTCCCCCCCTCCCCCTCCCTCCCCCTCTTCCCCGCCTCCTTACACCTCCCTCCCTCCCTCCCTCCCTCCTCCCTCCCTCCCTCCTCCCTCCCTCCCTCCCTCCCTCCCTCCCTCCTCCTCCCTCCCTCCCTCCCTCCCTCCCTCCATCCCTCCTTACTTCCTCCCTCCCTCCTCCCTGGCTTCTTCGCCTGGCGGCCGCCCCCTCCGCGCGTCGCGGCGCGCGCGGCCCCATGGACGACGGCGCTCGCGCCAGCGCCCCAGCTGTCAAGAGGCAGTTTTTCTTTGGATTCTGGGGCAAGTTCCTGCAGGGGGGGGGCGGCGGCGGCGGGGGGTGGCGAGGCCCGACAGGACAACATCTGAACACCGCGCAAGTCGTGACTGGCTTGCACGCCTCTTCGGCCCAGCGCTGTGTGCAAAGGCGGCGCAGGGGGGGGCGGGTCAATGCCATGCAAGTCAACTTGCTTGAGTCTGAAGAAAAACAGCCGCCAAACCTCCTCCGCGTTCAGCGGGCCGGCGTCGTCGTCGTCGTCGTCGTCGTCGTCGTCGTCGTCGTCGTCGCCGTTGGCGTCTTCGTTATCTCCGTCGTCGTCGTCGTCGTCGTCGTCGTCGTCGTCGTCGTCGTCGTCGTCGTTGTCGTCGTCGTCGTCGTCGTCGTCGTCGTCGTCGTCGTCGTCATCGCCGTCGTCGAAGTTCGAGGATCGAGGATCCAGGATCGAGGTTCTTTGATATTTTCTAGCCTTTTGTATACACATTCTGTTGGACAAGGCCCCCAGGCCAGGCCCAGGGACCACAGGGGCACGGTGGGACAGGGCCTTCAGGAACGCTCACAGACGGCCCAAAGCAGTCCCGAAACGTGCAGAAAGGGCCCCAAGAGGCCTCCAAGACGGTCCACTACTGGAGCCCAGAGTCACCGAAACATCGCGCCATGACGTCCACGATGGCCCCGAAGCGGCTTCATAACGCTCCAAGACGCTTCCAGAGGCCTCCAACAGGCCTACCAAAATGACCCCAAGAGGGCAAAATCTCAAAATTCCTTCGGTAACACGTGCTTTTTGAGCAACAGCACTTTTTCGTTTTTTTTCCGACGCTACAAAACAGCCCAAGAAGCCCCGAAGACCGCCTTCACGCAGCCTATGAGGGCCTCAAGACGCCCCAAGACAGCCCAAGAGGGCCCCAAGACGGCCCAAGAGACACCCAAAATGACCCAAGAGGGCCCCAAGACAGCCCCAAGAGGGGCTTAAGGCAGGGTAACTGGACAGAACATCCGAGCCTTCCCCTCCAAGATGCCCATGGGAGACCCGAAGAGCCCCGAAAGGCCCCCAAGAGGCCCCAAGAGGCCCTCCGAAAACCAAAAAGAGGCTCCCAAGGGGCCCCTCAAGAAGCCTCCCCCGAAAACCCAACGCGCCGCAAAGGGCTCCAATATGGCTTTCAAGAGTCTTCGAAGTTGTTTCCAAGAAGCCTCCGGAGTCCTCCCACGACATGCCAACGAACATCTAAGTAAGCTCAGCCCAAGAGCACTCCAAGCCGCCCAGGTGGTCTGGACCCCTTCCAGGGGACCGACTTTCCATCCTGTGTCGACTTTTGGCAGTCCAGGGACCCGGGGGAGTCGTCTAGTTCAATATCTGACGTCGTGCAGGGCAACGTTTGGGAGTTCAGTGTTCGACAGTGCGGAGGGGCGGGAGGCGCGCTAGAGTCTGGGGAAGATCGGTAGGCATGCAGCTCGTTTACTGGCGCACGAGGTCACGATCACGCTCCCCGCGAGCAACTTGGTATTGATTGGCTCCCATTTGGAATCGGGTGGGGGTCAAAGGCCAGGTCGTTTTTTCCCGCCTCTTAATTTTTGGCTCGAGGCTCGCGGGGAGCTCGACTTGTCTTCCCGCATCGAAATGAAAATACACTGATACGCTGCCAAGGTATCTTCGACTCAACGATGGTACACATACTGATCTTGGCGACGGTTGGCTCAAATTCTGGCTCAAGCGCGGCCCAACTGCGACCGTTTGGTGTTGCGAGCGATTCGATCAATTCCGGGCCCGACCGAGTCGCGCGGCCAGCAGCCGCAATGCCGCCTTGCCCGGCATGCCTGGCTCGTGGGGTGCACGGCGAGGCAGCCCCAGGCTCTGCCTTCTGCGCAGCGCGCAGTGCCGCCCAGGAGGACTCCGTCATGGGCGGTGCGGAGTCGGGCCTCAGCCAGGCCACTGCCGCCTTGCAGCTGGCTGGAGCTCCCTCTCCGCCAGGCCTGGCGCCGCCTGCAGCTGCCGGAGCGCCGAGGGACAGCGACATCGACAGCGACAGCGACATCGACGGCGTCCCCTACAGCTCTGCGGCTCGGTCCCCTACCATCTGGCTCCCCGACACGCTGATGGCGCAGCTGGTGGAGGCAATGGTCCTGCAGCAGTTCGACGTGGTGCAGGTGGCGTCGGCCGTCAACTCCATGCAGGTGTGGCTCACGCCCCGTTCCGCGCTCAATGGCTGGGCTGCGCTGGAGGCTGCCCTCCACGGGCTGGCATTCCGGCCTTCGGCGAATGACTCGTGGCTCCGTCTGGGACTGTCCCCGATAGAAGGCCTCGCGCCTACGGCGGCTCTCATCGAGCAGCGCTGCGAGGTGGCGCGCCTGCTCCTGTCGGTCTCCGACCAGCCGGATTGGCTACAGGATGATGCAGCGGCTGCCCGCAGAGCTGTGGAGGCCATTGAGGCGGCTCGAGAGACCTGTCTTCGTGATCTTCCGGCGTATGCCCGCCGCCGCCGCTCTCAGCAGGGCCTCGGCCAGGTGCCTCGATGGGGGGAGCTCGGGGCTGGGGCACGACGACTACTTCTACAGGAGCCGCTGGCTCCAAATGAGCGCATCCTCACGCAGCTCTCGGACCTGGAGGGCGTCTCCGCCTCGCTCCCCGAGTGCTTTGCTGCTCCGGCCGCGGCCCGTGAGCTCGTGGAGAAGCTGTACGCTCGCGGCCTCGAGGCGATGGTCAATGCCAGCATCACGGCTGTGACGACATGGTGCCCGCAGGAGTCTTCTGCGGTAGGCCGGTTGCTGGGTGCGTACCTCCGCCATGCGATGAGCGCCCCTGAACCTGTCACATTGAGCCTGATAGCGTTGCTCGATGCGCCTTCAGGGTGCTCCGATGCAGTTTCGCTGTCTGACTTGTGGCCTCATCCGGTTCTCAGCGTGATCCACAGGCCGCAGTGGTCCTCTCTGGTGCGCAGTGTTCGATTCACGGACCGCCCCTTCGAGGTCGTTCTGGGCGGAGGGGCCACGCCGATGCAAGGGCTCCGCACGCTGATGATTGTGACGCTGGCTCCGTCGGCCATCCCGGCAGTCCCGTCGGTGATCTCTTCGGCCGACGTCCTTTTCCGCTTGGACCGCAGTTTAGGCATCAACATGGAATGTCTCTTCGAGGATGCTACCCGCGTGCGGCGGTTGGTGCACGAGCAGCTGGGTCATCTGCAGGTTCGCTGGGCTGACCCGTGTCGCAGCTTGGGTACATCATCAGCGGCTCGTCGAGTGTTGCTCCGGGCTTTCTTTCTTGCTGGGGCGGTGACCGCCCTGGACGTGAGGGCGATGATCCACCAGCTGCGCAGCATGAACCTCCCTGCCAGCACGCTGATTGCCGGGGACGACATCTACGGGGACAGCGCGGCGCGCCTGCTGGAGCTGTCCTCGCCGTTGGCAGCTCCGGTGATGAGTTCGCTTTGTGATGAGATGGCCTTTGTGGGGCCGAAGCGACTGACGGTTCGAACTCTCGCATCCTCGGAAGCGTGGGAGACGAGATTGGAGCAGGCCTTCGGTGAGGATCCAGACTGCTGCGCCCTTCGCTTGCGATGGCGCCCCTCCCGCCTGGGCGGCCGGGTGATCGCTCAGCCCGCAGCTACGCGGCGTCAGCTTGATGCGTGCGCCCGCGAAGCAGCGCGCGCGGCAGGTCCTCCAGGGGCCGCCGCGCCCAGGCAGGTGCAGATTCAGACCAGCGCCCCTGCTCGTTATGATGGGGCTGCAGTGGCCCATGGTCTCTTGGCTCATCTGGCAGCCCAGGGCCTCTCCTTTTCGCTGGCCGCGGAGACGACGCCACTGCAGGCTGGGCAGTGGACAGCCCTCACGGACCAGCTCGGGGATTCGCTGGATGGTCGCCTGCGTCTTGCTGTGGACTCCGAGGCTCAGGCGCAGCGGGTGGTAGAGCTTCTGCACGAGAAGGCCATCGTCATCGGCGGCGACGTCATCACGATCACCGCTTCGGAGGACGGCCTTTTGCAGCGGTCTTCAACAAAATTGCCGACGGGGGGGCCGCAGGGCAGCGGCGCCCCCGACGGTGGCCCCGGCATGAAGCGGCAGCGGAAGGGCGCATCCTCGCGACAGAGGGCGCCGCTTTCAGAATTCGCTCCACTTGAGGGTCGAGCTTTGCATCCGAGCGATTGCGCATCATCTTCCTCTACTGCGTCTTCTTGTCCTTCCCGCGTATTCTTGATTCATCTTGAACTGCAGCGACGGCGTGTTGACCATTCTCTTTCTCATGCTGGTCTTCATGTTGGTTCTGTTCCAGCTGCTGGGCTTCCTGCGCCGCCGCCAGCTCTGCCGCTGCCCCCGGCACGCCCAGCGCCGCGCACCCGCAATAGAAGGAGGCCGCGCCCGCCGGCAGCCCTCCCTGGAGCCGCCCAGGAGGCGGGGCAGCTCCCCGAGGCGGCGGCGCCGAGCGGTGGGCCGCAGGCTCCTCGGCAGATTCTTCGGGCCCTTCGAGGGCCGTGCGTGGGCGACTACCGGGGGGCTGCCTGGAACGCTCAGGGCTTCTTTGCAGCACGAGCTCGATCCCATGGGTCGAAGCGACAGTTCCTCGCGACGCTGCTTAAACAGGCGGACTTTGTCATGCTTTCGGAGACGCACGGGACCGACGGGAGCCAGGCTGCGTTTACCGCTATTCCGGGCACGCGAGCCTTCTGGTCCCCAGGCACTGCGGCTCGCGGAGGGGTTGGCATCTTCGTCAAGCTGGAGTTTTTGAGCCGCTTCTCGGCCATGGGGCCGCACTGGGAGGAGCTAGAGCCAGGCCGCCTTGGGCGCCTGGCGCTTCGCGGCCCAGATGGCGATTTGGATTTGTTCGCAGCGTATTTTCCTACTGGCGCGCGGGGCCGGCTTCGGACTGCCCCGCCTGCTGAGGACGAGGCGACGTTGAGGAGGCAGAGGGAGGAGCTAGCTATTCGCATCCACAGGCACCTGGAGCCGCAGGCGCGGTTGACCATTGTCGCAGGCGACTTCAACTTCGTGCCGGCGCGAGAGGGCCGCTTCAGCAAGGGCACGGGGCTCTTCACTGGAGGGGCCGATGCAGGAGAGGCCGCTCATTGGTCCCGTCTTTTCGGCGGCGCAGCTGGCTTGCACGAGGAATGGCAGCCGGACGCCACTCACGACGGCCCAAGGTCCCGTGCGCGCCTGGACCGGATGTACACCACCCAGCCACTCTGCGACCAGCTGGGCCGCTTGACGTTTGCGGCCGCCTTGGAGTGGTGCCCGCGGCTGTCGCAACACCGCCCCTTGGCCTGTGGGCGGATGTCTCGCCCGCCCAAGCCGCCCGCTGATGCGCCGATCGCCGAGGAGGTCATCTGGTCAGAGGCTTGGCCAGAGAGGGTTGCAGCAGATTTTCAGGCTCGTCTCCGGCGCGACGGCCTTGGCGTTGGCAGCTGCCCATTCGAGCGGCTCTTGGTTCTGAAGCTCGCCATCCGCGCAGTATCAGATCGGATGCGCTTGGGACTGCCGTCGCGCGCGCCTGCAGGAGCGCCCGCGGCGGAGGGCGAGCTGGGGGTGGTGATGGGGGCGCTCCGCCGCTTGGAACCCTTCCGCTGGCTGTGGGTCCCGCGTGTCGCGGCTCGCAACCCCGCCATTCGGGACGCCTTGCAGCAGAGCGTAGTCGACGCAGACCCGGGCGCAGCCGCTGCGCTGTTACGGCCCCTCGCTGTGGAGCTTGCGAAGCGGGCTCTGCGTGATGACCTGGAGGATTTGCACGCTGCTCTGCCGGAGTTGGACCCCGAGGTATCCCGGCGGCGTCGGTCATCGATTCTGCAGCGGGTTCGCCGGCTGGCTCCCGGCCAGGCGGCGGCCGTGACAGCTTTGGAGGACGTCGACGGGTCGGTGCACGCAGACCCAGCAGAGGTGGCCCGAATACTCCGGAGGCACTGGGGCGAGGTCTTCGCTCCCCGCCAGCTGCGGCCGGAAGATATCGAGCGCTGGATCCAGGGAGACTTGGAGGCGCCGGATGGTCTGACGGCAGCTTTGCGCCCTCTTCTGGCACGCCCGGAGGACTGGCGCGTCCGCAAGGAGGACATCGAGCGGGCCCTGGAGCGCACTTCGCGGTCGGCCCCTGGCCCTGACGGCATCCCGTACGCTGCTTGGCGCCGCCTCGGCCCGCTGGCACAGAATGCGCTGTTGGAGGTCGCGCAGCTTCTGGAGTCCGATGCAGGCGCCGCCGCGCTGGGCGCTGCTTCCCCGCTCGACGCAGATGGCCATTCCGCATTCAATGAAGCTATCATGGTCTTCCTGCCAAAGAAGGAGCCGATGGTCTCGGTCGCGGGGGTGGCGTACACCAGGGCGGAGGACGTGAGGCCGCTCAGCATAGTCAACACGGACAACCGGTTGTTGGCCAACGCTCTGAGGTTGAGGATCGAACCCCTCTTGGAAAAAGGCAGTCTCCTTTCTCGCTTCTGAGAGATTTCAACATTCGTTTTGAGAACCGGTATTTTTCGCACCTGTAGTGGGTTATGCCGCGCCGGCCAGTGAAATTCTCAGGTCTGTAGCTGCAGTATTACTATCCACACACTTGAAGCAACCGACTTTCGGTGAAAACTGAAAACGTAATTTCTGAAGTTTTTCAGCTCGCGCGTAAGGAAGCTTCCTCATGTGTTCCGATCAGCGCCGTGCAGACAAGAGCTCTACGAGGCTCCCGGCGGTAACCTGGTTGACGGTTTATCGCCGTCTCCCAGTTCCGTGGCGCTGGAGAGCTAGTTGGCAAGAAAATCTCGACGGACCTTTTGGTGACTTTTGGTCGGTTGAAAATTTTGTTCTCGAAATTCCTCAATTCGTTTAAACTCTAGTTTTTTTTTCCGTGATATTCGATCTTATTTCCGCTCGCCGTCTTGATCTCAGCTCGATCGGGTATCTTTTACTGCCAAAAAGCACTGCGGCGGGATCGGCTGTTTCGAGTCATCTTGACAGGCGTTGTCCGTTTTTTGTACTTAACTCGAGGTTCAGGGAAGCTACAGAGCTGATAGTCACAGAAACCGATTCAGAAACATCAGACGCGTTCGTCTGTTGAATCGAGAGGTCTGAACTCGGTCTGCTACTCGAGCTAGGTCCGCGAAACTATTCGTATTATTCGAGTCATCTCGACAGGTGCTGTCGGTTTTCTGTGATTAACTCGGGCTGTAGGAGAGCCACAGAGCTGGTACTCACAGAAACCGATTCAGAATCATCAGGCGCGTCTGTATCTTGCATCTAGAGGTCTGAACTCGACTTACTATTCGAGCTAGGTCCTTGGAGCTATTCGTATTCTACAAAATTTCTTGTCAGCAACTTGCAGCGCGTCTCACTGGCGGCAAAGTTCCGCGTGCTGCATCGGGAGGCTCACGCCGCGGGCGGTTTGCGGTGCCGCACCTGGCTCCGGAGGCTGGCGGCTGCAGAAGCAGCGTCGCCGCGTGTCGTGCGGCGGGGGAGGTGGGCGACATGGTTCGATACATCTTTTTGCCATCTGATAATCTCCGCGGCGGAGAGCGTCCGGCAGGCTGGCATCTCCTTGACAAGAGCGCAGGAGCGGGCGGCAGGCGCCGCGCGACGACCGTGGACGCATGCGCAGGAATGTCGATCAGCTACGCGGCTTCAGCGAGCTATTTGCGATCTGTTGCAGGAGCGGGACCAGCGGGACCCTGAACGCCGGATGCGTTCGAAACTCGAGCACTGGACGGTTCCATTATTTCCGCGACTACGTGCGCAAAGAGCTGTGGTGATGCTGCAGCGGCTGACAGCATTGGTGCCTCTCCGCGTGACGGCAGCGGTTCTCCGCACGCTCTGGTCTGGATGGTGTACGGGCCGCCGATTTGGCTGCAGAAGGGCTTGCTTGTACTGCGGGATGGAGGACGGCGACTCGGTGGAGCATGCCACCGTCTGTGGCGAGCTGGCAAGATTTGGTGCCAGATATTTGCGCCTCCCGTATGTCTCGGAGGTTGGGCCACGGCGGCTCTCTTTCTTGTTGTTGGACCCGCCGTCGGAGCTCACAGACATGCGCCTGACTCTGGGGGCTCTGCGAGTTGCCGCAGCGTGCCACCTGCATTGCCGCTTTCGCAATCAGCGGGCGGCGCTGCGTGGTGAATATGTTGTTCGCCGGGCATTGGAGCAGGCTGTCCGCGAAGCAGTCCAGGGACATCGTGGCGCCACGACCACCTTCGATTCAAGGTGGGCATGAACATCTGAGCAGAGGCTTCTTGCGGCCGTTTCTCTTCGGGCTTGGGCAAGCCATCGCGCAGTGCCATTTTTGGTGAATTGCGCGTTGCTCTCTCCTCCCTTCCCCCTTCCCTCCCTCTGTCCGCTTCTTCCCTCCTCGCAATCGCGGTATCGCATGTGGGGGGCTAGGCTGTGTAGCCCGCTCGGCCAGAGAGCTGTCTCCCAGTCGTTGGTTGGCGGCCAGCCGGCGCCAGCCACTCGCCTCCCCCCGGGGGGCTCCACGCCTGGGGGGCAGAGGGCCGCTCCCTTGTCCTCCTCCTCCTCCTCCTCTTCCTCCTCCTTTCGCCTCCCCCCGCCTCTCCTTTCCCTCCTCGTGCGGTCCCCTGCGCCCCCTTGGGCTTGTGGCCCCCCGTGGGGGTGGCGCCTAGGAGAGTCACGGCGGCGGGTGCGTGGTGGCTGCATTGATGGTTTTGGCTGTCGGCTGCACGGCGGTCGCATGCTGCCTTGGGACAGGCTGGCCGAAGTAGATTGGGCTTTAGTCCATAGCTGCGCTCGCCTTTGAATCAAGTCTGTGTTTCTTCTCCCTCCCTCGTTGTTCTTCGTTGTTCCGCTCCTTGGCCATGCAATCGTTTCCGCCTGCGGACCGGTACGAACTTACAGGCAATTCGCATCTTTGTCCGGGGCTTGGCATTTGGGGTATGCCAGCTCATATCGGTAGGCAGTTGTATTTCCCTCTTTCTCTCCCTCTTTCTGGCGTCCTTCTCTTCCCCTTTCCCCCATCCGCATTGGTTTCTTGGGGAAGCCAAGGGTGCTTGGTCACCCTGGCGTTCACTTGGCCTCTGCGTGCCGTCTGCACGGCCAGGGCGTACTGGCAGGCTTCCAGCTGCCCGGGGCATGGAGCCGCTCCCCTCTCGGGGGCCGCATCTGTCCCGCGCTCCTGCGCTTGGCAGTGGCGCCCGCTCGGCGACGTTTTGCGAAACCACTGGAGAGCGTTTATTGCCCAGTCCACCGCCTCGTCTCGTGAGTGCGGGTGCCATGTGCTGAGTGCCTTTTTGGGGTTGGCGCTCGCAGTGTTACGCCATGTCCTCCTCCTCCTCGCCCTCGCCTCCTTGGCCTCCTCCCTCTCTCTCTCTGCCCCCCCCCTCCCATCAGGACTCTTGACGTGCTGTTTGTTTGAATGGACCGCTTGACATTTTAAATGGGACTTGTTTCACTTCCTTTCAGGCCCGGCGATTCCCTAAACAGCGAAGCTGTTCCTCTCGCTTCTCGGCCTCCTCGGCCTTCCCGCCTTTCCTGGCCTTCCTTCCTGTTCTCCTGGTCCTCCTGCTGTTTTGGTCTCTGCACTGGTCCATTGGTACGGTGGCCGCCTGTCCACCAGATCCGAGTAGCTGCCGCTGAACTGCTTCAGAGCGGTACGAGGTCGTGTCCGTAAGCACTGCCAGAGGGTGGCAGCGGCTCTTCTTGGGGAGCGGGCATAGCCCCCATGAGGGGAAGCGGATTTGATGCCGTATCGGAGTGGGGGAAGAAGCTGGTGAGTGTTCTTGCAGGAAAAAACATACTGATCTTGGCGACGGCATTTGCACTCGCCTCCACTGTGGGCGCTGACATGCAGCTCATGGAGGCGTCTGTGAGTGGGTCGGGCATTTCTGAGGCGGCCTCATCGACGACCGTCCGTATTCACGAAGGTGAACTACTATGATGCTCCACGTGCAACCTGGGTGTACGGAGGGTTCTCAGAACCACGAGCTGTGCCTTCTGTGGCACTCAGAGCTCTTGGGGTGTGTGCCAAGGACGCTGTAGGCAGTCTCTGCCCAGGCTTTAAAGAAGGCTGGATTCCGAATTCCAGCTTCGATTGGGAAGGGCAGACGTGTAACAACCCGCAGTGCATCACTCATTGCGAGTTCGAGTCGCACGACCGGGGCGAGATGGTCGGCGAAGTCGGCGACGTTGCCGTCTCTGGCTGCAGGCACTATTGTGCAGACGGGTGTGGCCCTTATTGGGCCACGTACTCTGTGTGAGGGCCACGCCCAGCCCGACGCCGAACCCGACCGCGCTTGCGACGCCCAGTCCGACAGCCAGCCCGACACCCGGCCCGACGGCTAGCCCGACGTCTGCACTAGCGGCGCCGCCCATCAACGCCGGTCCGATGGTCGCGGGTGTCGTCGACCCGCATCGCGCCAACGCGCCCGGCCAGAAGATTGATCAGTTTCAGGCTGGGTGTTGCGCTTTGGTCCACATCCCCAGGTGGGCGCGGCAGCGTGTTGACTTCCTCGTGCAGGCGGGGGGGAGTCGCGCTGGGCTTGGGTGCGCTGATTTGTAACTACTTCACGGAGATCAACATCAGCGGCGCGTGGGCTCGTCGTCGCAAAACGACGGGCCTGGGGCGCCGAGGCTAGGGGTCTGGGCAGATCCATAATGGGTGACATCCACAACGTGGTCAAGGTCGGGGTTGTGCATGGCCGCGCCGCCCAGAACACGGAGTGCCGCAAAACATCTTCATGAAGGGACTGCGCAAGACAAAGGTCACGCTGAGTGGCCTCCTCGGGTAGGGCGACCGCGCGTCGGCCACCGCCCCTGACAAGGGTTGCAAACGCCTCGTGACGCTGTGGGTCTTCTCCCGCCCTGGGGCCAACGCCCTCGTCCGCGTGTGCTGGCCGCGGCGTGATTTCGTTGCCATGGACAAAGGCAGCCTGTCAGCAGGGGGCGCGGGAGACGGTGGTGCTCGATGACCCGCTCGTCGGAGCTGTTGTGCACATGCAGCTGCAACGGCGCAGCCGTTTGTGGCCTTCGTCTCCGCGCGCTTTCCATGCCTTGTTTCGCGCTGGCCTGCAGCAGATCGGTTGTAAACATTTGGCCCTCGTCCCTTGCAGTCTTCGTAGAGGAGGTGCCACTCGCGAATATCTGCTTTCAGGTGATTTGTGTAAAGTCATGCTTCGAGGGCGCTGGAGTTCCATGAGGGCGGCAAAGATTTACATCCAAGCTGGAGCCGCAATTCTTGTTGAGATGTGGTTCCAGCAGGGTACCCGTTCCTCTCTCCAGACGTTTTCAGACATCTTAGTTGTTCGCGCCAGGGCGTACTGCAATACTTGAGGCCAGTTGCGAGTTTCTTGGGATTTTTTTTCAAAGGGCGGCTTTCAGCCATATCCAGAGCACAGTGGAGAGCTTTTTCGGGAGCTTTCTCGAGGCTCGGTTGTTCGATGTTTGGGGAGCTTCTCGGTCTGGCACCCTCGGGTGCGAGTCTCCTCCCCTCTAGCCCGCGGCGTTCTGACCCCGGTCGCAAGACGGTGGTGCACTTGTGGTTGCTGAGAATCCTGCTGTGGCTTCGGGGTGAGTCTCGAGGCTCGCACGGAGGTGTGCCTATCTTGGGAGGAGTAGAAGCTCTGTCAACAGCTTTGGCCGATAAATGAGGGAGTCAAACAGGCGACCCCAGCAGAACTCCCCGGCATACTCCTCGACCTCTTCTATGTCAATCCCGCCCGCACACGCATTCATTTGTTCCCAACCATGTGTGGAGGTGTGCCGAAATTGACGTGCGGTGGGCGGGGAGCCACATGCGAACGCTTCCTTTGGGGCCTTCGGTGGATCCCCCCATGGGGCCAAGAACCCTGTGGGGATTCTGCCACATGCGGTGGGCGGGGAACCGCATGCGAACCTTGCCACTGGGACTTTCGGCGGAGCTCCCTATAGGGCCACGAAGCGTTTGAGGGATGTGCCGTAATGGACACGCGCAGGCAGAAAAATGGTTGGGAGGAGGGACGCGGGGGAGGAGGAAGGAGGAGAGACGCGTGGCTCTGTCTCTTCCAAACGAGGACCCACCACCATAGGATGGTTAGGGAAACGATGATGCACATCATCCCGTAGAAAGCATCTGTTCACCACCACCATGCTTGGCCAGGGTCATCTTGGGCCTCAGGAGGGTGTACAGACCCACCTGGCCTCGGCCAGGAGGGCGTATGCATCATGCCAGGGCCCAGGGGGCCGAGCCCAGACATGGTGGTAGTTTGCGGATTCCTTCTGACCCTCCCCTCCGACGTCGCAAGTCTTGGTGGCGTGGGCCCGCCCAGGATCTCGAGCCTTTCCCCCGGGGCCGGCTTTTCATCCCGAGTCGTTCTTGACAGTCCCTTGTCAGGGAAACGGCCAGTGGGGGCCGAGAACGTCGAGAAGCCAGCCATCACGATGGCCAGCTCTGCGTCGTAGAACGTCGTCGCGCGGCGTCGTTGTGCGACGCCCAGACTTGAGGGTCCTGCGACACAGAGATCGGCCACGCGCGCAGGGGGGTAGGGGGAGGGGGAAGCCTTCTCAGAGGAAGACTGCTTCTCAGAAGGCGCCAGCCTTACCCCTGAACGGTCTCGAGAATCCCCCCAAGTGGGCGTAACGAATCGTTTTTTCGGCGGCCTTATTGAAGGACCAGGATCCCACCAATACGAGGTGACCGATCATTCATCAGCTCGAGATCCCCCCTCCCCTGCCCCCTGGTCAGGGCTCATTTCGATTCCTCCGACTCGATTCGATTCAATCTCGGTGGCTTCCGATTCCGATTCGATTCGACTTCGGATTCCGAATTGGGCTCCGATTTTTCATTGAAGGCCTACTAGCCTGCCGATGTCCGCCGATTCGGCTTCTCCTGACTCGGCTGGTGATTTCCGCCGATCCGATTCATTTCGATCGCCGAGCCGACTTGTCGATTCGATTCTGGGCTCTCCCCCCCCCCCGGGTGCGCGCCGCCAAGAGCCGGCTGGGCTCGAAGGGAGGGGCCGCCGAGGCGAGGGCCGCCGCTCCGGAGGACCGCGGCGGCCGCGCCGCCGCCGCCGCGGCTGCCGCCGTCGCCGCCGTGGGCGCCGCCGCCGCCGTCGTCGCTCCCCCCGCCGCTGTCGTCGTCGTCGTCGCCGTCGCCGTCGTTGCCGTCGCTGCCGTCGCTTTCGCTGCCACTGTCGTCGTCGCTGCCACCGTCGTCGTCGTCGTCGTCGTCGTCGTCGTCGTCGTCGTCGTCGTCGTCGTCGTCGTCGTCGTCGTCGTCGTCGTCATCGTCATCGTCGTCGTCGTCCGCGGTTGGTTGGCCTGTTTCTCGGTGTCCCTGGCTCGTTCTGGGCCTCCAGATGCCTCCAGAGACTGGAGCTCCATCCTCTTTCTTGGCTGTGTCCCACCCCAGTTTCTGGACGTCCAGGATGTTTTGGGGGTGGGTGGGGGCGATTCGAACCTCCCCCCTCAAGCGACCACAGCACGTGCTCTTCCAAGGACGTGGTGTTGGGCCACTACCTCTCAGTCTTCCGTCAGGATATCGCAGGGGACGCTTCGGGGATCGCCCAACCTAACTCAACCTATTTCCTTCTCTTCCTTCTCCTCCTCCTCGCACGCACGCGCAAACTCAAGGCTGATATAGTTCACAGCCTCTCCTAGGACAAGGAAGATGGGAAGACAGCAGGCACGACGACGGCAGCGACGTGTGTGTGTGTGTGTGTGTGTGTGTGTGTGGCGATTTGAACCACCACCCCTCAAGCGACCACAGAGCGTGCTCTTTCCAAGACTAGAGTGCCAGACCACTACCTCTCAATCTCCCGTCAGGAGATTGCAGTGACTGCTTCGGGAATCGCCCAACCCAGCCCAACTCCTCTTCCTCCTCCTCCTCCTCCTCCTCCTCCTCCTCCTCCCTCCTCCCTCCTCCCTCCTCCCTCCTCCCTCCTCCCTCCTCCTCCTCCTCCCTCCTCCCTCCTCCTCCTCCTCCTCCTCCTCCTCCTTCTCCTCCTCCTCCTCCTCCTCCTCCTCCTCCTCCTCCTCCCTCTTCCGTTCCCCGAACTGGAGTTGCGCGTGCATCAAAACTTGGCTCGGAGGATGGCTCGCGGATGCCAGCCTGCAGAATCGGGACCGTAGATGCTGTCTGGGTTGCGTCTCGCCCGACAGCACGACGCACCACTTCATGTGCGTGCCCTTCCGAGAGCTGGAGCAGTTGGCCTTGGGTCGGCCGCTGCCCGTTGCTTGCGTCGGCGCCCTCGCCCTCGCCCTCGTCGAACCATCGCTGGACTCGCCTCGAGGAGTGGTGCTGATGTTTCACCTGCATCTCGGCGGCGAGCGAGGGGGGAGTTAGAAGGGGCGCGCCGTCCCAGACGGCTCAGAAGTCTCCCGGCCTTCTGAGAAGTTTTCTAAGCCTTTCCCGAAGACGCAGAACACCTCTCAGAAGGTCCGAGGGCTTCTGAAAAGCTCCGCCGCCTTCCGAGAGGGCCTTCTCCTCGCTTCCCCCTCGCTCGCCGCCAAGCCGATATTCTATCTGCACCGCCCTCTTCACGCGGAGAGGCGCATTGCCATAAGCGGATCGCCCCCCCCCCCCCCTCGATCGCTCGTTCGGTCGCCCGCAGGCCCGGGTGATCTTTCCCTTCTGGAGGCACCGTCGTCAGACCTCGCCGCAGAGAGTGGCCAGGCAAGGACTTTAGGGCCTTTCTTGAGGACGCTTCGCCTCCTCTCGGCGGCGATGATGATGATGAGGATGATGATGAGGAGGAGGAGGGGGAGGAGGAGGAGGAGGAGGAGGAGGAGGAGGAGGAGGAGAGGAGGAGAGGAGGAGGAGGAGGAGGAGGAGGAGGAGGGACGAGGAGGAGGGGGAGGACGAGGAGGAGGATGAGGAGGAGGAGGAGGAGGAGGAGGAGGAGGAGGAGGAGGAGGAGAAGGGAGGAGGAGGAGCAGGAGCAGGAGGAGGAGGAGGAGGAGCAGGAGCAGGAGGAGGAGGAGGAGGAGGAGGAGAAGGCCTTCTCAGAAGGTGGCGGGACTTGTCAGATGCCCTTGCGCCCTCCGAGAAGTTTTTCTTGGTGCCTTCGGGGAGGGCTCAGGAGACTCTTCAGAAGGCCCGGGGGCTTCCGAGCCCTCTGGGCAGCCTTCTTCTCGCCTTCCCCTCGAGCCCTTTCGTTCGGCTTCCCGCGCCTCTCCCTGGAGCCCAGATG
>CAUYUJ010002156.1:30378-57561 GCA_963575745.1 Prorocentrum cordatum
CCTCCAGGGGCCGCCACCGCCCTAGCGTGGCGTCTCAACCTCGGCGGTGCGAAGGTCACAGTGGTGAGGTGGGGACCCGCCTGGCAAGCTGCCTTCCAGAGCGCGGCGTCGTGGCTGAGGTCTTTCGCACCCGCAGGGGCCGCCGAGCCAGAGGGCAGAGATGACCTGCACTGCCTCCTGCAGGCCTTGCACGCCTATAAGCGCTTGTTTCAGACAGGCGGCGCCGAGCCGATCGACGAAGCCTCGTGGTTGCATCCTTACGTGGCCGCCGTCGAGCCCGAGGCTATCCCCGCGGGCGCTGACCTCCAAGCCATGGGGGCGGGCGCCATCCGTGGCATCGGGCTCGGCTCAAAGATCGAGCACAGGAGGCGCGCGGGCAAGTAGGCCTGCCTTTTCGACCTTCTGTACCACGTGCAGGACGGTCACGGCGCCATCCCAGCAGCGCTGTGGGGATCTCATTCCCCTCCGTCCGAGATCCTCGACGCGTTCGCGGAGATGGTGCCCGTTCCACATCATTCGGGCCTCACGTCCTCGGCCACAGCTCGTTTTTCCGAGCTGCCGAATACGCCCGCGCAGCTGCGCGCTGCCGAGCCCGCGCCGCGCCCCTTTGAACTGGGGGGACCCTCGAGGGAAAGGAGAGCGGCATTTCGCCGCGAGATACGATAGCAGAGCGCTCGCCGCGCTCATCCCGCAATATGGCGTCACGGACCCCTCACCTTCAGGCGCGCAGGCACACGCCATCGGATTGAAGCGATGTGCGGCACGGCGGGGGGGGCCGGGTTCGTAGAACAGAGGGCGGCGGGACACCCTCGTTCCGCCCTTCTACGCGTCCAGGAGCAGGAGGGCCGCCACGCTGATCAGCTCTCCCAGCCCTGGCCGCCCTGCGCTCATCCTGTGGTGCGTCTGCGGCCTCTGCATCTCTCTGGGAGCCGCGGCGCCGACCGCAGGCCAAGGGCTTAGTCGGGCTGCGCCTTCCGCGCCCGCTCGCCCTCCGCGCACTCCCTTCGTGCGCGATTCTCACCTCACCTCCGCGTATCTCGATCGTCGCTAGAGATCGATTGATGCGTTCGAACTGTGGTTAGCAGAACACACTGGCGTGCCGCCCGCCACTCTTTACCGTAGCGGGATACTTCTCGCCCGCTTCCTCGCGACCTTCGGCGTGTGGCTTCATGATGCAGGTTTCCCTCATTATATTCTGGTTCATGCCATCTTGGGAATCCAGAGCGCTCATCCGCATTGGAAGGCCTTTCTAACAGAAGCTTGGGACGTAGCGAAACAATGGAAGCTCGCGGAGCCGCCAAAGCTCCGCCCGCCCTTACCTCGCGCTCTGCTGCGCGCTATGGTCGGTCTCTGTTTCGCCTGGGACTGGCCTGTGATGGCGGCCTTGCTGCTCATGGCTTTACGATGTTCCTCAGGCCTGGCGAGCTGCTGGCGTCACGCCGCTGTGACTTGTCGCTTCCTTGCGACCGCCTCGAAGTTGAAGGGGATGCTTTTCTTTCGATTCTTGTTCCAAAGACCAGGAGAACGTACCCGACGCAGCATGCTCGCTGCTCCGATCGGGGCACGGTGAAGATTCTGAATCAAGTGTTTGGACGGTTGGCTTCCACCGATCCTCTCGCCCCTTTCGGTGCGAGCGGCTTCCGTACTCGGTGGAATCATTTGCTTTCGGCCCTGGGCGTCCCTCTTGCCAAAGCGGGTCAGGGGCTCAACCTGACGCCCGCATGTCTGCGGGGCTCTGGCGCAACAGACTTCTATATCGCTACGGAAGACGTCCCTCGCGTCTGCTGGCGGGGGCGTTGGCGTCAGGCTTCCAGTGCTGAGCGCTACCTGCAAGCCGCCGCCGCTTCCACAGTTCTTGCTGCGCTGCCCGAGCCCGCACGGGCGCGGATCCTGTTCTTCGCCACCGCCAGCGACCGCCTTGTCGCTTCATTTCTCCAAGTCGGCCCCGCCGCTTGGCCTGCCCTACTTGCGGCCGCCCGCCGAAACCTTGTCACTTCGCAAGGTCCTTGAGCACGGGTATGGCTGCCTCGCCGTTGTCGGCGAGCAGGCGGTCTCTCCCCCCGCCTGACGCGCGGCGCCCCGGCACGAGCGCGCGGGACGGGCCTGCCCATTTTGGGCCGCCCCGCGCGCGCGCGCCGCGGCCGCGCTCGGAGACAGCTCGCTAGCGCGCGAGCGGGAGAATGCCTCTTCTATTCTCTGTGAGCGAGCTCCTGCTGTCTCCGCAGCTTCTCTGCCCCCCTCCCTCCTCTCCCAATCTAAGGCTGATGGGCGCTGCCTCGCCGTCGTCGGCGAGCAGGCGGACTCCCCCGCCTGACGCGCGGCGCCCCGGCACGAGCGCGCGGGACGGGCCTGCCCATTTTGGGCCGCCCCGCGCGCGCGAGCCGCGGCCGCGCTCGTCATCGTCATCATCATCAGCATCATCATCGTCATCGTCATCGTCATCGTCATTGCCATCATCATCGTCAGCATTATCATCATCATCTTCATCATAATCAGCATCAGCATCAGCATCAGCATCAGCATCAGCATTAGCATCGTCATCACCATCATCATCATCATCATCATCATCATCATCATCATCATCATCATCATCACATGTGACAGTTCTAGGATGAGAGCGAGGGGTCTGCCGGATCCAGAATCGGTGACGCATGGTCTCCCGAGCGGTCCGCCGCATAAGCTCCCACATTGGTGTGGCCTGCTGGATCCTGGTCTCCCTAAGGTCTCCGGTATGGTCTCCGGGATGGTCTCCCGTAAAGTCTCCCGTATGGTTTCCCGTATGGTCTCCCCTATGGTCTCCCGTGTCGATTTCCGGTTCCCGTTATGGTCACCCGTATGGTTCCCAGTATGGTTCCCCGTATTGTCTCCGTATTGTCTCCCGTATGGTCCCCCATGGGGTCTCTCGGCTGGTCTTCCGTATGGTTCCCCGTATGGTCTCGCGTATGGTCTCCCTTTGAGGCCCCCCCTTGTATCGCAGTATAACCATATATATATATATATATATATATATATATACAAGTGGCACGTGTGTGCCCAGGCTCATACAACAAGCTGAAGGGGCGTTTGAAGCATGAGTGACATGCAACAGCGAAGTCGCACTCGAGCGCAAGTGGGGTTGCCACACCTTGCGATGTGTGTACCAGGGCCCCCCAGGAAGCCTCAGGAGGCCCGACTTGGATACCAGAAGAGGCTCCAGGAGGCCCCAGGATTGTGAGTGTGTGTTGTGTTGTGTGTGTGTGTGTGTGTGTGTGATGTGTGCTTTGTGTGGTGCGTGCTTTTTGTGTGTTGTCGGTGTTGTGTGTGTGTGTGTGTGTGTGTGTATATGTTATGTTTGTCTAGCGTGTGATGTGTTGGGCGTGATTTGTGTCTCTGTGTGTGCATGTAGTTCTGAAGCCCCAGGAGGCCCCAGGAGGCCCCAGGCGGCCTCAGCAGGCCCAGGAGAACTCCAGGAGGCTCCGAGGCGGGGTCTCGGGTACCAGAAGGTCCAGAAAGCCCCAGGAGGCCCCAGGAGGTTCCAGGAGGCCCCCAGGAGGCTCCGAGGAGGGGTCTGGGGCTCGATTTTGGGAGGATGTCTAAGGCGAAACCGCCATTCTCTGAGAATCGGAGTCAAAATCATTGAAATTACCATGTGTTTTTGAAGGTTTTATGATAACATGTTGGAAATCCTATGTGTTTTTGGACCCTGACGTCACGATCTGCGTGAGGGGTGCCACCGATTTTCAGATTTTCGAGGATGTCCCGAGCGAAACGGCCAGAAACATCGCGAACGACGGACGCATTAATCGCCTCTGAGCTTTACTCCCTCGGAGAGGTGCGTATGAGAATATATATATATATATATATATATATATATATATATGTGTGTGTGTGTGTATATATATACATACCTGTACACATGCACACGCTATTTCCCAACCCTCCTGCGTTGGGTTCTCGTTTTGAATAGAGCACTGCTCGCGCGTCTCCTTCCCACCCCCTCCCGTCCCTCTCTTCCTCCCTGCCTTTCGCCTCGCTCGTCGCTGCGTGGCAGCTGGGGGGCTGCGATCAGTGAAACTGTCGCCACTTTCGAGGCCTGCTGGGGGGCCCAGCACAGTGGGCACCCACGGCGGACTCAAATGTGACCTCGCCATCCCTGGGGGGCTGCGATCTGTGAAACTGTCGCCACCTTCGAGGCCTGCTGGGGGGCCCAGCACAGAGGGTACCCACGGCGGACTCAAATGGGACCTCGCCATCCCAGGGGGGCTGCGATTTGTGAAACTGTCGACACTTTCGCGGCCTGCTGGGGCGCCCAGCACAGTGGGTACCCACGGCGGACTCAAATGGGACCTCGCCATCCCTGGGGGGCTGCGATCTTGTGAAACTGTCGCTACTTTCGAGGCCTGCTGGGGGGCCCAGCACAGTGGGTACCCACCCCCGGTGGGTGGGGGGGGGGGGGGCCGGACTAATGGACCTCGCCACCTGGGGAGGCTGTGCGACGCGCAAAACTGTCGCCACTTTTCGCGGCCTGCTGGGGGCACAGCACATTGGGTACCCATGGCGGATGGTACCCACGGCGGACTCAAATGGGACCTCGCCATCCCTGGGGGGCTGCGATCTGTGAAACTGTCGCCACTTTCGCGGCCTGCTGGGGGGCCCAGCGCAGTGGGTACCCACGGCGGACTCAAATGGGACCTCGCCGTCCCTGGGGGGCTGCGATCTGTGAAACTGTCGCCACTTTCGCGGCCTGCTGGGGGGCCCAGCACAGTGGGTACCCATGGCGGACTCAAATGGGACCTCGCCATCACTGGGGGGCTGCGATCAGTGAAACTGTCGCCACTTTCGAGGCCTGCTGAGGGGCCCAGCACAGTGGGTACCCACCGCAGATTTAAATTGTACCTCGCCATCCCTGGGGGGCTGCGATCTGTGAAACTGTCGCCACTTTCGAGGGCTGCTGGGGGGCCCAGCACAGTGGGTACACACCGCGGACTCAAATTAGACCTCGCCATCCCTGGGGGGCTGCGATCTGTGAAACTGTCGCCAATTTCGAGGCCTGCTGGGGGGCCCAGCACAGTGGGTACCCACCGCCAGATTAAATTATACCTCGGCCATCCCGGGGGGCGGGATCTGTGAAAACTGTCGCACTTCGAGGACTGCTTGCGCGGGCCCAGCGCAGTGGGTTTACCCAACGCAGATGCAATAGACCTCGCAGCCCTGGGGGGGCTGCGATCTGTGAAACTGTCGCCACTTTCGGGGCCTGCTGGGGGGCCCAGCACAGTGTGCACCCACCGCAGATTCAAATTAGACCTCGCCATCCCTGGGGGGCTGCGATATGTGAAACGGTCGCTACTTTCGAGGCCTGCTTGCGGGGCCCAGCATGGTGGGTACCCACACGCAGATTCAAATTAGACCTCGCCGCCCCTGGGGGGGCTGCGATTTGTGAAGCTGTCGCCGCTTTCGGGGCCTGCTGGGGGGCCCAGCACAGTGACGCCACACGCAGATTCAAATTAGACCTCGCCATCCCTGGGGGGCTGCGATCTGTGAAACTGTCGCCACTTTCGAGGCCTGCTTGCGGGGCCCAGCACAGTGACGCCTCCCAAGTAGCCTACACATCAAGTTGATTGTCCATACAAGTTTCGGCCAACTCCTCGTTTCCATTGATACAAATGGGTTGGGTACGTCACAGGGTAATTTATTATTCTGTTGGGCGTCTTTTCCAGCGATGCTGCAATATTTTTAACGCTTCGCTTTTCCACCTGGAGGGCTCAAGGTGACCTTTGTGGTAAGTGTCCCACTGCTCTTCGGATCGCTCCAGGCAGAACCCCCGCGATCCAGTGGGCCTCCCAGAAAACACCATGACGGCCCATGACCCCCCATGATAGCAGAAGCTGGCGGAAGAAACAAGTTTCGGCAAGAGATGCCAACGTTTTTCGGGTACAGGGCTTGTGAAGCGGACCGTCTAGACAGTGAGATATTTGACAGAGACGTTGACATGGGATGAACCGTGGACTTCGGACAAAAATGTTCGGTCGCAAATCATGGGAGCCTGGTGTACCCTCTTAATTCCTTCTTCAGCGTCGATTATCGTCGATTTGCGTCTGGGAGTCGATTAGATACCGCCGATTTAGCGTCGATTAGCATCGACTTCGCGTCGATTAGCGTCGATCTAGCATCGATTAGTGTCGATTTCGCAAGAGCCGACGAGATGGTATGGGAGGCTCCCATGAGTTGCCACCGGACAAATGCTTACATGGGCTGAAGCTTGAATCGGAAGCCGACCGGAAAGCCCAGGGAAGGTGAAAGGAACGCGCCAATGTGGCTCAAAGGCGCTGGATCAGGGCCTTTTCCGTGTTGTCCGTCTACATACGCACACACATCCTCATTCGGCATGCCTTGCCAGAGTCATGTTGCGACGCTGTTTACCCTATTCCTAGATGTCCAAGCTATGCAGCTAGTCTCAGATGGCTCCGCGGGGCGAGATGCGGGTACGATGCTGCGGGCGATGGGGGCGGAGCTGTCGGCGATGGAGGCGGTGGCGGCGGCGATGGATCGTTCGGTGGAGGCGTCGGCGTGGCCCGCAGGCTGGGACAGAGCGATGGCGGCAGACTCGCATAGGAGCAACGGTGGCCTCGAGTGGCTACAGGGATTCAGCACAGAGGGTGACGCCGAGTGCAGCGTGCAGGACCAGTGTATTGTCGGCTCTGGCTCGGGCACCTGCAAGGTGATGGTGGATCCGTCCATGGTGGTTCCGTTGGGCAGCACAGACTCGGGGTATGATTGCGACTTCGGTATCAACAACACCATGTACCGGAGGGCGGCCCGGTACGCAGCGCCAGCATCGGACATCACCGTCGTGGGGCATTCGCAGTGGGCGCATTGGAACCTTTGTTGGGCAGCGGCTTCCTTGGGGTCGCGGTCAACAGGCGAGGAACAGGCGCTGCTCGGTCGCCGAGCTTCGGAGGAACCAGGCGTGGAGAGTTATTGTTACTACGTCAACGGCATCTGCTTCCTCTGGGCTACTCCGTGCTCTGGCGGGTGCTCCCAGCTCAATGCTCTCTCCTCGTATTCGGCCTTCTGCCCCACGTTGCGCTACGCCACGTCAGAGGAGTGGTCGGCTGCTCTGCCTAGTTTGAACGCCAACAGAAATGCGTTCTACTCGAAATGCGCAGCTAGCCGAATTGATCCACGGTGGAACCATTGCGACTCGAGTAACACTTTCGTGCGTATAGAAGATAACTCATACAACGAACTGGTTTTGGTGTGCGATGTTTCTGCAGCTCCAAGCCCGACGCCGTCCCCGCTGGGAGCGACGCCGGTCCCGACGCCAGAGTCCCATCCCATGACAGCTGTAGCGGCCGCAGCGGCGAGCGGATCTGCGGCTGCAGTTGGCGATCCACATTTGCAAAACATCCATGGGGAGCGGTTCGATGTGATGAAGCCTGGTAAACACGTTCTGCTCCATGTTCCACGGAAGCAGCGTCTTGAGAGGGTGTTGCTTCGTGTAGACGCTGAGGTACGTCGATTGGGTGGGCAATGCGCAGACATGTATTTCCAAGAACTGAACATTACAGGGGGTTGGGTGAAGGCGAAACACCCCAACGGTCTACATTTCAATGCTCAGGCTAAGATCAAGGCGCGCCCGAAGTGGCAAACGTTCGGAAAAATAGACGTGAAGGTTGCCCATGGGCACACTGATCAGGGTGCCCGATATTTGAACTTTTACGTCAGGCACCTCCGGCGTTCTGGGCTTCCTATCGGAGGGCTGCTCGGAGAAGATGATCACTCGGAGGCTGAGACGCCGTCGGAGTCCTGCACCCACCGCCTTGCCCTTCTTCAAATCGCGGTTCCGAATATGGCATCTGTCTTCCCCGTAGCAGAGACAAGTTTGGCATGAGGAGACAACCGTGTATTAGCGTCTTGTCCTGTGTCTTGCTGTTCAAAAAAGTCCAGAGGTGCAAGTTCAAGGGGGAGCTCAAGACAGGCTGAAGGTAAGTTGGAGAGGTGCTGCAGGGAACGGGGATGGGAGGTTCGGGGGATGCTTGAAGCTTGAGTGGGTGTGAGGGGGATCCAAAGAAGCACACACACACACACTCTGCAGCAATCGGAGTGAGCAAAGATACGTCTCCTCTAGGGCGAGGCTCTTGGGAGCAAAGATACGAGCAAATCTACGAGCCCCTTGGGCGAGGCTCTTGAGAGTCTTGAGGGCTTTCTCGATGACCTCTTGGGCCTGCCCTGATGGCATCTTGCGGCATTTTGGCGCTATTCTGTTCCAGGACCATCGGGCGGTGGCGGCGGATTTCCGCGGGCGGATGCGAAATCCATGAACACAACGCTTTTCCAGTGACCATGTCACAAACCACCCTCCAGGACAACCCAAGGGACAACCCACGGGACAACCTGCGGGACCTCCCGCGGGACACCTCGCGGGACGGGACACCCCGCGGGACAGTCCGCCGGACACCCGCGGGCCACCCAGCGGGACACCCCGCGAGGGAACCCGCGGGAGAGCCCACGGGACAACCCGCGGGAGACAACCCGCGGGGACGGCCGCTGCGGGTAAGCGCGAGATACCGGAGGGAAGCCATTGTGCACGAGTCGGCCTAAGCCCTGGCCGACACGTCATCGCCCTCGCGCCGCGTCGCCTCGCACGCACGCGCGACACAAAAGCGTAGCCAAAGCGGATTTCCCAGTGGAGGTCGCTTGGCCCGCATTCCCCAGCATCCGATGTCTTAGTAGCTTCCCTGAAGTGTCTCGGGGGCCACCTTGGAGCTGTCGAGGGGCTTCTTGGAGCAATGCTGCAGGACATCGTGGGCCAACTCGGGTTGTCTTCGGTCACGTCGGGCCATTTGAGGCCGTCACGGTTAGTCCTGGGGCACCTCAAGATTTCTAACGTATGGAGCGAGAGTTTGACTTTTCAATTGATTCTGGCGGACAGCGTGTTGTTGGGATACGGTGGCGGCACAGGACGACGCTTATGCAGAGGCTTCGGAGAGCTAGAACGACCAACAACATGCAAGAGCTGATCTGCAGTCCAGTACGCCAGACCCCTGTACGGTGAAACGCAAGACGGCGGATCTACGTCGGGTGCGGCTCATTCTGGCCGCGCCTCTGGGAGAAAGCGCAAAACGTTTTTTTCGGTTGGTTGAAGCACGAGCGCGAAGCATCTCATACTGCTACGCGTTTTTAAACACACTTTTACACACCCCCTTTAAACGTTCAGATAGCCGCCTCAACTGTATTTTAGGAGAAGGGCTAGCGCTTTCTCTCTCGTGCTTGACCCTCCTCTCCTGGCGCAAAGTTTCGGCTCGAGGCGTGGGTTTCGCGGGCGAGGCCCGCACTCGAGCCTTCAGAGAGGGGTAGCTTCCAGCCCCTGCTCGCCCCGAACCCGACAGGCTCGGGCGCCGCCACGACGCCGGCCATCGGGCGTCCCGGCTGGCTGCTGGTGACGGCACTCGCCCTCTGCGAGCTGGACGGGCTGCTGGAGTTCTTCGGCGGCCGCCAGAGGGAGTCCGAGGAGGTCCTCATCGAACCCCTCGACCTCGCGGGGGGCGCCGAGTGGACAGGGTCGCCAGCGGGGTTCATGGCGCCGTGGAGCAGGTGGAACCGCGTCTACGTCCAGACGCAGGGGAGGAACACGGGGGTGGTGATGCTGCTCGTGAGCCGCGTCGGCCCAGGGACTTCGCTGGTGTGGACCGCGATCGACCCCGCCAAGCGGGTGCAGATCATCAACCTTCGGGACAAGGCGCGGATGCTGCCGCGCCCGAAGAAGGGAGTGACCTGGACCGAGCACCCAGGGCTGAGCGAGAAGGAGAGGGAACAGGCGATCATAGCCGCGGAGCGGCTCATTGTGCGCCACGAGCTGGGGCAGGCTGGCGCCGAGAGCGCCAAGGCTAACTTGACGAAGGGCAAGAAGGCGAGCTCGAAGGCCAAGGTGGCGTCCTGGTTCGGCAAGGGGCTCGTGACCACCGTGGTGACGGCGTGGGCCCACAAGACGTGGGGCGGTGCTGCGGCGGCGTTCTTCGTGGGCTGGAGGTTGTGGCGGTGGCTGCATCTCGGGTCCTTCTTCGCCGCAGGGTACCACACCATCTCCGCGGGGATGCAGGCGATCGAGGACCTGGACAACTTCCGTGAGTTCGTGGGTGAGCTGTACGAGTCGGGCGACCTCGAGCTGGGCGCGGCGTACCTGGGCTGTGTCCTCATCGGGATCTACGCGGTCTGGACTTACGGATGTTCCTGCCGAAAGGAGGGCGACTCCGACAGCGACTCAGGCTCGGACTCGGACAGCGGGTCCGTGCACGCTGGCGAGGACGTGAGTGATGTGAGTGGGGACGAGCGGGACACCAAGACCCTGTTCGCGGAGTTGGCTCGGGGGCAGTCCGACTTGGCCGACGCGGTGGGCATGCTGAAGTCGAGGCTGGACGTCGGGGGCGGCGCGGGAGCAGGCCCGGCCTGCGGCGGTGGGGCTCTGGCGTCGGAGCCAGGCCCGCCTCCTCCGCCCCCCGCGGGGCCGCCGCCGTCCAGAGGAGACGAGCCCAGCACGGCCGAGGTGGATGCGTTCATCAAGAAGTTGACGGAGCACGAGGAGCTGGTGCAGCGTGACTCGTGCTCGAGCACCCGGGCGCAGGCAGGATCGCCTACGCCGAGTTCGAGCGCAGCATCCTGGGAGAAGGTCGGGGACCTGGGCGAGCTCGACGATCCCTTGAAGGACCAGATCGTTCAGCTGAAGGAGGAGTCGCGGAACCCGAAGGAGAGCTTGCTGACGACGCTGGAGAAGTACCGCCGCGTGGCAGGCCCCCCCGTGGGTGGGATCAAGGCCCGCGTGGCGCCGACGGTGCTGGCGAGGCTCTACAAGGGCGGGCGGGGCGCCCGCGTGGAGACGCAGGAGTGGCTCCGCTCCAAGGAGCTGCAGGGCGCAGGCATCGCGCAGGAGCTGAACATGCTGGCGCTGGTCCTCGACAGGATGATGAGCCAGGGGCAGTGCGACGAGCTGATCAACTCGCAGGCCGCGGAGGTGACCTGCTTGCGCCTGTACTCGATCTGGAAGGCCTACGAGCGGGTGCAGTGCAAGAGCGACTGGCAGAGGCCGAAGGCGCAGCACGGCGACAAGTGGCGCTCCAAGGTCGATTGGAGTCTGGCGGAGGAGTACCTGCGCCTCGACGGGGACCCCAACAGCGAGAACAGGGGGGCCGACGACGAGGTGCTGGAGAAGCTCAGGCGGCGGGCGATCCTCAGCAAACACCTAGGTGAGGTGCGCTCGGGGCAGCCCGCCGGCGAAGACGAATAGGTTGCGGCCGGAGCTATCGTGGTGTGCTCTGGCCAAGGCCTGAGGGGTCAATCCCCTCTACCGCGGCCGCGGCGGCGAGCCGCTTTCGTGCCGAGCTTCCTGCTGGACACGTCTTTCGGTTGGTGGTGCTACGTCGGGCTGGTGAGCTTCCTGGCGATCGGTTGTGGGGTCTTCCACGGCGGCGTCGGTGCGTCGAGGCCTTTCTTGTACTTAGAGCCTCGCGCCGTTCTGTGGCGAGCTGGCTTTCCCGTGCGTCGGAGCGCAGGTCGCTCGGTGGTCCCAGATGCCTACTGGGGAGAAGGATGCGAGAGAGAGGGATCCCCTGAGGAGTCTACCTGGGCTTCCGTTCCCACTACAGTCGAGGAGGTCGAGTTCGAGCCTGTCCGAGAAGGAGCTGAGGACAACCTGGCATCGGACTTCGAGGACGATAGCGGCGATCAGGAGTATGGCGACGGGCTGTTCGAATGGTTGGATACATCCATCGACCCTGACGGACAAGCAGACGTGCCAGACGGACTGGAGTGCGAGTACGCCGCTGCAGAAGAGGCTGGTGACGGAAGCCTGGGACCTTCACGCCGCGAGGGCGAAGTGGGGGACCATCAACGACGGCAGGGCGGCATTGAGCCGCCTGGCAGGAGGGAGCCCGACAGAGTATTTTGCGAAGGGATCGAAGTCTACGACGGCTACGGCATCGAAGACTTCACAGCAGTTGAGGAAGGGCGACCTGTGCCCTCTGAGAGCGGAGCAGGTGTCGCTCCCAGCGCCGGGGACCCAGAGCTTGAAGGTGGCGGCGATCTCGAGCCTCGCTGGACGGTACCTCACAGAGGCCAGCCAGCTGATGATAAAGGGCTCGGGGGAAGTCGACTGGGAGAAGTACGAGGCGACGAAGAGCTACTCGGACCCGGCGTGGCGGAGCAAGAAGGAGCGCCTGGCACTTGCCCTGCGGATGGCGCAGGCTGGAATGATAACATATGTGACGAGGGTACGCGAACATGTCGGGCTGTTCACGGTGGCGAAGGACTTCGACCCCAAGACTGGTGGTATCTTGAAGTCTCGGCTGATCTGGGACTGCCGAAGAGTCAACCTGCTCTTCGTGGATCCCCCCTGGGCACCTTTGGGCAGCCCCGCGGGCCTCGCGCTCCTGGAGCTGGACGAGGCGGTGCTGCGTGGACGGCGGCTCTTCTCCTTCCAGGGCGACGTACCGGACTGGTTCTATCGGTTGCACTGGGGTTCGTTTTTGGCGGAATATTTTGTGGTGGAGGATGTCTCGCCGCAGGAGCTGTATCAGTACGGGCTGGCGCAGGGCGTGACGTTGCCGAAGCCGCGCGAGGAGGACATTGGTATTGGGGCTTCGAGCTTAGTCATGGGCTCGGCGTGGGCGGTGTTCTTGGCCCACAGCTGCCTGGAGGCGAGCTTCGAGTCCCTGAAGACCCCCAGCTTGACTTACGGCAAGCCCACCCCGTCGTTTGGCCAATCGGAGGAGGAGGCGATCAGGTTCTTGCTGATGTTGTACATCGACGACTACATCGGCTTCACCCTCGAGGGCGAGGACGGCGAGCTGAAGGTCCTGGAGGACAAGGAGATGATCAAGGAGCTCCTGAACGGCAAGGGGCTCGCGGTGCACAAGGAGGCCTGGGGAGAAGGGATGGAGAACGGCCTGGGCCTGTGCATTGCCGCCGCGAGACCCTACACGCTGAGGATCCAGCCGAAGAAGATGGAGCAGGTCGTGCTGGCTACCGAGGCGGCGGTGTTGGAAGTGGCTCTCAGACCTGCGGCGGTGGCCTCTTTGGTCGGGCACTGGACTTGGACCATGATGGTCTTCCGCCCCTCGTTTGCGATCCTGGACACGACCTACAGGTGGCTGAGGGAGTTCACCGAGGAGGAGAGTGTTGTGCCGCACCGCTTGCCCGAGGAGGTCAGGAGCGAGTTGAGGGCCGTCGCGTCCCTCTCGGTCTACATGGAGTCGAACCTGGAGATGGGCTGGTGGCCGAGAGCATATATGACGGATGCGTCCAACGAGGGCTTCGGCGCCCTGGCTTGCGACTGCGCGGAGGAGGACGTCCGACGGGAAGCTGCCCGAGGAGATGGGGGAGCTTGGGGACCCTTGGCCGAGCAGAGCTACACCGAGATCGAGCGGGCGCAGGAGGCGATCGGCGAGGAGGAGGACCTCCCGGCCGCTCCCACCATGGGGCGACCTGGAGTGTTGGAGCTCTTCGCTGGGAGCTCTCGCCTGCTGGAGGCGACCAGGGAGCTGACCGACTCGTGGGGCGAGGCCTGGGACATCCAGCGGGGCGTGGAGTTCGACGTACTGGTCACAGATAACTTGGAGCTGCTGTTACGGAGGTTGAGGACTGGCTGGTTCTGGTGGGTGCATGTTGCCCCCCCGTGCGCGACGTTTTCGAGAGCAAGGCAGCCGCCGCTGAGGTCGAGCGATCACCCATGGGGGCTGCCGGACTGCACGGAGACGGACCAGGCCAAGATCGACGAAGGGAACGCTTTGGCTTTGATAGCAGTAGAGGTGGTCAAGATCTGCCTACGCCTTGGCACTGGATTCACCCTCGAGAACCCCAGGACCAGCATGATATGGGCGTTCGCGCCAATGACCGCGCTCTTGGATCTCGAGGGGGTTTTCCGTGTGGAGGTGGACTACTGCATGTATGGCGAGGAATGGAGGAAGCCAACTACGTTCATCACCAACGTGAAGAAGATGGCGACGCTACAGCGGGTGTGCTTGTGCCCCTCGAGCCGATGCAGTCGGACTGGCCGAGCTCACCGAGAACTACGAGGACGATCACCAGGTGGGCTACGGTGGACTCAAGTGGCCTGTGCTTACCCGCTGGAGTTGTGCAGGGCATACGCGTCCACTCTGCAGGAGCTCGAGCCGCGCTGGGACTCGATACCAGCGGGGGCCCGGCTTCGCCTGCAGGGGGACCGCGGGCGCGTCGTGCGAGCGACTGGCCCAGCCCTGCCTTTGCTGGGCCATTGGCTGGAGAAGAAGTGGCACGTGCTGTTTCAGGGGACGATGGTCTCACGCCGAACACAACAACGTCCTGGAGTTGCGGACGGTGGTGGCGGTGCTCCGACACCTCAGTCGCACGTCCCAGAGCTGGAACCACCGCGTGCTTTTCTTCACCGACTCGTTGGTGAGCTTAGGCGTCCTGAAGAAAGGGCGCCCGTCTGCCAGGGACCTCTTGCACCTGGCGAGGATCGGCGGCATCATCCAGATGGTCTGCAGGATCCGCGGGTACTTCAGGTGGGTGCCGAGCGAGCTCAACCTGGCAGACGGCCCCTCGAGAGGTCAAGGCATAGGCGCGGCGGAGGACACGGTGGCGGGCCACGTGGGCCGTGGAGTGCCGAGGGAGCTACTTCAGCGGCTGCAAGACCGGGCCCGACGAGGACCGCCTGGAGCTTCGCATTTGTGATGGCGATGAGCGGGCTGAGGCTGTGCGAGGCGATGCCGCGGCGTGGAGCGGACGGCCCCGCTACGACCTCGGCGAAGCCCCCCCCTCTGGCTAAGAGGGGCGCTCGGGCCTGGGAGCAGGCACCGAGCGACAAGCTGCATCACAATGTGAGGCTCGTGGTGCACGCCGTGGACGACGCCACGAATCAGATCTACGAGAAGGAGGTGAGGACCTTCCTCCTAGACGTGAAGCGGCACGGGCTCCCCTTCTCCACTTACGAGGAGAGGGATGCGGCGCTCGGCGGGTACATATCGGACATGTGCTACGTGATGCAGTTACCCTTCAGCAGGGCGTCTGCGTTGTTCAATGGCTTCATGCACATCTTCGAGGATCACCGCAATCGGCTCCCCGTCGCTGCCAGGGCGCTGAAGTCCTGGTCCAGGATGGGCTTCCAGAAGGAGGGGGCGCCGGTGCCGTTCGAGGCCGTGGGGTGCGTGCTCTATGACCTCTTTGAGCACGGCCAGCTGTACGAGGGGGCCGCGGTGCTGCTGCAGCTGGACGGCTGGCTGAGGGAGCAGGACTGGGGCCTCCTCAGGAAGACGGACGTGGCGGTCGGGCCCGACGGGGAGGTCGGGCTCACCTTGGGCCGCAGAGAGCGGGGCGAGAAGGTGAAGACGGGAGCGAACCAGGGCGTCGTGGTCTCGTGGCAGGTGACGAAGGCCATCCTGCGGGCGATCGGCAAGGGCGCGGCGCCACGGGACCTCCTCTTCCCGCTCTCGCAGGACAAGTACAGGAAGGCGTGGCGGCTGGCCTTCGACAGGGCGGGCCTGGCGGACTTCGGGCCTCCGCACTCGCTGAGGCACGCGGGCGCGGCGGCCTACATCGCCGCGGGTGGCTCGCTCGAGGCGGCGCGCCGGAAGGGCCGCTGGCAGACTACGTCGGCCCTTCAGCGCTACACGAAGGTGCACGTGCTGATCGAGCAGCGGAGCCGGCTCACCCCCGAGCAGCTTGAGCGGGGGCGGGCCTTCTGGCGCAGGCCGGCCCAGAAGATCGCGGAGGCCATCTACCGCTCCGACGCCGTGCTGGCCCCGCTGGCGCAGGAAATGGTGCAGGAGCTCGAGGCAGCCAAGAACGACGAGGTCGTGCTGCCGCAGCTGGAGAGCATGGCGGACGGGGGCGCGGAGCCTGCCAGCCGCCCGTCTACGGCTGGCCGCAGCAGGGCTAGAAGGCAATGAGCAGGCTGCCGCAGCCCCCACCCTCATTTTAGGCCCCCGCCTTTCGCGGGTGCTATATCTTTTGATATAAATGCAGGAGCCTCGAGAGTTGGGCGCGTGCACCCTGTCCTCCACTTGTCTTCCTTGAACACTTGATAGATATGGGGAAAATATAAAGCAGGTTTTTTGGTGGGTGAGAGCGACACAAATTATCTCCCTTTCCCCCCCTCCCGAATGTGTGCCGCGCTCGTGTCTAGCAGTGGCTGGAAGCGTGAAGGCACAAGTGCCAGTCTAGTGATGACGGGACTGGGGGTTTCGCCGCGAGGCTTTTTGGCCCGACCGTGGGCCGAGGCACGGTCAGGAACCTCTCGGCCTTTTAAGTTTCGGGCCTCACACGGGGCCCCGCCGCTGCGAACAGATACTTTCGGAGGGTGCCCCCTCCTCTCGAGCCGCTCGCTGTCCTGTGGGTGTGTCTCCTCCCGCTGCTGCGTCGGATTTTCTGTGGGGCCTTTTTCATTAGGGTTGTCGCTCTACCCCCGCCTGCCCCCAGCACCCTAAAATCAAGATTTAATGGTATAGGCACGCTCCGAGTTAACATAGATTCAAGCCTGGCTCTCGAGTGTGGGTGCTGTGTAAATACGCGTTTTTAAACACACTTTTACACACCCCCTTTAAACGTTCAGATAGCCGCCTCAACTGTATTTTAGGAGAAGGGCTAGCGCTTTCTCTCTCGTGCTTGACCCTCCTCTCCTGGCGCAAAGTTTCGGCTCCTAACCCTGCCCCCCCCTGGGCTTGTATGAACTCTGGGGGTTTCGCCGCGAGGCTTGATGGCCCGACCGTGGGCCGAGGCACGGTCAGGAACCTCTCGGCCTTTTAAGTTTCGGGCCTCACATGGGGCCCCGCCGCTGCGAACAGATACTTTCGGAGGGTGCCCCCTCCTCTCGAGCCGCTCGCTGTCCTGTGGGTGTGTCTCCTCCCGCTGCTGCGTCGGATTTTCTGTGGGGCCTTTTTCATTAGGGTTGTCGCTCTACCCCCGCCTGCCCCCAGCACCCTAAAATCAAGATTTAATGGTATAGGCACGCTCCGAGTTAACATAGATTCAAGCCTGGCTCTCGAGTGTGGGTGCTGTGTAAATGGACTTCGTTGCTGCGCTCTTCCGCGCTCGCCTCGGCGCCGGCCGCACCTCCTCCACAAGCGAGGCTCACGCTCGAGCCTTTCGGGGTGGCGCCCAAGCCGGCCCCCCAACATCAACAGCGCCCCAGCCTTGTGAATCATCTGCTGTGGTCCTAACTCGGAGGCGCGCCGAGGAGGAGGAGGGCGGAGGAGGAGGGCGGAGGAGGAGGCGGAGGAGGAGGAGGGCGGAGGAGGAGGAGGAGGAGGAGGAGGAGGGCGGAGGAGGAGGAGGAGGAGGAGGAGGAGGAGGAGGAGGAGGAGGAGGAGGAGGAGGAGGAGGAGGAGGAGGAGGAGGAGGAGGAGGAGGAGGGTGAGGAGGAGGAGGAGGGAGGAAGGAGGAGGAGGAGGAGGAGGAGGGGGAGGAGGAGGAGGAGGAGGAGGAGGAGCAGGGGAGGAAGAGGAGGAGGTGGTCCATTCTTGTGTGCTCTTCCAAAATCTTCGGAGCCTTCCATGGCCAGGGCCCGCGTAGGGGGGCCCGCCGCAGGGAGCCCGCAGGGCGGGAGTCGCGGCGGGCTCCCAAGGGGGAATCGAGGACTCAAGCTTTGCAATCCGTGGGTGTGTCCGGAGGCGGGCGCGCTCGGGTGAGAACTCTCCCACCTCCGAGTGGCTTTTTTCCCCCTCCCCCCCGGCGGCGGCCCGCTCTGCCCTCTTCCCCCATCCGGCATGCTGGCCAGTTCGCTTGTCGGCACCCCCGCCTGGCTCTTTCGCTGGCGCAGCCAACTCTGCCTCGCCGCCGACGGAAAAGTTCGGAGGTGCGGCTTCGGCAGGGTTCGGTGCCAATCGTTGTAATAGTTCTGCTGGGGCTGTCTTGGCGTCCCCTGGGACGTCGGGCGGTCTCAGACGCCTCGTGGAGGGCCCTGGGCCTGCACGGGGTGCACCGCGCGTGAAGGGTAAGCTGGCTTTGGGCTCCCTCCTCTCGCCTTGGGGACCTCGCTGTGAGCCTCTGGGGGTCCACGGGGCACGACGTGCGTGAGAAGTGTGCCGAACCGCTGTGCTTTTGCGCCGCCTTGCGCGGCCAGTTGGGAGCCCCCGAGGGACCCATAGGCACGACGTGCGCGAGGGGAGGGCCAGCTGAGGGCCTTCGGGGGCGCACGGGCCACAACGCGTGTGAGTGATGCGCCGAACTGAGGCTCCCCTGGGCCGTCTTGAGAACCAGCTGGGCGCCTCTGGTGATCCATGATGCTCGAAGTGCGTGACGGTTGTGCCGAATTGAGGTTCCCAAGGGAAACCGCATACGAATCCAAAGGCCAGAGCAATTAGTCAGAGTGAGGTGGCCGACCGGCATTCATTGTCCCTGGTTGTGTGGCTGAGGTGGAGTTCCGTGGCGCGGATTCTGCTTGTTGTTAGTCGTCGTCGTTCCACCCGCGACCGGCCCCGCGACCCACCCGCACCCCGCCTCGCGACCCGCCCGCGACCCAACCTGCGAGCCAACCCGCGACCCACCCGCGACCCACCCCGCGACCCACCCCGCGCCCGCCCCCGCACTCTTATCCGCAGCTGCGGTGTGCTGCGTGTCTCAGGGGCCCGGCAGCACATATTACTCGTACCATGTCGTGTCGCATGAGGATGGGCGGGCGGAAGGCGCAGAGCCGCTCCTGGCGTGCATTTTGCATCACATGTCCATCTTCATGTCTAACGTCTGGCAAATAACTCTCTCTCTCTCTCTCTTTTTTGTTCTCTCTCTCTCTCTCTCTTTTTGTCTTCTCTCTCTTGCTCTTTCTTTCTCTGTCTGCCGAACGCGGCCAGGGCTCCACATCGGTCGACGCACGTGCGGCGCGGGCGTCGCGCGCGCGCGCGTCGTCTTCCTCGCCTTTGTCGTCGGCGCCGTCCTCGTCGCCGCCGTCGTAGTTGTCGACGGCGGAGCAGTCGACGTGCTCAAGTGACTGGCAGAGCAGCTCTGGTGGCGGCGCCCCCTTCCCCCCCCACAGCAAATCTTAGTCGACGTGCTCGGTGAGCACCCGGGAACGTTTCAAGGCATGTCTGGTCGGAAATGGCAGAATTATGAGGAGGAGAAGGAGGATGAGGACGACCAGTGTAAACCCAAGAGTCATCAACTATGTTGGAATTAACCCTCCCTCCAAGCTCCCTCTTCATAGGCCCCTACAACGGTTCATTTCCATTGAGGGAACTGCCTCGTTGGAAGACAACCGTTTGAAAACTTTGAGCATGCCAAAACATTGTTCTCGGGATATCAACGCCACGTATCAACCTGACTCTTGCGTCTTGACGATCTGGAATTGTGTCTCAACGCCATTTTTGGGATTTCAATCAACACCGCGAATCAATATAACTGTTGCACTCGCATGGTCCTGAATCCTTCCAAAACGCCATTTCTGATACACTGATCATGGGGATCCGTGAAAATCTTTTAATTTTTAAAAGCGAGTGTGCGCGGCGCTAAGGCGAAAACCACATTTTGAAAAGGAACCGCCTTCAATCCGTGAAACTCTTGCAGCTTTTAAAACGAATGTGCGCGGCGCTCAGGCGAGAGCCACATTTTGAAAACCACCCGCCCTCAATCCGTGAAGCTCTTACATATTTTTAAAGCGAATATGCGCGGCGCTAAGTCGATATCCACATTTCGAAAACGACCCGCCCTTAATACGTGTAGCTCTTACAAAATTACAAAGCGAATGTGCTCGGCGCTCAGGCGAGATCCACATATTGAAAACGACCCGCCCTCAATCCGTGAAGCTCTTGCCATATCTTTAAACGAATGTGCGTGGCGCTAAGGCGAGAGCCACAGTTTGAAAATCACCCGCCCTTCATCTGTGAAGCTGTTGCTACTTTTTAAGCTTCAGAGTCATAGATGTTGAGGAAGTCTCAGGCGAAACGCCCAGCCCGCCTGAAAAACTGGCCTCGGGGTGCGACAGGGATAAATTATTTATAAGAAAAAGGAATGGAGGCGGAGGAGGAGGAGGAGGAGGAGGAGGAGAAGTAGGAGGAGGAGGAGGAGGAGGAGGAGGGGGTGGAGGAGAAGGCGGAGCAGGAGGAGGAGGAGGAGGAGGAGGAGGAGGAGGAGGAGGAGGAACAGGGCCCGAACATGCTCTGCGGCGGCGGTGGGGGCGCTGGCCGCAGGCGGCAAGGCACACGTGCGGTGCGGCCTCCGGGTGTGAGGCGGGGCCGCCTGCTCTGCCCAGGAGGGCCTCGGAGCGGGGGCGAGGCGCCCCTCCGGGTGAGCCGCTTCGGCGGCGCCAAGACCCAGACGTCGGCGGCGAACAAGGACCGCCCGCGGCCCGCCCCAGTCGTCGATCGTCTCGGCTTCCGTGACGGGCCAGCTGCGTAAAGTCCCACCGGCGGCAACTTCTCTGTTCCAGAGTGATTGCTGCCTTGACGCTCATGGCAATGCTCCGCTCCTCATGTTGAGGGAGGAGGAGGATGCGGACCAGAGTAAAAATATGATGTACCAGCGATGCTGCAACATACACACACACACACCTTTCCGTCCCAAGTCCCCTCCTCACACGTTCCTACAACTGTTCCTCCTCACTGCAGGGAGCGATCCCTCTAAACAAGAGCGCCCCAAGGGTATGTTTTTCACGCGAGCACCGCTTGGAGGAGGAACTTACCTATAGCCTAGATGCTTCGTGGGCCCCCCACCAGCCCATCCAGAAGCGATGCCCAGACAAGTTGCCCTGATCAGGGATGTGGAGGAGCATGCAGTCGAGTAAAGGGCTGGGGAAGCCGTCATACCCCATGAGGTAGAGGATGGAGGAGGAATCGTAGTAGGAGGAGGAGGCGGGCGGGCGGGCGGGCGGCGGGGGCGGGCGGCGCGCGGGCGCGCGGGGCGCGCGGGCGAGGAGGAGGAAGGAGGAGCGAGGAGGAGGAGGAGGAGGCGGAGGAGGAGGAGGGGAGGAGGAGGAGGAGGCGGAGGAGGAAGGAGGAGGAGAGGAGGAGGCGAAGGAGGCGGAGGAGGCGCAGGAGGCGG
Source organism: Prorocentrum cordatum (assembly GCA_963575745.1). Lineage (NCBI taxonomy): Eukaryota > Dinophyceae > Prorocentrales > Prorocentraceae > Prorocentrum > Prorocentrum cordatum. The sequence goes on from CAUYUJ010002156.1 coordinate 51,355, forward strand.
AGGAGGAGGAGGCGGAGGAGGAGGAGGGGAGGAGGAGGAGGAGGAGGAGGAGGCGGAAGGAGGAGGAGGAGGCGGAGGAGGAGGAGGAGGAGGAGGAGGAGGAGGAGGGAGGAGGAGGAGGAGGAGGAGGAGGAAGGAGGAGGAGGGAGGAGGAGGAGGAGGAGGCGAGGAGGGAGGAGGAGGGAGAGGAGGAGGAGGAGGAGGAGAACGAGGAAAACGAGGAGGAGGAGGAGGACGAGGTGGTAGCGAATGCGACGGGTCGGAGCTGAGCGTCCTCCTCCTCCTCCTCCTCCTTTTCCTCCTCCTCATCCTCTTGGGTCCTGCTTTGCTTCCTTTACTTCTGCTCTTGTGTCAGCACGCCAGGGCGTCCCTCTTCCGCGCCGCGCGCCCGTGCGCACCGAGGGGTGCCCTGGCGCCTGCTTGGCAGGAGGGCCACGTTGACGGGGGCTGGCCGGACGGCTTGGGACCGCTGCTCAGACACGCTCGCCTCCCGACAAGATCAGGTCGGGTTTTTTTTCCTCGTTTTCGGCCTCTGGGGGCCCTCGCCGGGCCCCGGGGCCGTCACGAGGCGACTCAGGATGAAAAGCCGTTCCCGAGGCAAGGGTCGGGACTTCCAGGGGCCCCGTTGACTGAGGAATTCAGGACGTCGCATGTCTGGGTTCTTCCCCCCGCCGAGGGCGGGAGGCTCCCCGAAAAGCGGCTCTTTTCCCTGCGAACGTCCACGCCGACCACGCCGCTGCGCGCAGAGGGGAGCCGCCGCGGCTGCGGGGTGTTTTGCCGAGGCCGTGTTCAACGGGGTTCGCCCGCGCGCGCCCCTTTCCCCGCAGACCCTCTGCGGTCGGGCATCCTTCTTTGCTCCGCCGCCCGTGGCTTCCTCCTCACCCCCGCGCGCCCCTTCTTCTTCTTCTTCGTCGTCTTCTTCTTTTCTTCTTCTTTTCTTCTTCGTCCTCTTCTTCTTCTTCTTCTTCTTCTTCTTCTTCTTCTTCGTCTTCTTCCCTTGTGCACCATCAGGCTCCGACGTGTCCCTCGGCCGTCCAGACCACGTTTTGGGCCCAGGTTGCCGCCGACAACAAAAAACACGTTGCCCTGGGAGCAGCTGGCGCACCTCCTGACGGCGCCCCTCCCGATGCGGCTCGCCATCTGCACCGGTGTGCCGCCCGGGGTGGCGAAGCCGGCCCAGCTGCCAGCGGGCGGCCCGCGCAAACCTCTGGCTCTCGCTGGCCAGCCGCCAGCGCGCAGGAAAAACGTTATCGCCGCCGTCGCCGCCGCCGCCGCCGCCGTCGTCGTCGTCGTCGTCGTCGTCGTCGTCGTCGTCGTCGGTGTCGTCGTCGTCGTCGTCGTCGTCGCCGTCGCCGTCGTCGTCGTCGTCGTCGTCGTCGTCGTCGTCGTCGTCGGTGTCGTCGTCGTCGTCCTCCTCCTCCTCCTCCTCCTCCTCTTTTTTGACGTTGCGCGGACTAGATCTGATGACCGTGGCGTCTTGTGGCTAGGAACCCTCCTCCTCCTCCTCCTCCTCCTCCTCCTCCTCCTCCTCCTCCTCCTCCTCCTCCTGTCAGGCCCATGCTCGTGCCAGTGCCACTGCTGCACCATCCCGCACTCGCTGGCCTGTTCCGTCCGCTCGGGCTGCTGCTGCCTCGGCGCCCTCGTTCAGGGAGGGCGGCAGGCCGAGGGTTGATTCACACCCTTCGCATTCTTGACCATAGTCTGACTTGTCCCCTTCTGGCGACGTGTGCTCTTCTGCCCCCTGCTACGTGCGCTCCTTGTCCTCCTACTCCTCCTCCTCCTCGTCCTCGTCCTCCTCCTCCTCCTCCTCCTCCTCCTCCTCCTCCTCCACCCCCTCGTCCACCTTTTACCTCCTCCTCCTCCTCCGCCTCCTCCTCGTCCACCTCGTCGTCCTCCTCCTCCTCCTCCTCCTCCTCCTCCTCCTCCTCCTCCTCCACGGAGGTGGCGGCGACGAGCGGCGGCGGCGGCGGCCAGCGGCCGAAGGTCGGAGCCGGCCGCCCGCCGCAGCAGAGCTCCGCTGGCCGTGGGCCCGGACTGCGCACTTCCCTCCGGGGGCCGCCGGTCGGTCGGGCGGGAGGCAGCTCGAGCGGTGCCCACCGACCGATGAGGATTGGGCCTCGGTCGGGCCTCTTCTTTCTTGAGGGAGAGGAGGCGGAGGAGGAGGAGGAGGCGGGCGAGGAGGAGAAGAAGGAGGAAAAGGAGGAAGAGGAGGAGGATGGTGGGGGGAATGATGACGATGATGATGATGATGATGATGATGATGATGATGATGATGATGATGATGATGATGATGATGATGATGATGATTATGGAGCTGCTGATGATGATGATGCTGATGCTGATGCTGATGATGATGTTGATGATGATGATGGTGATGCTGATGTGATGATGATGATGATACTGCTGATGATGATGGTGATGATGCTGATGATCATGCTGATGTTGGTAATTATGATGGTGATTGTGATCATGCTGATGCTGATGATGATGCTGATGCTGATGTTGATGATGGTAATGATGATGGTGATGTTCATGGTGACGGTGATTGCGAGGATGATGATGGTGATGATAATGATGATGATGATGATGATGATGATGATGATGATGATGAGGATGAGGATGACGGTGATGGTGATGATGCTGACGATGCTGCTGTTGATGATGGTGATGATTATGATAATGACGATGATGCTGCTGCTGATGATGAGGATGTTCCTGCTGCTGCTGCTACTTCTGCTGCTGCTGCTGCTGATGATGATGATGATGAGGACGATGATGACGATGCTAATATGATGATGATGATGATGATGATGATGATGATGATGATGATGATGATGATGATGATGATGATGATGATGATGATGATGATGATGATGGTACTGACGCTGATGACGACGATGATGATGCTGATGCTGATGATGATGCTGGTGCTTATGATGATGCTGATGAAGCCGATGCTAATGATCTTGATGGTGCTGACGAGGATGATGCTGCTGCTGCTGATGTTGTTGATATGCTGCTTCCGCTGCTGCTCTGATCTACGACGATGCTGATGATGCTCACGATGATGATGTTGATGAGGAAGCTGATGATGATGATGCTTATTCCGATGATGATTCTGAGGATGCTGCTGATGACGATGATGATGATGCGGCTGCTGATGCTGCTGATGATGCTGCTGCTGATGCTGCTGTTGCTGATTATGCTAATGCTGATGATGGTGATGATGATGGTGATGATGATGATGATGATGATGATGATGATGATGAGGAGGAGGATGACGGTGATGATGATGATTATGCTAATGCTGATGATGGTGATGATGATGATCATGCTGATGATACTGATGATGATGCTGATGCTGCAGCAGCTGACGATGATGATGATGCTGATGCTGCTGATGATGATTATGATGGTGATGATGCTGATGATGATTATGATGATGCTTCGGCTGCTGCTGCTGCTGCTCATGACGACGATGATGATCACGATGATGATGCTGCTGCTGCTGCTGATGATGACGATGCTGATGTGATGATGTTGATGATGATGATGATGGTGGTGGTGGTTAGGCTGATGATGGTGATGCTGATGATGGTGTTGCTGATGATGTTGATGATGATGATGAAGATGATGATGCTGATGATGATTATGATGATCATGACGCTGCTTCTGAGCAGGAGGAGGAGGTGGAGGAGGAGGAGGAGGAGGAGCTGGAGGAGGAGGAGCAGGGGGAGGAGCAGGTGGAGGAAGCGGAGGGTGAGGGACATTCTGGATTGCATTGGGTTTTCTTCAATGCTCGGAGACTGCGCGCGGGCAACTTGCTTGTAGCCACAGGGTGTCCACGCGGCGCACTTTGGGCTTGACGTGATCGGTGCAACGCCCCGTAGAGCTCGGTTGCCTGCATCTTGAGGCCTTCACTCCCTTCTTCCTCCACCTTCGCGGAGAAACGTCTTTTGCCGTCTTTGGGGCTCATGGGGCGTCCTCGTGGCCATGACCGGGCGCAGCTTTTAACAACTTGTCAGGCTGATGTCCAGGAGAGGTCTGGGGAATCATGTAGGGCGGGAGCGGATGGCCCATTTCAGATGTCCTGCCGTGTTACAAGTCCACGAGTCTTTTCTCGGGGCAAGGCGGAGCTCGGGATCAGCCTGAGCAGGCCCAGAAATCACCCATCTCGCCTTCACGGATCTTTTGATCTAGGGGCATTTGGGAGGCTCATCTGGACCACGTAGGGTTCAATTTTGAGGCCTTTGGGGCTCTCTTTGAGGCTCCCTTGTGGCTCTTTGGGGCCCTTTTCGGGGTTTTTGGACCCGCATGGGCCGATCCAGGACGCCATCGATAAAAACGGGGGGCCGTCCGTAATCAGTATCACCCCGTGGGAGCCAGAAACATCGCCTCTGGGGGCCTTGTTGGGGCCTCCTCGGGGCGCTGCTGGGCTCTCTTGAGCCCGTCGTGGAGATCTCACGGGCCCCTCTTCAGGGCCCTTGAGGGCGATCTTTGGTCCGTCCTGAGGTTCCATGGGACCATCGGAAACAAAAGGGCGATAATGCCAACATCGTTGGGCAACATGCTGCGTTTGAAGGACTCTGGCCTCTCGGGGGTGTCGTTGGGCCGTCTGGGGGCCGTATACAGGCATGCTGGGGGCCATCTTGAGCCGACCTCGAACATTTTGCGCCATCTTAGAGGCTACCTCGAGGAATCTGGGGCCATCTTGAAACCATCTTGACCCCAAAGCCTCCCAAGGATGCGCTTGGGGGACCAAAATCGAGCACGATGTTTTTCAATGGTTTTGGTTTTGAATGAGCGAAGGGGCGGCACCAATTAGCCCCCCGTCGGAACCAGACCACATCGCCTTCTGGGACTCGCTTGGGCCACTCATGAGGCGCTCATGGGGCGCTCATTGAACGCTCCTCGCTCCTCCTCCTCCTTCTCCTCCTCCTCCCCCTCCTCCTCTTGAGGCTTTCTTGGGCGATATTGGAGTCGTCTTGTGGCATCACAGACACGCCCATCGAAAGCGAACTGGCGAGAAAGCCAACTTTATTGAACGGCGTGCGGTTTTTGAAAGACTTTGGCGTCTCGGGGGTGTCATTGGGGACTCCGTGCCCGCCTGGAGCCGTATTGCGGCGGTCTTGAGGCCTCTTGGAGACACCACTTTGGGCTATTGCGTGCAATTTTGGAAGCACATTTCTGCAATAGGGGGGCTCTGGTGAAGCCATCTGGAGCCATCCTGAACCCTCTACCCCTCTGCGAAACCTTGGTCGCAGATGCCCCCCGATATGTGGAAAGAAGTAGACAGCTGGTGGGATTATGCATTAGCAGCGCGGATGGAGGGGCGGTTCCCTTTCAACACGGAGCTCTCGCTGAGACTTCTCAACTCCGGGCCGCGCGTCTCAAGTTATGCAGTATGTATACGGTCGGAGGACACTTTCTTCTCAGATGGGCTCTTGATTCAGACTTATTCAGCGTGTATGGGAAGACTGTACCTGGTTGCTTTTCCAAACGATGCTTTTTGTCTTTGATGGCCATACCGTCTCGCATGTCTCATAGCTGGATCGATTCCCGGCAATTCCTTTCCCAGGCGGGGCGTCTCGCCAGAATGACAGGCCCATGTGGGGCCCCCGTCTTTCAAGGGACGCTCCCTGTGCGCCTCCGAGAAGGGGGGCTCTTGACGGGAGGGTCCACTACAGCATCGTTGATGGATCCTGGGCCTCCTCTGGTCCTCCCTCCCTCCCTCCCTCCTTCCCTCCATCCCTCGTCGGACCTTCTCTTCCGCCCTCCTCCGCCCTCCTCCTCTTCTTCCTCTTCCTCCTCCTCGTCCCCGGGTCCCCGGGGGCGGCAAAGCGGGCCGAACAAGATCCCCTGACAGCCCGCGCACCCATCAAATACGGCACGCAGCAGAGACCAACGCCGGAATGACTTATGATCCCAGGCTCCGTCGCTGCGCATGTCAATCGTATGTGTGGCTGTGCTCCTCCTTGCGCGGGAAAGCCCCACTGAGGGGCGCGGATCTCTTGCCCCTCGACGGGTGTCGTCCTTCGCGCCCGTGCTCTTGTCCGCCCTCCTCTCTTGGCAGTGGCGCTGCTCCTCCTCGTCTCCCTCCTGGGAGCCCCCCTTCCCGAGGCTGGTCCTTCCCCCCCTTCCTCCATACCCCCCTCCTCCCTCCCTCCTGGGCCTCCTGCCTCCTTTGGTCCTCCCTTCCCTCCTCCC
>CAUYUJ010002156.1:57661-92661 GCA_963575745.1 Prorocentrum cordatum
AGGACGAGGAGGAGGAAGAGGAGGCGGAGGAGGCGCAGAGAGGAGGAGGAGGAGCGCGCGCGAAAAGATCGCAGAACGCCGCAGAAGGATCTTCGAGAAAGCTCTTGCGGAGACGGAGGAGAAGCCAGAGAGAGAGAGGGATCAGGAGGGAGAGGGAGTTTGATGATTGTGAAGGAGTGAGGAGTGAGGAGGGAGGAGGGAGGACGAGCAGCAAGAGGAGCAGGAGCGCGTGTGGAGGTTAGAATGTTGCAGCAGGAAGGACCCTGGCAGCTTAGCTGCCTCGATCGGCCCGTGCTGAAGCGCAACACGTGCCGTGGTCAAAGCGTCCGTGTTGGCACGCTGCGTGTCTGTTCGGCACGTGCTGGTCCACGCTTCGGCGAACGTCCCTCGCCAGACCTGCGCCTTCTGTCTATGTGTTGAGCTCCACGTCAGCGCGCCAGGAGGAGGAGGAGGAGGAGGGAAAGGGATGGGGAGTAGAGAAGGGGGAGCAGGAGGAGGAGAAGGAGGAGGAGGAGGAGGAGGAGGACGTGGAGGAGGACGAGAAGGAGGAGGAGGACGAGGAGGAGGAGGATGACGAGGAGGATGACGAGGAGTGCGCCACGTGCTGCGTGCCGCGCACCGGGCCAGCCAGGGAGCGCGCGGCGCCCCCGCCTCCCCGCGCCCTCGCAGGGCCGCCCTGGCACCGCCGGCGGCGGCCCCGCCGGCGCCCCTGCAGGCGCGCGGCGCGCGCATGGGCGGCCCCCCGCGGCGGCCACGATCGGGCGACGAAATCTATACATATCCACTGCTCCCTGACCATGCCCATCTTGAACCCAGGAGCTGTGTATGCGCCCTCCTGGCCAAGCCAGGAGGGCGTGGCGTATACACCGCTGCGGGGTTGAGGATGGGCCTGGCCAGGGAGCAGTGGATATGTATAGATTTCGTCGCCCTACACGAGCACTCCAGGACGCTGGACACGCGCATGGGCGACGCAGACAAGCGCGGTCCACTGCGCGGACATTCTGCGCGCGAGCTGCCCGCGTGAGGTCGCGCGTGAGCGCCCTCGTCTGCAAGGCAACGCGCCTCGCTGGCGGCCAGCGCAGGCTGCGGCGTAAGGTCGCTGTGTCATCTCGGGCAGGGCTTCATTCGGTTCGTCGCTCACATGGCGCGGCCGGCCTGGGCGAGAGCTGGTCGAACACGTGGCTAGACCCAGATCCCCTCGCATCGAGAAACAGCACGACGGACGTCTCTTTCGTGCTTATTTCGGCCTTTGGGGGCCCTTGCCAGACCCCGGGGCCGTCAATCAACGACTCGTTGATCGTCTTCTTATTCATTGTTTTGCCGATCGGCGCGGGCCTCGCACCCCCTCCCCCCTCCCCCATGGAGTAGATCTTGGTTGTTTTTGGCGCCTGTTTCAAGCAGGTTGAGTCTCCCCCATAGGACACACTGCTGCAAGCAGTCGCATTCAGAGGTCCAGAGCCAGACCCCCCTTCTCCCCCACCCCCCCTTCCGCCCAATGTCGAAACGCCGAATCAGAAAACGTTCACAAGCCGTGTGCCCAGGGAAGGGGTCCAGACCTCTGGGGGTCCACGCCGCAAAACAATCATGACGTCGGGGCTCTGGGATATGTCTCTCCAGCGCGCGGCGCTGCTATGGCCGGGCAGGCCGGCCCTCCGCGTGCGTCTCCAGCGCCCGGCCCCCGGATGCTCCACACGCGTCGGAGGGCACGTATTGGGGGGGCGATACATGGGGGGGCAGCGAGGGCTGCAGAAAGGGGCCCTTCAGGGCCCCTAGAGGGGCCCTTTAGGGCTCAAGAGTGGGCCTTTAGGGCCCGATATGGGCACCTTTCTCCCCCTCCATTTTTCGCCCCCATTAATTCGCGCCCAAACGCGAACCCAGCCATGGCCCTTTGGGTCCGATTCGGTCCAGCGTCGTTGGCTGCGCCGTCCAGTTCGCCGAAAAAGTTGCGGGACCCCATTGCCAACGGGGTCCTGCAGTTTCACGCCCCTGGGAGCGGTGGCGGCGACCCCGATCTCGGGCGGGCTGATTTTGCTCAACCTCGGCGGTCTTTCTTCAACTCGGCTTCCCTGGGGCCGCCTTTGGCCCCAGCGTCGTGGACGGCACGGTATCGTCCAGTGCGGTGGTCGCTGCCGGTACGGCATCGTCGGGTACGGTGGCTTCGGTCAGTTGGCGCGGCACGGCATGGGCCGGTACCGGTTGGCCAGTATCCGGCCGGCACAGTAGTGTTAAGTCGGGCACGTCCCTCTACAGGAGGAATATTCAAAAGTATCTTAAAGAATTGTCAGGGGACGATTTTTTTGATTATTTTTGGACTATTTTTTGTTATTGTTGCCAATTTTAGATTCATCGCTCCAAATCCGCCTGTAGGAGGACATGCCCGACCTAACGGTAGTGGCCGTCATGCCTTGCGGTCTCGCTGTCGAGGGCCTATCGCCGATCTATCTGCGGCGCGTCGCCGATTCCAGGTCGCTCGTCCCCTCTCCTGCGCCACAGGGCCCTCGCAGATCGGCCTGGCTTTGTCGTCACCCCAGCATACTAATGCTATGTGTGCGTCGCACCCCCCAGGGGCGACGCGCGCACCGAGATTTTTTTGTAGTATATGCGTCGTGGCGGGCGCTTACTGGCCACTCCGCTCGGGAAACGAGATACTACAAGATGGATCTACCACATGTTCGGGTCGGACGCACGCCTCCAGCATCGGAGGTGAGGGGGTGAGATCGAAGTGGAACGGAGAGCCCCCCTATCGGGAAATCGGTTTCGGTTTCGTGTTCGTGCGTGCCGTGCGTGCGGGCGAGGCGAAGCTGCGTGGGCGGGCGAGAAGAAAGTCTCCTCCAGCTGAGGCGCGGCTGGACCAAATGTTTCCTTTCCGGGGGCCAGTGTCGCGCGGTGTCCCGCCGGTGTCCCGCCTCCGGCTGAGGCGCGGCCGGACCAAATGTTTCCTTTCTGGGGGCCCGTGCCGCGCGGTGTTCCGCCGGTGTCCCGCCAGTGTCCCGTCGGTGTCCCGATGATGATGATGATGATGATGATGATGATGATGATGATGATGATGATGATGATGATGATGATGATGATGATGATGATGATGATGATGATGATGACGATGATGATGATGACGATGATGTGATGGTGATGATGATGATGATGGTGATGGTGATGCTGTCGATGATGATGATGATGATGATGATGATGATGATTATGTCGATGATGTTGATGATGATGATGATGGTGATTGTGGTGATGATGATGGTGTCCCAATGATGATGATGCTGATGATGATGATGATGTTGACGATGTGGATGATGATGATGGTGATGGTGGTGATGATGATGGTGTCCTGATGATGATAATGTTGATGATGATGATGCTGTTGCTGATGATGATGGTGTCCCGATGCTGATGATGTTGATGATCCTGATGATGTTGATGATGATGAGATGATGACGAGATGATGATGAAGATGATGAGAATGATGGTGTCCCGATGATAATGATGAGGTTGATGATGATGCAGTTGATGATGGTGATGATGATGATGGTGTCCTGATGATGATGATGTTGATGATGATGGTGACGATCACGGTGTCCCGATGATGATGTTGATGATGAGGATGATGATGATTTTGATGATGATGATTTTGATGATGGTGGTCCGATGATGGTGATGATGCTGATGGTGGTGGTGATGATGATGTTGGTGTTCCGATGATGATGATGGTGATGATGATGATGGTGACGATGATGATTGTGTCCCGATGATGATGTTGTTATGAGGATGATGATGTTTCTGATGGTGATGATGGTGTCCCGATGATGATGGTGTTGATCATGTTGTGCGTGATGATGATGAGATGATGATGATGATGATGATGATGATGATGATGGTTGTGGTTTTCCGATGATGATGATGGTTTCCTGATGATGATGATGGTGACGATGATGGTGTCCCAATGATGATGATGGTGATGATGATAGTGATGAGGTGATGATGATGATGATGATGATGATGATGATGGTGTTCCGATGATGATGTGGCCCGATCATGATGCTGTTGATGACGTTGATGACGATGATGTTGATGATGATGACGTTGATTGTGATATCGACTGTGATTCCGATAGTGAGATCGATAGTGAGACCGAATGCGAAATCGATTGTGAGATCGATAGTGAGATCGATAGTGAGATCGAGTGTGAGATCATTAGTCAGATCGTTTGTGATATCGATCGAATGAAATAGATCGAGTGAGATCGATTTTGGGATCCATCGAGTGAGATCGATCGAGCGAGACCGATAGTGAGATCGATAGTGAGATCGATAGTGAGACCGATCGAGTGAGACGTTGGCTCCTCTCCCCCCGAACCTCCTTATCACCCGAAGGGTGGCCGTGTAGGTATAGTATTAGTATGTCTCCATGCGTTCCATGGCCCGAAGGGTCCTGCGGAAAGTTGGGGTCGGGAGCTCTGGTCGCCATTCTTCCACGGCGCTGCGATTTTTCCCACGGCCTCGGCGTCGAGGATCCGCCTCTGCGCTGTGGGAAGCGCAGGGACCCCGAAATTGGGCATCCAGGAATTTGCTCTTGGCATAGTGTTGGTTTCGGGAGGCCCAGGACACCCAGGTACCTGGAGCCACGCGTGGGCGCGCGTTACTGTCGTGGAGGGGGGGGGATGCCTACTGTTTCTACACTAACTGGCAGCAGTACCACATGGTACTGGCGCGTGGACCCCAAGCACATGGACAGGAGGGAGCTCCTGTGTGTGGGAACCTGTGTGTGCAAAGCCCTACCTGCGTAGAACCCTGCACGGTATGTTCGTGTCGTGTCGACCAGCGGCGACCCCGCCGCCGGCGTTCGATGTTGAACGCCGCCGGCGATCCAGAATCGGTCGATGCTGAGCGATCTGACGCCTCGGAATAGGGAAACGAACAATGCCATATACATAACAACTCAGAGGTCCGCGCGGATTTCTCGGATCCGCGCTGGGCCCCCCTGGCGGCGCCTCCGGCGCCGCCCCTGGCGCGCTCCGAGCGCCAGGGAGGGGGGTCCAGCGCGGATCCGAGAAATCCGCGCGGACCTCCGAGTTTTTAATTTTATGTCATTCTTCGTTCCCCTAGAACGTTCAAGATCCCCGCGGTGTCAGGAGCCGAGGCCGACTTCGACACGACACGAACTTGCTGTAATTATGTGGAAACCCGTGTGTGGAACCTCGTATTCTATCGTAGAGGAGGGTAAGGCACCCATACTGCTACCCTTCCCTCGTCTTCCCCTGTCTCGGGCCTCCTGGGAGGAGCAGGAGGAGGAGGAGGAGGAGGAGGAGGAGGAGGAGGAGGAGGGGGAGGAGGAGGAGGAGGAGGCAGATGATGATGATGATGATGATGATGATGATGATGATGATGATGATGACGATGATGATGATGATGATGATGATGATGATGATGACGATGATGATGACGATGATGATGATGATGCTGATGATGATGATGATGATGATACTGATGATGACGATGATGATGATGATGATGCCAATGTTGATAATGATGATAATGATGATACTGATGATGATGATGATGATGATGATGATGATGATCATGATGATGACGATGACGATGATGATGATGATGATGATGATGATGATGATGATGATGATGATGATGATGATGATGCTGATGATGATGATGATGATGATGATGATGATGATGATGATGATGATGGTGATGGTGATGGTGATGGTGATGGTGATGGTGATGGTGATGGTGATGGTAATGACGAGGAGGAGGTGGTGGAGGAGGAGGAGAGGCAGGAGGAGGCCTTCGTCGTCACGGCTGGGTTCGGCTCGGAATTCTGGCCAGCCCGCACCCCAGGAGAAGCCCATTGAGTAATTAGCCGTATTGGCACCTTGTGGTTTCTCTCCGCACTGTGTGAGCAGCGCCATCGAAGATGATGGCATGTTGCCGTGGTGGACGTTACTCGACCGCGTCTCCCGAGGTATTCTCGTGAACAGCGGCGACTTACGAGACAGGTTCCGAGCTCGACCCTGAGCTGAGCCCCGTGTCTGGAAACGCACGCGTGGAACCCGACGTGCGGGGCCCCTGCATGTGGAGCCCTTTGCGCGCGGCCAGCGCCCCGTGTGTGCGCAACTCGATGTGCGGAGCCCAGTGGCGGCAACCGCCGGACCCAGTGGCGGCAACGCCCAGGACCCCGCAGAACGTCCACCGGCACCGGCTGGAGCCCAAAGGCGGCATCGTCGGGCCCCACATTGCAGTCACCGAGCGCGTTCCACCACTCGCAGAGTGCCCACTCGCAAACGTCCGAAAAAGCACATGTACGCTTCGGTGCAACGGATGGTAAATCCCTTTCGGCGGATCCAGGCCATCAGCGAGCAGTTACCTTGAGAATGGTGGAGCGCGCTTGTCTATGCAGGGCCAGCTTCTCATTTTGTCGTCGCGGCGCGGCAGCGGCAATCCGCTGGCGCGAGTAGCAGCACCGGGCTACGGAGTCGCGAATTGGCCCGCATGCAAGAGGCGAAGAAAAGGGGGGAGATGGCGGCCGCAGCGGGGGGGCAGGAGCTCGGGGAGCGCGGCCGCAGATGGGGGGCGCAGGGCCTACACCCTAGGCGATGCTTAAGAAAACCCAAGTTTTCGTCCAGAATCTCGATTATTCTTACTGTTTCAATGTAAATCCCAAGATTTTGATAGAAGTTCTGGGTTTTATTCAATTTCTGAGTGAATTTCTTAACCCATGATTTCTAAAGCATTTCGCAGGGTGTACTTCTCGTCAGTTCCAAGAACGAGTCAACTCGGGGGTGCAGTCGGCCCGGATTAGTAGGTCGACCCTGTTAGCTCAAGGGTACCCTTGTGTCCTGTGCCTCTCGACACGTGCCTTCTTACACTCCTATCCCTTAGGCGATGCTTAAGAAAACTTGAGTTTTCGGCCAGAGTCTCGATTATTCTTAACGTTTCAATGTAAATCTTAATATTTTAGCAGAAATGTTGGGTTTTTGTTCAAGTTCTGAGACTATGAATTTCTTAACCCATGATTTCTTGAGCATTTCGCAGGGTGTATGGCGATGTGGCCCTCGGAAGGGTCTTGTGCCCTCTCGCGTGTCTTGTCCAATCAAGGCCGACTGTACATCGATTCTGTAGACGATCTCCCTCTCGACGCCTGGATCTCGCGCCGTGGGAACACACGAGCGGCGAGCGCATCCATGTCCACGCCCTCGCGGTCTGGACTCTGGGGAAGGGCTGGACCTAAACGCTGTTTTGCTGGACTTCGGCTGTGTTTCGTCTTTCGTTTTTTGATGGAGGTACAGGGAAACAGGTGGAGTACAACGAACAACAAAACGAAAACAACACGAAAAACAACGTTTAGGTCCAGCCCTGTTCAGGGGCGCGATATCCATCGGATGCGCGGTCGCACGGCTACGTTCCGTGCGCGGGCCCTCAGCGACAGAGAAAGCCCCGCACCCTTGGGGGTTCGCGGCCCCAGGGCCGGCGGCGCGTTCCTGGGGGGGGGCAGTGAGAGGGGGCAGGCCTTCTGCGAAGGCCTGCCCTCCTCCTGCTCCTCCTCCTCCTGCTCCTCCTCCTCTTCCTCCTGCTCCTCCTCCTCCTCCTCGTCCTGCTCCTCCTCCCTCCGTAGCCATTTTGGCTCAAGGTGGCTCCTGGCTGGCCTCCAATCGACCCCCTGCAGTTGTTTTGCCCGCGGGGGCGCGGGGCGCGCCAGCCATTGGGAGTCCCCAGCCTCAGGCCCCGCCAGGCGCCTGGCGCGACCGCCGCGGTGCGCGGCCTGCAGCGGCGGCACGGAGGCGGCGGGAGCCGCGGCCTCCTCCCCCGCTGCCTCATCCAAACGCAGGAGGCAGCCATCCCCAGGTCGGAGGTTGCGCAGGAAACGCGGGCAGGCTCGCCTGCTCCTGCGCCTCCACCGCGCCGCCCACGTCCTCCGTCAACACCACGGGTCCCGTCCTCCAGGACCCTTGCCCATGGGCAAAGCGGGCCGCCAGGATGAGTCCCGCGGCCCGCTTAAGGGGCGATGGGCGTGCACGGCGACGAGGCAGTGTGGTTTCCAGCACAAATTTGCTGGCAACGACCGTTGCTATCGCTGCGGTCGCGATCGGCAAGGGAGGCCAGATCCAGACGGAGGCGGGCGTGCACCAGCACGACAGGGCCCCAGGCAGTCTTCGTCCGCAGGCGCGGCGCGACGTGCTGCCAGCGGAGGCGGTCGGGATGCTGCTTCAGTCGGATCGGCCCCAGAGGAGGTGGATCCCCTGGCGCGGGCACGGAAGGCGCTGCAGGCCCTGCGACGCCTCCAGCCAGCTGGACGACACCAGCGACCTCATCATCACCGCCAAAGGGCAGCTGGCTGAAGCGGAGGAGGTCGAGCGCGCCAGCCTCACGCCAGACGACCTCTTCCTCAAAGCGCTTGACAGGCAGACCGCCAAACTGCGTGAGCACGAGACAGCCGACGCCGAGGTCAAAGCTCTCCAGCAGCAATTGGCCGACAAGCATGCAGCGCTCGCGACGCTCACTGATGAGCCGGCAGTGGTCCGCCTCGAAGTGGTTGCGGCCCGAGCAGCGGTCATGGCGGTCACCATCCCGCAGGCTGGCCTCGACGGAGTTCAGGACGTCGATCAGGCTTTGGGGCGCCTTCAAGCGCTGGTGGCTGCCGCGCCAGCAGCCGCCCAGGCAGGTAATACCACCGCGGCCCCCAGCAGCATCGGGATTCACCTGCTGGAGCTCCACAAGGCCTTCCAGGAGCACAAGCGCAGCGTGGCGCCACAAGTGGGACATGGGCCACCGCCCGCGGCCCCTGTGCCGCGTGCGGGGTTGCCTCCTCGCGGTATTGACGCCTACCTACATGGAGCAGTCACAGCCCAAGATCTGGCCATGTCCATGGGCGGCCCCGCCACAGCAAATTCAATTGCAACACTTGGTTCAGCGTCAGCAGCGACAGCGACAGCAACAGGTGCTGCCCCAGCTGCAATCATCCCAGAGTAGCTGTGGCGAAATGTCTTTCTTCGTGCCCGATCTCCGCAGGCTTGGTGTATGCCGAGCAGCCGAGGAAGGCGCCTCTTCCATGCACATCGGTTCAGATCATGCTGCAATTTTGTATTCACACGGGCCTGATGGCGACTCAGGTGGTGCATGTGGCATGGTTGTCTCCCACGGATTAACTACGCCAGTGTCAGCTGATGGCGGCTCAGCAACACGGCCACGTTCAGAAGATGCTCTCCCAGCGGTTTTGGTCACGCGGCACTCTGAGGGCGAATCAGAGGCTGCGCGCGCTGGGTCCAGCAGTTATCGGCATGCTGGTGTTCGTTTCGATGGTGATGGCGCCACAGCTTCCCCCGTGGCGCAGCCCACTTGCGCACCTGACGTGCTGCCGAACACGCCAGAAGAGGAGGAGCTCACTGACCACGTGGAGACCTTCGTGGACCACTGGTACGCTGACGTCGTCACCTGGGATGACATCATGGCTCAGGAGGACTGGGATTTCTGGTGCGTTCCCTACGTCGAAGTATGCATGCGAGAGCACGATGGTCTCAACAACATAGCTCCTACTCGTGCCCTGCGAAAGGAGTTGGCGGATCGCATCTGTCACTGCGCGTGGTTCCAACGTGCCTCGCATCTTCGCCGACGTTTGAAACAGTTTCGGACTATCTACCTGGATGACCGCCAACGGTGGTGCGGCATGACGGTGCAGCGTCTTCGCGCGCGTCGGGACACCCGGTTGCACCTTGCCAGTGAGATGTTTGACCAACCTTTTGCTGGCTTCATGATCGGCGAGGCGACGCGCGCTTATGACGCTGCCACGAACATGATGGCCGGCGGCGCTTCGTGACCGCACTGGCGACGCCCAAGGCGTCGCGCCTGGAGAAGGTGATGCCCACCCTGGTCACCAACGGCCAACGTCCGATCTTGCTGGTTCTCATGTGTATGCAGGTATGGGTGACCTCGTCACCCTCATTCAGGTCAATGACGGTGCGGCGACAGTTCTTCAGGGCGCGACGGCCACTGAGAAGCAGCTGCGATCTGCTCGGGGCCTGGGCCGCCCTGAACTTAGATCAAGTAACAATGAGATCGGCCTCGTGCCCTCTCGACGTCGATGGTGCAAGGGAATATTGTACGCGTGCAACTTGCCCACTCAGCAGGCGGATTTGCAGTTTCATGCCACTGGCATGTCAGGCCCGCTTCGTGTGGTCCAGCGTGGCGGTGAAGATCGCTGGCTTCCTGCGCAGTCTGCTGCCCCAACGGGGCACCCGTATAGAGCTGCTGCTGGCAGTGCTCGCCCACATCGACGTGCTCGTGATGCGGATGGGAGTCGCGCCGCGCAAGCGACGCCACCTTGTGCTACTTCGCCGGCGCGCGCATCTAGTGCGTCTTTGCCAGCGCATTCTCGTCCGACTGCCCCGCCGTCTGCGCGGCTTCGGAAACGTGCTCGGAGGGCCCAGCCAGTGCCCGCGGAGGCCTCTGCGGTTTCTCAGCGGCCCTCGAACCGCCCATGGAGGCGGGCTCCCAAGACGGCGTCAAAGAAGACGGATGTCCGTGCCATCGCTTTGAATTCTAGTGGCTGGCCGCAGGCGAAGGCTCTCCTACAGGATGGGCCACGTGATGCCATTGTTCTTATTCAAGAGCACAAGCTGCATGGAGATCGGGACTTGCGGGCTGTTGAGTGGGCAAGTGCGAATGGTTGGAAGCCTTTCATGACCCCTGCAGTACCTAGCGACCATCGCGATAGTCTTGGCAGTGGAGGAGTGGGAATCTTCGTGCCTAGTCACATTGGCGTATCGGTGCCAGGTGATTCTGCGGAACATGTTATTGTCCCAGCATTTGCTGTCTTTTTGTTCATATACATGCGGGGCCTCGTCATGGTGTCCTGGCCGGGTCCGCCGACCTGGAACAAGGGCGCCAATTGGGAGGCCCCAGCACTGACAAACTGAGGGCAATGGGGGCCACGTTGTCATGCTGCAAGCTGCCGTATTGCTCTGGAGGGGATTGGAACGTCTCTCCTCGACGCCTAAGTGATTCAAGATTATGCGATCGGTTGCAAGCGAGGCTCATTGTCCCAACAGAAGGTACTTATCGTGGCCCGAAGTCAGGAAAGCGCAGCCTCCTTGACAACTGGATGGCCAGTGACAGCATCGCGTTAGCCAGCGCCGCACCAGCCACACTTGCGGATCTTCCTCCCGTGAACCACTACGCGGTGATGACCTCCATTCCTGGAGGAGTGCGGTCACATGCGGGCGCGGGGCTATCGGGCCCTGGACCCTTTCCTATACAGATGAAGGCCAAGG
The DNA here is from genome assembly GCA_963575745.1 of Prorocentrum cordatum. NCBI lineage: Eukaryota > Dinophyceae > Prorocentrales > Prorocentraceae > Prorocentrum > Prorocentrum cordatum. The sequence continues at coordinate 68,943 of CAUYUJ010002156.1, forward strand.
TCCAGGCTACCGAGGAGGACGATGACGGTGAATTGAGTTTTGATTGTTCCAGAGGTCAGCCTGACATGCCTTGGACCGAAATAAAGGGAGCGGGTTCGGTGCACCGTCTGGGTCAACACGGTGACCATAGAGATCGACTCGACCAGCTCAGCGGAGCTCTGTATGATGGGGCTGAAGCAGAGCTTGCGCCACTTTGTCAGACCCCCGAAGGAGGGCATGACCGGGTGGTAGGACGCTCGCGTGGGCCTCGCTATCGCAAGTCGACTTCTGGGGGAGCGTTAGCCAGATGCCAGCCCTCAGGGGCCCAGGTTTCCAGAGCTACAAGGATTCTGCAGCTTCGTGTTCATGATATCCGTATTGCTCGAAATGGGTCACTTAACGAGTCTCGGGCTTGGGGCTTCCTCCGTGATTTTCTGTCGGGGGGCCGCCGACATGGCAGGATGCGAAAACACATGCCCCCCTGCAATTTGTGAGATCGTCGTCTACCTGATCCAGCAGGTGGTGATCTCTCCCGTGGGCACCCAGGGACACCTTTATCAGTTCGTTGGACTATCTTGGGCGTCTGACCGCTAAAGAAGAGCGTCGGCTTGCACGGGCGAGACCCAAATCTTGTACTGCCTGGCTTCGTGCAAAGTTGGATGCGCAACCTGGGTCAGTTCTCCGATGGACTAAGCCGCGCGGGTGGTGCTTATCCTAGGTCGGTGGGGCTTTGGGCAGGCCCAGCGGCAGTCCTGGGCCCAAGTTTGGAATGCGTGTGACGGGCCACCTGACGGCGTCTTTGGGAGTATTCAGGACGAAACCATCTCGGACGGCATTGTGGATGAAATGTGCCACCTGTGCGAGCACGGTCCTAGGTTGCCGCCCCTTAGAATTGCTGGGCTACGTGCCGCTGCACTCCAATTTCAGCGTCGCACCGCGGTTGGTGCAGACCGATTTCGGCCTCGGCACTGGCCATTGCTGACAAACGAAGCCTTATCCTTCCTGGGGTATCTGCTTCGCCTATGTGAAGTGTTTGGGACTTGGCCCAGTATAATCAGGAACGTCTATATTGTCCTCATGGCGAAGCCCTCGGGGGGCTACAGGCCGATTGCCTTGCTGCCGTCGGTGTATCGGATCTGGGTGAAAGCTGGGGTGACCTGGGTTCGGGCCTGGGCCTCGCAACTGAATGGGGCCTACCTTGCCTTTGGCGCCCAGAAATCGACCACGGGCGTTGCTGCCAGGTTACTTGTCCATGCCGAGGCTGGAGGACGAGGCTCCGTCTCCAGCGGACATGCACCGCTCCGCGCCATTGTTGACATTGGGAAGTGTTTCGACAAGGTTCCGTGGGATAAGCTTACCCAGGCTGGGATGGTTCACGGTTCCCAGGAACCTTATTGCTCATGGCCTTGCGAATGTACTCTGGAGCCCGTCGGCTGGTCTGGGGCAACACTTTTTCTGATGTTACTTGGGCTCGGCGTGGAGTGTTGCGAGGATGCGGTTTCGCCATGTTCGCCTTGCAGTGTATCCTGCTCACGCCCTTTGACGCACTATATAAGCACGCGGCCAGCATAGCCCGCGCAATCGACATGTGCGCAGACGATATTACCCTGGATGTCTCGGGCTCTGTCCAGAAGCTACTTGATGATTCCCCTCAGACATTGAGGATGCTCGTGGGCGTTCTGGATAGTCTGGGGTTGCCTGCGGCTCGGAACAAGATGAAGGTCACTTCTAGCAACTGTCAACTTGGGCGTCGGGTGTGCAGAATGGTCCGATCCTTGGGGTACAAATATTGCAGCGCCCTCGAAGTCTTGGGTATGGATATTTCCTCAGGGCGCCCCTTCGGCACACCAAGCTGCGGTCGAAAGTGTGCGCTGTCGTTCGTCGGTTGCCGAGGTTCCGATCGGTGCGTCGTGCTGGCAAGTTGGCTGCGCGTTTTGCGCGCCCGGCCGTGCCGCCAGCCATGGCCTACGGAGTGGGAGTGCGGGGAGCTCCCCCGCGGCTAGTGGCTAGAATGAGACGTATTGTGCGAAGCTTCTGGCATGCCCCAGGTGCCGCTACGTCGGCTTGGGTCTCTTCCTGCCTACAGGGACACCAGCACTCTGACCCTCAGGCCATGGCCTGGTACGCTCCCATCTACCAATGGTCTCTCTCTATCGAGACCGCGCAGTGCCTGGGGATGTTCTGCAACGGGCATGGGCTAAACAGATTCAGGTTCTATACAATCATCCCAGACCATGGACCAGGGTCGCTGGACCTGCGGGCGCTACCTTGTTGGCTATTCGGGACCTGGGATGGTTTATCTCCTCTGGGCATTTGGTGCGCACTGATATGGGTGATGTCTGGGGTTTTCGGAAGGGGGGCCCATCTACGATATTAGCGGTTGCCAGGGGATCGGTCGCGAGAGAACTGTGGGCCCAGCGGGCCAGTCGGCCGGATGGCTCGCGCGAGCCGATGCAACTCAGAAAGCCCGTGGGATTTTGGCTGGAACCGATTGCGGAGATCTTGGGGCGAGAGTTCCCCCCCAATGAAACTGCTGAAGACATCGGTCCCGACCGACCTAGTGAACCAGGCCCACAGCAGGACTCCCAGGGCACGCGGCGCGCTAGGAATTGGTCTCCTGAACATCGGGAGGCAGGACTGCTACGAGCGTTCGTCACTGGTGGCATGTGGACGCCTGCGCGTCCCCACCAGCTCGGGTACGCGGACGATGCCCAGTGTCGACCGTGCGCAGACAATTCTTGCACTGTGCATCGCATCCTGTGGGAAGGTCCTGCTCTTGATGCTGCCCGTCGCGGACATGCGTCTCGGATAGACCGCAGAGGGTCCCTGCTTGTGAAATTGGGTCTTGGTTTTGGGATCGCGGACTTATCGGGTGGTGCTGTTTTCCTGAGCTACCTGGTAGAGACAACTCGGGGAGGTGGCGTGTCCTCTACGGGAGTCCAGAGGGAATCTCGGGGAGGATCTACACTGATGGCGCGTGTCGCCGTACTTGGTATTGGCCAGCGTCTGCCAGAGCTGGGTGGGGTTTCGCTCAGTTATCAGAACGAAGAGATGGAGGCATCAAATGTGCAGTGTATGGGGCGCTACCTGGTGTCGTTCAGTCCTCACCGAGAGCTGAAATGCATGCCGCACTCCAAGCCCTTATAGCTGGTGTCCCTCCAGTTACCGTCATGGCCGACTTTAATGGGCTCCCCGATGGACTTGACAAAGGCCCTAGTTGGCGCTTAGCTCCCCGTCGGAATAATCTGGACCTTTGGGGGGCCATCTGGGGCAAGATCGACCTCGGTGGCCTCCGCGTTGGCGTGTCGTTTGAACTCTGCAGGGGTCACCAGCGCGGCGTGAGCGAGGTAGCTAGAGGCAATCGCTGGGCCGACCTTGCGGCCACCTCGGGGCGCGATCTTCATTGTGCTTCGCGTCCTGCTCGGCAGGCCAAGGGCTGCTGCTCGCGTGCATTATGTGTCCAGCCTTCGCTGGGTGGTGAAGGCTTTGTCCCTGGACGAGGAAGCGGGTAGGTTCTCCACTTGCCCTCGTGTGGAGCGGAGACGGCGCCGCCCCCCTGCCCCTGGAGGGGGACCCAGCGTGGAAGTGCCAGACCACTTGCGGCACGCCTTCCAGAGGATCCCAGGGCGAAGTATATGCAGGTGCGCTTTCTGTAAGTGTGGGGCCGAGACCATCGATGGAGTCCGTAGTTTCTCCTCCCTCTCCTGCCCTGCTCGCCTGCGGGCTTCGGAGGGTGCGCTCGGACTCGTGGCATCGCAGCTTCCGCGCCGCGCTCGCAGGGGCAAGGTCGCGTCTCGGCCCCGCCTGGCGCCATGCAGCAGCAGGCGGCGGAGCCATCTTCTGCGCCCCCCCCCGTCGCCTGGCGAACGGGAAGCTGTGGTCAAGGTGCTCAGCGGCCCAGTTGCTGATGGCGATGGCGGCTTCCCCCCCGCGCGAGGAGGCTGTCATCCCTGAGAGGAGCGCGAGTAGCCTCCCTGCTGGTACCCCTCGCCCGTTTGTCGACGTCGATGTGTCGGACTTGCGTCGGCCGACGTGTCGTCCTCGCACGTCTAGCTCGTCTGACGATGGTCGCAATGTGCGGAGGCGTGCCAGCTTTGACCCCGTGACCCTGGTGCGGTCGCCCGCCCAGGAGCAGCAGGATGGCGCTGTCCAGGAAGTCGAGGATGGACGCTCCTCCTTGCCCGCGGCGAAGCGCCCAATGCAAGACAGGCGAAACCCGATGCCCTCCCCGAGCGCGACCACGGTGCCTGCCGCCCCCATGCCGCCTTGCGGCATCGTGCCGCCCGAAGTGGCGTCCTGGCACAGGGTTGCGCCGGGGTATGTGGTCCTATGTGTTAGATGTGGCTTCTACACCACTGGGGTGGCGAGCCACCTCCTTGTCGATTGCTGCCCGCCTGAATTCCATCAGATGTCAGATAGGGCAGCGCGTAGCATGATTTTATTTTGAGAGGTCTGCACCCTTGACCCTCCGACCCCCGGGCCCCTGCAGGCCTCTGACCCTGAAACGATTTGGTTACGGTTACGGCCTATGGAGGCCCAGCCTAGCCTTGACCTGCGTTCCTGGCGCTTTCACGCCACGCCCGCTTTTGGGCTGTGCCTGTGTGCTCGCTCCGTGATCCCCTGGGTGGGGGCGGGGACGTTTTCTGCTGGCATGAGGGGCATCCTTGGCCCCAGTCTGATGTGCTCACCCAGCGCTAGCTTGACCTGCGCGGTGACCGCCAAGGCAGTGCGTTATCCTGCTCCTCCTCCTCCTCCTGCTCCTCCTCCTCCTTCTTCTCCTCGTCCTCCTCCTCCACCTCCTCCTCCTCCTGCTCCTGCTCCTGCTCCCACTCCTCCTCCTCCTGCTCCTCCTCCTCCGCCTCCTGCTCCTCTTCCTCCTGCTCCTCCTCCTCCTTCTCCTCCTCCTCCTCCTCCTTTTCCTCCTCCTCCTCCTCTTCCTCCTCCTCCTGCTGCTGCTGCTCCTCCTCCTCCTTCTCCCCCTCCTCCTCCTTCTTCTTTTTCCCCCCTCCTCCCGCGGGGCTCACCGCCCACAGGGGCGCGGCCCGCGGGGCCTGGGGTGCGGAGCTTCTCTTCGCCCACAAGTGGACGGCACGCAGCAGAGGCGCAGAGCACGCCGCGCCAATCTTCACCGCCCACCGAACCACCCCAACCCAGACCGAAGCCCCCGATTTGCCCTCCATTTCCAGTGTGGGGGGGGTCGGGGAACATTGAAGAACACATATGGAGCCCGTACCCCCCGTAACCCGAAATTCGGCGGGCGAAATTCGGGTCTTCGGGTTGGGTTGGGGTGGTCTGGTAGGTAGTCAAGTGTGGACCATGCGCGCCACGGCGACCGTGCGCGCTTCCCGCTGCAAGCGAAGATCAGGACAGGAAGCGTCACGAAGCTGGAAGACGACACAACGGCATACGCGCAATCTTTTGGAGGTCCGCGCGGGTCTCTCGGATCGGCGCCGGAGCCCCTCTGGCGGCGCCTCTGGCGCCCCACCTGGCGCGCTCCGCGCGCCAGGGAGGGGTGTCCAGCACCGATCTAAGAAATCCTCGCGGAGCTCCGAAGGCTTACGTTTATGCTGCTTCTGTTCGCTCCTCTGGGAAGGCTGATTAGTATGTCGACCCTGCCAAATCAAGGGCGCCCTTGCGACTTGTTTGTTCGGGACCCATGCCTTCTGCATTCCTATCGCAATGTGGCCCTCGGTAGGGTCATGTGTCCTCTCGCGTATCCTCTCCAATCGTCGGCCACGCGCAGAGGGGGGTAGAGGGAGGGTGAAGGCTTCTTGCAGGCACCCCTGCCTCTCAGAAGGCGCGGGCCTTGTCTGGCATGTCCCCCTACAGGAGGAACACTCCAAACAGGTAAAAATACTCGGGGGACGATTTGTTCGATGATTTTTGGCAAACTTTGAGTATTGTTTGACTACTTTAAATATTTCTTCAAAATTCTGCTTATAGGAGGACATGCCCGACCTTACCCTGCCCCCCCTGCTGCGAAGGGGAAGCGATGCGCAGCAGCCTCGGGGACCCGAGAGGGGGGGTCCTGAAAGGCCCACTCCCGCGAGGAGCTGGCCGTGGCGGTGCTCCAGGTCGCCAGGGCCGTCTCGAGGAATGGCGGTGGGCCTGGTGTGTTTGTGCATAGCTTCGGGCTCTGTTCCTTTTTGCCTTCGTGCCTTAATTTGCTCGTTGTGCACCCCACCGCTTGCCGACCATCGAAAAATAATCTTCGCCATCAGCATAAACTTTTGGCGCTCCGCGCTGATTTCTTGGATCCGCGCTGGCCCCCCTGGCGGCGCCTCTAGCGCCGCCCCTGGCGCGCTCCGCGCGCCAGGGAGGGGGGTTCGGCGTGGATTCAAGAAATCCGCGCGGAGAGCCAAGAGTCTATGATTCTGTAGTTTTTTCTTCTTCTACCTTTGCCTTCGTGCCTCACTTCGCTCCTGGTGCACCCCACCGCTGGCCGACCGGCGCCTGACTGTCTTGGGCCACTTGGCGCCCGCGGACTTACAATAGTGTCGGCGCACAGCTCTGCTCCGCTTCTTCGGCGCGCATGGGCTGCGGCCTGCTGACGGAGGCCTCCGCGTGCCGATTAGGTTTCTGTGGCCCTTCCCTCGCTCCCTCCTCGCAGAGGGGGAAAGGTACCCATACCGCTACCCTTTGCCCGTTATCCTATTTTTGGGCCTCCTGGGAGGCCCTCGTCGCCACCGCTGGATTCGCCTCGAAATTCTGGTCAGAACGCGCCCTGGGAGAGGTCCGGGGAGTAGCGGTATGGGTACCTTTTGGTTTCCTCAGGTTCCCCTCCTGGCCTGTGGAAGATCTTTGGCCCTTGGGGCCCGGCCGAGTACACCTCCGTCTGCTGTGTGGTCCGGGCCCCCCTCGCGTCCTTGCCCTCGCGTCCTGCCTGGCCATCCCAGGCTTTCCCTGTGTCCCTTTGCGCCTCTTTGCTGCTGGCTCTTCCCGAGGTGCTTCCTGTTGCAGCATTACGGTTCGCCGCCATCTCGCCATCATCTCCACCCCGATCTTTTGTTGTTTGGCCAGGCAGCAACGCTGTGGATCCAGTCGGCATAGCTTGGCATTAATCGGCCAGGTGCCTCAAGTTGTTCCACGACTGCTGCGACGCTTCGGGGTGTTACCTCTTGCTTGGTCCGCCTCGGGGAACGACCGATACAATGAAATTCGGGGCGCTAACGGGTGCATCGCTCCAAGGCAGCGTGGGGTGACCAGATGACAGTTCGACGACCTCATTGTCAGCACGGTCCTCGAGCACAGAGCCGCGAGAGCCGCGAACACCCTTGAGGAGGGTGGGCGCAAGGAAATACCAGATCTTGTGCACAATGTCCTATTGAATCGTCTTGCTTTACAGGGCAGCGGGGAGGAAGTGCCCGTGACGCAGACATCCCCCGTTGACGTGTAGAGGTACTCCTGGGAGACGCTGCCAAGGCGGCACGGAACATGCTTGGCAAATGCTTGGGCTGCGATGGGGTCGCAAGTGACCATTATATCGAGGCAGCACGGCGTTGTGGATCGCCCAGCGGGGAGCAGCGCAGCAGGTGTTGCGCTTCCACACCGGCATGCCCCTCGCATCGAGACCTGCGCGCGGGGTATCTGGGCGGCAGCGGCGGAGGCCTCTGCTTCCTGAGGTGGCGGCAGGCTCGGCCTCCCCCCTCTTGGACCGTCCATCGCGGCCCCCAAGGCATCGAGCTCCTTGTCCGATGCCGCGCTGATCATACAATGGCCGCTGGCTGAACGGTTCGTCGATGATGGTGCGATGATGGTGATGAGCATGACGATGCCGACGCCGATGACATGCTGCTGATGATAACGATGACGATGCTGCTGCCGACGATGACGATGACGATGACGATAACGATGGCAATGACGATGATGATGATGATGATGATGATGATGATGATGATGATGATGCTGATAGTGGTGATGATGATGTTGATGAAAGGATGCTTCTCATGATTATGATGATGATACTGATGATGAGTTGGATGACGGTGGTGATGACGATGACGTTGGTAGTGATGATATTTTCGTTACTGCTGACGGTAACGATGGCGATGATGCTGCTGCTGATTATGATTTTGCTGATTGCGATGTTGCTGAGAGTTGTTCATGATGGCGATGCTGCTGCTGATAATGATGATGATGGTTATGATGATGAGAATGATGACACTGATGCTGATGCTGATGCTGCTGATGATGATTATGCTGATGATGATGATGCTGACGATGATGCTGATGATGATGATGATGATGATGACGGTGATGGTGGTGGTGGTGATGATCATGATGATGGTGCTTATGCTGATGATGACGATGATGACGATGATGGCGATGAAACGATGGTGATGCTGCTTGTAATGATGGTGGTGCGTATGCTGATGGTGATACTGGTGTTCGTGATGAGAAACCATTCTGACGACAATGACCACGACGAGGCCCAGGATGATGAGGTGTATGATGGTTACGCACGTGGCCGCGATGCTGGTGATATAGACGGTCATGATGGCGATGCTGGCTACGACGATGGTGGCGATGATGACGTTGACGACGTTGATGGTTTTGGTGGCCATTGCGATGACGATGCTGACATTGATGATGATGATGATGATGATGATGATGATGACGATGATGATGATGATGATGATGATGATGATGATGATGATGATGCTGCGGCTGATGGTGCTGATGATGACGATGATGATGCTGATGTCGATGAGGATGATCATGCTGCCAATGATGGTGAGGAAGAGGATGAGGATGAAAATGATGATGGTGGTGATGATGATGAGGATGATGGTGATGATGATGATGATGATGATGATGATGGTGGTGATTATGACGGCGATGATGATGCTGATGCTGATGCTGCTGCTTCTGATGATGATGGTGGTGGTGATGACGATGATGCTGTCAATGACGATTACGATGCTGATGATGCTGATGATTCTGATGATGCGGATGATGCTGATGCTGCTGCTGCTGATGATGATGATGATGGTGATGACGATGTTGTTGATTATAATGACCATGGTGATGATATGATGATGTGGATGATCATTGCGATGATAAGTATGCCGCTACTGGCGAGTCTGATTCTGTTTGTGATGGTATTGGTAATTGTGGTGGTGGTGGTGGTAATGGTAATTGTGATGATCACCATGATGACGAGGAGGAGGAGGAGGAGGAGGAGGAGGAGGAGGAGGAGGCGGAGGCGGAGGAGGACGGAGGGGAGACGAGGAGGGGGGAGGGCAGCCGAGGGAGATAAAAGGGGCCACCGTGACGTCCGGCGACGATCCGCCCGCGGTGCAAGGCCAGACCGTGCCCAGGGAGAGCTTCCTTGAGGCGGCCGCCGATGCCTCCAGGTCGGCGGCGGGGCACGCGCAGCAGCCCAGGCCGGAGCGCTCCTCGTCGGCCCGGCAGCCATGGGACGGCTTTTACTCTAGGGGTTCGAGGAGCAGGGTTCGGTCTCTGGAGGTTTTTGGTTTTCCTGGGGCGCCCTCGTTGGGCACGGCTGGATCCGCCTCGGGATTCTGGCCAGTCTGCGCCCCAGGAGATGTCCGAGGACCGATTTTATCGACTCGTGATCAGGAGCAAAAGGTCAGGGGACGACAGGCTCATGGGGGGAACGCAACGGCTCCCAATCGCCCACCCATCGCCGATAGGGGCCCGATAGCCCAGCCCGCCCAGGAACGTGCGGTTTCGCTATCGGGGTCCTATGGCCGCTCTATCGGCGATGTATCGCCGATTCCTGCTCGCTGTTTTCTCGTCCTCCTCCTCTTCCTCCTCTTCCTCCTTCTCCTCGTCCTCGTCGTCCCTCCTCCTCCTCCTCCTCCTCCTCCTCCTCCTTCTCCTCCTCCTCCTCCTCTCGTTCCTCCTCCTCCTCCTCTCCTTCCTCCTCCTCCCTCTCCTCCTCCTCCTCCTCCTCCTCCTCCTCCTCCTCCTCCTCCTCCTCCTCCTCCCTCTCCTCCTCCTCCCTCTCCTCATCCTCCCTCTCCTCCCTCTCCTCCTGCTCCTCCTTCTCCTCCTCCTCCTCCTTCCCGTGGGCCCGGGTGCCGCCTCAGCGTTCCCTGCTCAGGGTCGCGGCCGTGCGGCGCCTCGGGCAGCGAGCGGGCTGTCCTCTCCGGGGCCTCGGGGGGTGTCGCCACCGCGTCTTTGGCCTTGAGGATCGAGGAGCACGGGGGCTCGAGGATCGAGGAGGTCTTGTCGAATGGGGAAAAACGCCATGCAGATTTTCTTTTGGCGCTCCTCGCGGAGTTCTTGCATCCGCGCTGACCCGCGGGGGGTCCAGCGCCGATCCGAGAAATCCGCGCGGAGCGCCAACAGTTTGATCTTAATGCCGTTCTTTTCTGCTTCTACACCTCAGGCGATGCTTAAGAAAACTTAAGTTTTCGTCCATAGTCTCGATTATTCTTAACTTTTCAATGTAACTCCCAAGATTTTGATAGAAGTTCTGGGTTTTGTTCAAGTCCTGAGACCATGAATTTCTTAACCCATGATTTCTTAAGCATTTCGCAGGGTGTATCTTGGGCACCCCCAGTGCCAGTCCCCCCTTATCGTTGGCCCTCGCAGGAGGGGCCGGGGGACCGGTTCTGAGCAGAAGCTGGGGGCGGCCGACCCAGACATGCTCGCACTTTTCGTTGCCGTTGAGGTTTTTGGCAGTTTTTCGGCGGCGAGCGAGGGGGTCACCACCCACCAAACCACCCCAACCCAACCCGAAGGCTCAGATTTACCCTCGATTTCCAGTGGGGGGGGTCCGGGAAATATCGAAAAAACACATGTGGAACCCTTACCCCCCCCAACCCGAAATTCGGGTCTTCGGGTTGGGTTGGGGTGGTCTGGTAGGTAGTCAGGGGGGGAAGTGAGAAGGAGGAGGCCTTCTCAGAAGGCGGCTTCTCAGAAACCCTCTGGCCTTCTGAGAGGTCTTCTGCGTCGCCAGGGAAGGCTTAGAGCATGTCCCAGCAGGCCGGATGACTTCCGAGCCTTCTCACGAGGCCCGCCCCCTCGCCTTCCCCCCAGGCTGGCCGCCGAGTTTTGGGCCTCTGGGGGCTCTTGCCAGGCCCCGCGGCCGTTACACACAGCTCAGGATGGAAGGTCGGGACGTCAGGGGACCCCGATCAGGACATTGCGTGTCTGGGAAGGGGGCGGTGATGACCAGGGGGGGGGGGGCGGATATCATGGCCAGGGCCGTGATGATGATGATGATGATGATGATGATGATGATGATGATGATGATGATGATGATTATGATGATGATGATGATGATGAGGATGAGGATGAGGATGAGGATGAGGATGATGATGACGAGGAGGATGAGGATGAGGATGAGGATGAGGATGAGGATGATGAGTCATAGTTCATCATCATCATTGTTATTATTCTGATTATGATCATGATTATTATTATCATTCTGATTATGCTGTTTATGTTGATGATGCTGATGCTGCTTATGCTTACTCATATTAGTAGTACTTTTCGAATTACCATTACTACTATTATTATTATTCTTCTTCTCCTTCTTCTTCTTATTATTATTATTATTATTAGTATTACCATTATTATTATGATTCTTTGTATTCGTACTAGTAGTACGATTAGGACTATGATGGTGATTGTGATTATCATTATGTTTGTCCGCATTCGTATTTTACTAAGGCTATATTTTGATGATTCGGATTATCATTTTTAGTGTTATTGTTTGTGTTCTTCTTCTTCTTCTTCTTTTGCCTCATCTTTTTTCAACACGTCCCCTTGCCCCCTCCCTCGTCCGCGCACGTGCCTCGGGCCATGATTTGCGAACCCCCCTCTTGGACGCCCCCCTCGGCGCCGCGCGCGGCGGCGATCCCAGCGCGGGCGTTTGAGGCTGAACGTCGCCAGTGGCGCAGAGTCGACCGACATCGAACGCTCTGCGCTATCGGAAAGCTGTGGTCGTTCGAGGCTGAGCGGTCTGCGAGGGGTCAGAAGCTGACGCTGACGTCGTCACGCCGCGAACCCGCCGTAGGGAGGCGGCGGGACGGGCCACGGCGAGGAGGCCGCCGTCCAACGTTTTGTTGTTGTTGTTTTGTTTTTTCCTCTCTCTCTCTCTGTCTGTATGTCTGCATGTCCGCCTGTCCGTCTGTCCGTCCGTCCGTCTGCCTGTCCTATCCTGTCCTGCCCTGTCTTGTCCGTCGAGCTGTCTGTCTGTCCGTCTGTTTCTCTGTCTGCCCTCCTCCTCGTGTTCCTTCCTTCTTCTTTTCCTCCCTCTCTTCTGGCTTTCTGTCTCCTTCTTTCATCCCCCCCCGCGTCTCGCCCTACGGCAGGTTCGTGTCGTGTCGACGCGGAGGCGACCCCGCCGTGGGCGCTCGGGTTGGAGCGCCGGGGTCGTCACGACGCGAACGCTCCCTACGATGCTGCACCCTGTGCTTCGAGCTCCTCGCTCCTTCGCATCAGCCCCCTCGGCGCCCGGGCCCTCGGTGCTCCGCCTGGGCCCTCGGTGCTCCTCCTCGGTGCCGCCCCCCCCCCCCCGCGAGGTCTCTCGGGAGCTCCTCCCGCCTGAACCCGGACGCGAAGGTGTTCGTGCCCCAGGCTCCGCAGGACCTGCCCCGTGCCCGGCACGGCACGTGCGGGGGCGCAGGGGATTTGCCGCGGCCCTCGTGCAAGTTCGGGGGAATCTGGAGCCCTCTGGGGGTCTGAGGTGGCCCAGCACTGGTTCTGGCCAGCAAGAAGGGCGGGCAGGTTCGAGGTTCTGGGTTCGGGAATGTTTTTTTGCCTTTTTCTCGACCTCGAGGGGCCGTGTTCGAGCCCTGGGACCGTGAGAAACGGATCCGGGGTGAACAACTGCACGAGATTGACCCGGGGAGGGGTCTGGGGACCGATTGTGAGCGGATTTGGCTTCACCCCCCCTCCTAACCGATTTTCTGGGGTGCCATCCAGTTCAGACCCCCCGGCCGCCTCCAAGTAGAGGGGAAGTTATCCCGAGGTGCTGGGTCAGGGAAGGACCCCAGCTGGATGCTCATCTTTCCTTTTTCTAGAGGCTATGTTCAGGGCGATCTTCCTCTAACCCCACCTCTGCCTCTACCACCCCAGCTTTCCTTCCCCTGCCCCACCCTGCCGTGTCCGCAGTGAGCCACGGCAGTACGGTCGGGAAGTTTTTGGTAGCGTGTCGCTCCGCGGTGCCGGCCCGCGAGGCTGTGGATACTGAGATGGTTTCCGCCACGCCTGGAGGAGGGTCGTCGCTTCAGGGCATCTGTGGGTGAGGCTCCCGGAGCGGCGCGCCCTGGATCGCTCGGGAGCGGCCGTGGCGCGCCTGATGCTTTCTGCGGACCAGCCGGCTCTCAGATGTCCGTGACCCTTCAGCCCGATGCTGTTTTTGCCGTACTTTCGCTCTTTGGGCCAACTGGGAGCACACTTCGGCCGTCTTGGAGGGCGACCGGGTAGTCTTGGGGCCATCTGGGGGTTCCCCTGGGGCTCCTCGGGGTTGCCTGAGGCTTTCTCGAGGCGATCTGAAGCCGAGCGGCGTCGTGAGCAAAACGTTTGATGTTCCATATGTGCGTGCGTGCGTGCGTGCGTGCGTGTGTGTGTGTGTGTGTGTGTGTGTGTGTGTGTGTGTGTGTGTGTGTGTGTGTGTCTGTGTGTGTGTGTGTGTGTGTGCGTGCGTGCGTGCGTGCGTGCGTGCGTGCGTGCGTGCGTGCGTGCGTGTGTGCGTGTGTGTGTGTGTGTGTGTGTGTGTGTTTGTGTTGAGCGCTTTTTCCTTGGAGCGCCTCGCTCGATTCCTCTTCGGCAGTCTTCCGGCGGCCTCTCGGAGCCTCTTGGGCCACCTTGGGGAGTTCTTGCAGTTTTTTGGGGGCTCGTTAGGCCGTCTTCGGACATTCTTAGAATTTGCGACCCGTGCCAGTCCAGCGCGCGGCCTGAGCTCGTGTGGGCCTTCAACTCGTCCTCGTTCCCTCTGGCATTGCAGCCGTCTTGAGCCCTGTGCTAGGCCGTCTTGGATGGCTCTCGTGCAGTCTTGGGGCCACCCGGGGGGCTCTCTTGCCGGCGGCGAGCGAGGGGGGTGAGCGAGAAGGAGAAGGCCCTCTCAGAAGGCGGCGGGGCTTCTCAGAAGCCCTCGGGCCTTCTGAGAGGTTTTTCTCCCAACCGGAGGAGGAGGAGGAGGAGGAGGAGGAGGAGGAGTTTTTTTCGGATTGCGATTCCGATGAAGCTCTGAGCTTGTCAGAAGAGGAGGAGGAGGGAGGAGGGGAGGAGGGGAGGAGGGAGGAGGGAGGAGGGAGTGCTGTCGCAGCCCCGGCGCCGCGAGAGCGGTCAGGACGCCCTGCTGGCTCTTATGCCTTCTCCGCTCCGGCCTGGGTCGGGGGCTGCGGCTCGCAGGCCCGGAGCTGTAGAGGTTGAGACCCATACCAAGAAACACCCTGCTCGCCTGCCCGATGGTGCCCTGTGTTTCCTGCGTTTCGATGGTTTTGCGATGGAAAGCGTGACGTTCCCACACCAAAGATCCATGCACGTCCTGGGGTCTCAGGGTGGGGTTTCTTGTGGAACGCTTCTTGTGGTCGAGCTCCTACTGTACATCCCTGTGAGGCAGTCGGTGTTGGACGGAAAAAACTGAAGCCTTACCGAGGCGATCTGACGCTGAAAGGCTTCGAGATCAAGACACATGGGTGGTCCATGTGTTTCTCAATGCGTTTCGCTCCCTTGGACCTTGAATGGACGCATCTTTGAGGGTCTTTTGGAGGCTTCTTTGGGCATCTTGGGCCATCTTGTGGACTTCTTGGAGCCTTTGGCGGCTCTTCGGGGGGTGCTTGGATAGTCGCGGGGAGTCTCGCAGCTGTTATCGGGCGGGTTTTAGCTGTCTTGGAGCCGTCGGGAGGCAGAAACAAAAACGCCGTAGAGGCGATCACAGAGGGGCGATTTTCTGCTCCGCGCGCCAGGGAGGGGGGTCCAGCACAGATCCAAGAAATCCGCGCGGAGCGCAAAAGGTTGTGTTAATGTTGTGTTTTCTTCTTTGAGCCCCGGCTCGCAGTTGCCCAGATCATTGGATACCGATTTGAAGTATTTGGCTGTTTTTGGTGCATGTTTCAGGCAGGTGGAGTCTCCCCCATCGGACGCACTGTTGCAACCAGTCGCTTCAAGCCAAGGTCCGGAGCCAGACCCCCCCCCCTTTCCCTTCCGCCCAGCGTCAAAACGCCGAATAAGAAAACCTTCACTGATCAGGGTGGCGCAGCAGCCGGGGCGGCGCGGGGGGCCGCCCAGGGGCCCCGCCGAGCTGGCCAGCGTGCCGCCGCGGCCACCGCCGGCCGGCGCTCCCGGATCGCCGCGGGCGCCCTGCTGTGCCGGGTCGCCGGCCTGCGCCTGGTGCGAAGTCGGGCATGTCCCCCTACGGTTGTGGAGGACGATCAGTGGGTAGGAAGCATATTCTTTTTCGAGCATGTGTCATGATTTTCTGACCATTCTTGATTGTTCTTCCCAAATCCGCCTGCAGGAGGAAATGCCCGACCTAAGTCTGGTGTGCGGGGCTCAGGGGGAGGAGGGCTCAGAAGGGGGACCCAGCGCAGATCCAAGACATCCGCGCGGAGCTCCGAGAGTTTATGCTCATGCAAACCCGTTTGTTGGTTCGCCTGCAAGCAGTGCTTGCACTGAGGGGTTCGTACTTCTGGTCCAAGGAACTGGGCCTGTCTCTCGGTCTGGCGGCCATGTTGTCGCCGTCGCCGCCCCGTCGCCGCCCGTCGTCTGGGACTGTCTGTCAGTCTGGCGGCTATGTTGCCGCCGTCGCTTCGTCGCCGCCCGTCGCCGCCGTTAGATTGCCCAAAGTAGATCGCACAACGTAAATAGTAAAACATATATTGCACCACATTCTGACCGGCAGGGCATCGCAGACGTGTTTGCCGATTTTTACGCCAAGCTGTACAGTACCACTGCGGCAGCACATGAACCAGATTCTGATGTAAACTATTTGGAAGCAGAAACAATTCAACCTTTTACCATTGAAGAACTGCGCGAGCAGTTGGCGAATCTCAAGAACGGTAAGTGCTGCAATCAAGACGGAGTATGTGCAGAGATGTTGAAAAATGCCGGCGTTACTGTCGAAGCTTTACTTTTGGATCTGTACAACAATATAATTTCACCGTCGGCGTCCCCGCCGGAATCGTGGAAGAAATCGGCTGTGACTGTACTGCATAAGGCCGGCGACATCGCTGATGCCAACAATTACCGCCCGATCACCATCATCCCCCTGCTTTACAAACTGTTTGCAAAGTTATTATACCACAGATTGTGCCCTATATTGGACAAGCGCCAAAGTATGGACCAGGCGGGTTTCAGGAAAGGCCTCAGCACCGGGCACCACATGTTGGCTGTGTCTATGCTTCAGGAGAAATGCCACGAATGGCAGTGTGGATTGTGGCTCGCCGCCCTGGACTTCAAAAAGGCATTTGATTGTGTTGAACACCGTTCTTTGTGGCGCGCGCTTGCCCGACACGGCGTTCCATCCGGTTACATATCTCTGCTTCAGAAGTTTTACACAGGACAAACAGCCAGAGTACGCACTGATTGCCTGAGCAAGCCTTACGAGATCCAGCGTGGAACGAAACAAGGGGACCCGCTGAGCACTTTGTTGTTCAATTGTCTCATAGAAGACGTTGTGAGCGAAGTGAAGCAGAAATGGCTTGGGAAGGGTTGGGGCTTGAAGATGGGCTTCACGGAGCATACACAGCTGACAAATTTACGTTTTGCGGATGACATTCTCCTCATGTCCAGCACGTTGAGGCAGCTCAAGGCCATGCTCCGGGACATCAAGGGCGCCGCGGCCAGAGTTGGACTCGAACTACACCCAGACAAAACAAAGATTCTGAGCAACGCGACCAGGGGCACAGGCAGACCGAAGGAGCCGAAGGTCATGATTGGCGACATAGGCATAGATAGTGTTCCTTATAGCGGAAGCGTGAAATATCTTGGCAAAATGGTGGGTTTCGACCGGCCCCATGATGTGGAGATCAACAATCGCATTCGTTGTTCTTGGAAGTGTTTCATGCAGCGCCGCGCAGAGCTCACGGACAGAAGCTATCCATTAAATGCGCGTCTCCGGTTGTTTGACAGCACAGTGACTGCCACGATGCTTTACGGCTCGGCCACGTGGGTGCTGGCGCGCGAACTCGAGGGCAGTATTCGTCGAACACAAAGGAAAATGCTAAGAATGATCATCCGCATGCCCAGGCGCAGAGAGCACCGACAGTCAACGACTACATCGTCATCGTCGTCGTCTTCTTCCTCTTCCAGCGATGCTTCGCACGCTTGTGATGCGGATCTGGAGCCATGGGTCGATTGGGTTAGAAGGGCTACGCATGATGCTGAACACCGTGTTGCGCGTCTGAATCTACGTGATTGGGTTGCTGAGCGCCGCAAAGCCGCAGTACGTTGGCTTGGACGCATGAGTACTGACACAGAGTCGTGGGCACAGATTGCATTTAACTGGGAGCCAGAGAACCGCGTCCGGCGGCGTGGGGGGCAGTGCAAACGCTGGCTGGAATGCTCCGTCGAGTACCAGAACTGAGGGCGCTGAGGCGCCACCGCGCCACCCGTCTCGGGACGGCCTCCGGGCCGATGGAGCGCGTCGTTCGTTCGTTCGTTCGTGCGCACCACATGAATTCTCCTTTATTCTCCTTTCTAAAAAGAGAACAGACTCTACCCCCCCCGGAGATATCGCCCCCATTTCGGGTATGTAAATCACACATGATTCTGACCACATGTCCATCCTAAATATGAAATCGCAATGTCCCAGGCCAACCGGTATTCCCCCCCCGAGGTTCCCTGGTAAACAGCACTATGCGGCGACATTTTTTGTTCTAACATCGCACTTTTTCACGAATCCCTGGCCAAAAAATTGACGAAGTGCACGCGCGCGCGCGTCGTCGCGCGCGCATGCCGAAATCCTTCAAAAACCTTCGGTGCCGAAAAGATTTCGCAATCGAGTTTCCCAAACACATACAAAAATACAGGGTTTCGCAACACCGATTTGCTAAAGAAGCTTCCGCGCGAGCTCTTGCGAAATCTTAGGAAAATTATAGGTTTTTCAAGATTTTCACAACATGCTACCAAATGGGCGTCGCGCGCGCATGTCGAAATTTGTCGAAGGCCCTTGCGCGTGTGCCGTCGCGAGAATTCTCTGCAACAAAAAGGGACGAACTGCAGACGCGCGCGTCGTCGCGCGCGTACGCCGAAATTCTTCAGAACCCATCGGCTTCGGAAGGATTTCAAATTCGCGCGTCCAAAGGTTTCGCAACACGGATTTTCAACAAAAGCGTGCGCGCGCGCTCTTGCGGCGTCGTCGTCGTCGTCGTCGTCGCCGTCCTCCCTCCTCCCGCGTCGTCGTCGTCCTCGCCTACGTCGTCCTGTGCCTTTCCTCGTGTTCGTCATCGTCGTCCTCTTTGGCGTCGTGGTCGTTTCCGTCGTCGTTGTCGCCGTGGTCGTCCTTCCTCCTCCTTCCTCGTCGTCGTCGTCGTCGTCCGTCGTCGGCGTCTCGTCGTCGTCCCTCGTATTTCGTCGCCGTCGTCGTCGTCGTTGTCGTCGTCGTCTCGTCGTCGTCTTCCCTTCTCCCTCGTCGTTGTCGTCGTCGGCGTCGCCGTCCTTCCTTCTTCTTCGTCGTTCGCGTCGTCGCCGTCCTCCCTCCTCCCTCGCTGTCGTCGTTGTCGTCGTTGTCGGCGCCGTCGCCGTCGTCGTCCTCCCTCCTCCCTCGTCGTCGGCCTCGTTGGCGACGTCGTCGTCGTCTGTCGTCGTCATCGGCGTCGGCGTCGGCGTCGTCGTCTTCGCCGTCGTCGACGCCGGCGTCGTCGTCGTCGCCGCCGTCGTCGTCGTCATCGTCGCGTCGTCGTCGGCCGTCTTGCTTCCCCGGCCTTCTTGGGGCGCTCTTGAGACGCCCCGGAGGGCTCCAAGACGACCCCAGAGCGATATTTGTGCTCGGTCCCGCATGGGTTTTGCAAACCAAGTTGCGGGTGGGTGGGTGGGATGATTGCGCGAGCAGTGGAGTTGACAACTTCAAGCTCGGCAAGTGACTAAAAAGAGAATAGACTCTACCCCCCCTTGAGTTATCGCCCCCCCTTTCGGGTATGTAAATCACATCTGATTCTGACCACATGTCCATCCCAAATATGAAATCACAATGTCCCAGGCCAACCGGTATCCCCCCCTGAGGTTCCCTTGTAAAAAAGCACTATACGGTGATATTTTTTGTTTTAACATAGCACTTTTTCACGAACCCCTTGCAAAAAATTGGACGAAGTGCACACGCGCGCGTCGTCGCGCGCGCCTGCCGAAATCCTTCAAAAACCTTCGGTGCCGGATGGATTTCGCAATCGAGCTTCCCAACAACATACAAAACACACATGATTTCGCAACACTGCTAAAAAAGCTTCCGCGCGAGCTCTTGCGAAATCGGAAGAAAATCATAGGTTTTTCAATATTTTCATAACGTGCGCTCAAACGGGCTTCGCGCGCGCGCATGTCGAAATCTGTCGAACGCCCTTGCGCGTGTGCCGTCGCGAGAATCCTCTGCAAAAAATAGGCGAAGTGCAGACGCGCGCGTCGTCGCGCGCGTATGCCGAAAACCTTCAAACACCATCGGTTTCGGAAGGATTTCAAAATCGTGTGTCCAAAAAAATACAAAAACTCAAGGTTTCGCAACACGGATTTTCAACAAAAGCGTGCGCGCGCGCTCTTGCGTCGTCGTCGTCGTCGTCGCCGTCCTCCCTCCTCCCGCGTCGTCGTCGTCGTCGTCGCCTACGTCGTCCTCTGTCTTTCCTCGTGTTCGTCGTCGTCGTCCTCTTTGGCGTCGTGGTCGTTTCCGTCGTCGTTGTCGCCGTGGTCGTCCTTCCTCCTCCGTCGTCGTCGTCGTCGTCGTCCGTCGTCGGCGTCTCGTCGTCGTCCCTCGTATTTCGTCGCTCCTCCCTCGTCGTCGTCATCTCCCTCCTCCCTCGTCGTTGTCGTCGTCGGCGTCGCCGTCCTTCCTTCTTCTTCGTCGTTCGCGTCGTCGCCGTCCTCCCCCCTCCCTCGTTGTCGTCGTTGTCGTCGTTGTCGCCGTCGTCGTCCTCCCTCCTCCCTCGTAGTCGTCTTCGTTGGCGACGTCGTCGTCGGCGTCGGCGTCGTCGTCGTCGTCTCGTCGTCGTCATCTTCCCTCCTCCCTCGTCGTTGTCGTCGTCGGCGTCGCCGTCCTTCCTCCTTCTTCGTCGTTCGCGTCGTCGCCGTCCTCCCTCCTCCCTCGTTGTCGTCGTTGTCGTCGTTGTCGCCGTCGTCGTCCTCCCTCATCCCTCGTCGTCGTCTTCGTTGGCGACGTCGTCGTCGGCGTCGGCGTCGTCGTCGTCGTCGTCGTCGTCGGTGTCGTCGTTGTCGCCGCCGTCGTCGTCGCGTCGTCGTCGGCGTCGTTGACGTCGTCGTCGTCGGTGTCGTCGTTGTCGTCGTCGTCGTCGTCATCGTCGTCGTCGTTGTCATCGTCGCCGTCGTCGTCGTCGTCGGCGGCGTCGTCGTCGTCGTCGTCGTCGTCGTTGTCGTTGTCGGCGTCGTCGAAGTCGTTGGAGACGTCGTCGGTGTCGTCGTAGTCGTTGTCGGCGGCGTCGTCGTCGTCGTTGTCGCTGTCGTCGTCGGCGTCGCTGTCGTTGCCAAGTGCCATTTGGTACCCACCGTCACGGACTTGAGAGGTTTGCAAGCCAAGTTGCGGGTGGGTGGGTGGGATGTTTGCGCGAGCAGTGGAGTGGACAACTCACTGTGAACAGAAATTAATTGCACCGCATAGATTGCACAACACGGATTGCACACCATCTATAGCACAACATGGACTACAGCCCATTTTTTGCTGCTCATCAATTCTCCTTTCTAAAAAGAGAATAGACTCTCCCCCCACCCGGCGTTATCGGTACCCGTTTCGGGTATGTAAATCATCCATGATTCTGACCACATGTCCATCCTAAATTTGAAATCGCAATGTCCTAGGCCAGCCGGTATCCCCCCCCCCTGAGGTTCCCTTGTGAAAAACAGTATGCGGTGACATTTTCTGTACTAACATCACACTTTTTCACGAATCCCTTGCAAAAAACGGGACGAAGTGCACACGCGCGCGTCGTCGCGCGCGCATGCCGAAGTCCTTCAAAAACCTTCGGTGCCGGAAGGATTTCGCAATCGAGTTTTCCAAAAACATACAAAAACACAGGGTTTCGCAACACTGATTTGCTAAAAAAGCTTCCGCGCGAGCTCTTGCGAAATCTTAGGAAAATTATAGGTTTTTCAAGATTTTCACAAAATGCTATTAAACGGGCTTCGCGCACGCGCATGTCGAAATCCGTCGAACGCCCTTGCGCGTGTGCCGTCGCGAAAATCCTTTGCAAAAAATAGGACGAAGTGCAGACGCGCGCGTCGTCGCGCGCGTATGCCGAAAACCTTCAAAACCCATCGGTTTCGGAAGGATTTCAAAATCGTGTGTCAAAAAAACATACAAAAACACAAGGTTTTGCAAATTTTCAACAAAAGCGTGCGCGCGCGCTCTTGCGTCGTCGGCGTCTTCCTTCCTCCCTCGTCGTTGTTGTCGTCGGCGTTGCCGTCCTTCCTCCTTCGTCGTTCGCGTCGTCGCCGTCCTCCCTCCTCCCTCGTCGTAGTCGTCGTTGTCGTCGTTGTCGCCGTCGTCGTCCTCCCTCATCCCTCGTCGTCGTCTTCGTTGGCGACGTCGTTGTCGTCGTCTTCGTCGTCGTTGTCGTCGTCGTCGTCGTCGTCGGCGTCGTCGTTGTCGGCGTCGTCGTCGTCGTCGTCGGCGTCGTCGTCGTCGTCGGTTTTGTCGTCGTCGTCGTGGTCGCTGTCGTCGTCGAAGTCGTTGGAGACGTCGTCGGTGTCGTCGGCCTCGGTGTCGGCGGTGCCGTCGTCGTCGTTGTCGCTGTCGTCGTCGGCGTCGGTGTCGTGGCCAAGTGCCATCTGGTACCTACCGTCACGGTCTTGTTTTAAGAGGTCTTGCTACCAAGTTGCGGGTGGGAGGGTGGGATGTTTGCACGAGCAGTGGAGAGGACAGCTTCAAGACGGTCAAAGTGAGTTGCACCACATAGTTTGCATCACGTAGATTGCATCATTTACATACGTTTATATATGTATATTACACCACGTAGATTGCACACCATAGGTTGCACGATTTAATTGCACCACATAGGTTGCATCACATATATCGCACAACATATAGTACACTGCACTGCTGCACCATATACGTTGCTTCACATTTTTTCTCGCATAGGTTGCGCACCATAGATTGCACCGCATAGACAGTATCGCATCGATTCTATAACATCTATTGTATTATTTCACATTGATTGCTCAACCTATAGTGGACAGCGTATATTCTACCCCGCAGGTCGCACCACGTATACTGCACCACACAGATTGCACGACATGGATTGCACAGCTCGGAGTGCCCCGCATATATTATACCACATAGATTGCCCCACATAGATCTCACAACATTGGCTGCTCGAAAACATTATGTTCGGGGCCGACGCTGGCCAACATTGAAATCGTTGAAGGCCAGGGGCAAAGCCTGCCAGGGACAGCGGCTGTGGCCACGACAGCCCGGCCCTGCTCTGGGGACGCGTACGCCCGCGGCGGCGGCGACGCCGCCGCCAGCGACGCCCGCGGCGGCGGCCACGGCGGCCATGGCGACGGCGGCGGCGGCGACGACGACGACGACGACGACGGCGACGACGACGACGTACGACCGACGTCGTACGACCGACCACCGACGGCCGACGACGACGATGACGACGACGCCGTCCGCTCCGCCGGCCACGGTGGCGGTGGCGGCGGTCACGGCGACGATGGCGGCGCCTCGTCTCGAAGGACCCGCAGGGCGGCGGCGGCTGCGGCAGCCGCGCACACCCAGCGGCCAACGCGGCCGAGGAGCGATCGGCTGGGTCGGGTCGTCGCCCTCGTCGCCGTCGTCGCCGCCGCCGTGGCCACCGTCGCCGGGCGCCGTGCCATCCGCCTGTCGAGGTTTCTGGAAGCCTCGAAGGCTTTCGGAAACCTCGACAGGCGGATGGTTTTTGTAGAGACCTCCAGAGACCTCCAAAGGCCGTCGCCGCCGCCGCCGTCGCTGTCGCTGTCGCCGCCGCCGTCGCCGGCTCTGGCGTCGTGGTCGGATCCAGGATCGAGGTTCGAGGTTTGCGAGCCTTTGTGAACCTCGGGGGGCGCTCTTCCCCGGGGGCTGGCTGTTCATGCAGGGTTGTTTTTTGACGGCCCTGGGGCTCAGCGAGGGCCCCCAGAGGCCAGACACGGGAACAACTTTTGTATTGAACTTTGACATGCGCTAGAAGTCCTGGGAGGAGGCCCTGCCACGACGACGGCGACGCCGCCGACGACAACAACAACGACGACGATGCCGATGACGATGACGAGGACGAGGACGAGGACGACGACGAAGACGACCCCCTTTGGCAGTGCCGATGGCGCCCCAGGGGGGGGGCGTGGGGTTCAGGGTTCCAGTGGTCGTTGTCGATCAACGGCCACGGGGCCCTGTGCCCCTCGAGAAATCGCCGTGGGAGGGGGGAGGGGGGGAGGGAAGGAGGGAGGGAGAGAGGCAGGGAGGGAGGAAGGAGGGAGGAGGGAGGAAGGAAGAGCGAGGATGGAGGATGGAGGATGGAGGATGGAGGATGGAAGAAGGAGGATGGAGGATGGAGTAAGGAGGATGGAGGAAGGAGGAATGAGGAAGGAGGAAGGAGGAAGGAGGAAGGAGGAAGGAGGACGGAGGAAGGAGGAAGGAGGAAGG
>CAUYUJ010002157.1:5000-16781 GCA_963575745.1 Prorocentrum cordatum
TGCCTCAGCCGCAGCTTGCCTCAGCTTCAGCCACAGCCTCAGCCTCAGCCTCAGCCTGCCTCAGCTTCAGCCTCAGCCTCAGCCTGCCTCGGCTTGCCTCAGCCTCAGCCTCAGCCTGCCTCGGCCTCAGCATCAGCCTCAGCCTGCCTCAGCCTCAGCGTCAGCCTCTCAGCGTCAGCCTGCATCAGCCTCAGCCTCAGCCTCAGCCTGCCTCAGCCTCAGCCTGCACCAGCCTCAGCCTCAGCCTGCCTCAGCCGCAGCTTGCCTCAGCCTCAGCCACTGCCTCAGCCTCAGCCTCAGCCTGCCTCAGCTTCAGCCTCAGCCTCAGCCTGCCTCGGCTTCCTCAGCCTCAAGACCAGCCTGCCTCGGCCTCAGCACAGCTCAGCTCCATCTCAGCTCAGCCTCAGCGTCGCGTCAGCCTTTCAGCCTTTCACCTGCTCAACCTCACCCGCCTGCCTCAGCCTCAGCCTCAGCCTGCCTCAGCCTCAGCCTGCCTCATCTCCTGAGCCTGCACTGGCCTCAGCCTCAGCCTGCCTTCCAGTCCCACCTGCCTCAGCCATATCAGCCTGCAGCCTGTCTCAGCTCAGCCTCCTCTGCCTCGGCCTCACATCAGCCTCAGCCTCAGCCTGGCTCGGCTTGCCTCGCCAATCAGCCTGCTTCAGCCTCAGCCTCAGCCTCAGCTGCCCAACCTCATCCACAGCCTCCCTCCACTCCTCAGCCTGGCCTCACCGCAGGGGTCCCTGCCTCGCGCAACTAGCCATCAGCCTCCGCCACAGCCTCAGCCCAAATCAGCCTTCCTCAGCTTCCCTCTCCAGCTTCCACTCTCGCTCCCTCCAGGTAGCCTCAGCCTCAGCCTCAGCCTGCCTCGGCCTCAGCCTGCCTCAGCCTCAGCGTCAGCCTTTCAGCCTCAGCCTGCATCAGCCTCAGCCTCAGCCTCAGCATGCCTCAGCCTCAGTCTCAGCCTGCCTCAGCCTTAGCCTGCCTCAGGAATGGTGTTCTGGAAAGACGAAGAACACGAAGTGGCCTACAGTTGGCTCCGGGCATTCAAAATGTGGCCTGGGAATGGTGTTCTGGAGGGACGAAGAACACGAAATGGCCTACAGCTGGCTCCGGGCATTCAAAATGTGGCCTGGGAGTGGTGTTCTGGGAACACGAAATACACGAAGTGGCCTACAGTTGGCTCCGGGCATTCAAAATGTGTCCTGGGAATGGTGTTTCTCGAAAAACGAAGAACACGAAGTGGCCTACAGTTGGCTTCGGGCATTCAAAATGTGGCCTGGAAATGGTGTTCTGGGAACACGAAGAACACGAAGTGGCCTACAGCTGGCTCCGGGCATTCAAAATGTGGCCTGGAAATGGTGTTCTGAGAATGGATCCCTACGAATTCGCAAAGATTCCTAAGGATTCCTGGGGCTGCCGGATCCTGCCGGATCCCATGTCCGGGTTGCTCTCTTTTGACACCACTAGAAGCCTATCAGCAAGAGCTGTTAAGTAAATATGAATATATATATATTATATATATAATATATTTATATATATATATATATATAGTCATTCCTCTTCCTATATTTTTATAAGCCCGGGCGGGGGGAAAACCCATCCCCCCCCCAAAACCGGACTCCCGGGACCTGGGGCTTTGGGGCCCTCCGGACGGGCCTCGAAGCGGCCACCGGGCCTCGCAAGGCGTTTTGCCAAGCCTTCCCAGCACACTTAGGGCGATCAGGGGGGTCATCGGAGACGTCCCAGAGACCCCCAAGACAGCACAAGAGCGCTCCAAGAGTGACCGACGTGACCTCAAGATGGCCCCAGAGGCCTCCAGGACGGCCCCAAAGAGGCCTCCAAGAGCACTCCCAAGAAGGCCCCCCGAGCAAAAATAATTGATTATTCTGTGTGTTGGTGTATTGTTGCGGTTCACCTCGTGTCGGGCTTCCGACCACCAAGACGGCTCTTCCGCGCTCCGAAGCCGCCTGGGAGGGCCTCCAATCGCCCCAGGCCAATCCGAAAAGGCGCCCAGTGGCAGTCCAACAGAGCCCCAAAACGGCACAACTCGGGTCCAAGATGGCCCTCAGAGAGCCCCATGGCGGCCCAAGATGGCCCAAAGACACCCTCCGAAGAATTCCAAATCGTGATTCGGTCGTTCAGGGAGACGGCGCTTGGAAGGCAGGGTGGCCCGAGGAAGCCCCCGGAGGCCCTCAGAATACGCCCAGGAGGCCTCCAGAAGGCTTTAAGAAAGCCCGAAACAACTTTTGTGAGGCCCCTAGAGGCTCTCCAAGGAGGAGCTTCCGCAAAAGAGAGCTGAGGAGGATGTGGAGAATGCGTTGGGTATTGCGGAAATGAGGAACAATAAGCATGGAGGAAAGATAACAAATAACATCATTATAGCGGCGATGCCGGAAAAGGCAACCAGGAGTTATCGCTAAATTGTCGGCTTGGCCTTCCTGCCATTCCGCCTGCAAACCAAACTTCAAGGACCAAGGTGCATGGCGCGAAGCGCCACTGCAGTCTTGTATGTATGTATATATCTATATAGATATAGACATATATACATACATACATGTATACATCTATACACACACATATATATATATATATATATAGCGCTTTGAAAACGTAAATGGAATCGTCTTTGGGTCGTCTTCGGGCGTCTGGTGAGTGTCTGTGCCTCTTGGGGCCCTCGGGGGCCGTTCGGCCGCCTCATGACCGATTTGGGCCCGCTGCCGATAGGCCCCGCTGGGGCTTCGAGGAGATTTGTAAAGCCCAGGGTGCCTTCTGCACGGGCGCGCAAGGGGCCCCAAGAACCCCAGGTCCGGGGGGGGGGTCCGTTTTTTAAAGGGGTGGGGGGGTGAAGGCCCCCCCCAAGCTTGCAAGGGTGGATGGGGTGAGGAATAGGAATGTGTTGCCTTGCTCGTGTAATCCCACCAGCCCTCTGGGCGTCGGTGGTTCACGGAGGTTACGGGGGGTCCTCTTCCACCTCTCCTTCTTCCCCTTCGGGGAGGGGTTTATCACTATTTCCTATTCGTATACACCCCCTCCCCCAGGCGACTGGGAGCCAACCAGGGTCAATGCGGGCCCCCCCACCATCCTTTGTAAACAAACAATGCAAACACACACTCTAAACAACACAAATATGTAAAAGAACGATCAAAAAACTATTCAATTAAACGCTCTGCTCCAAATTCGTAGCATGCGCACTAACCGATGCGGGCCCCTCCCCCCGCCATCCCTGTCAAAACGACCCATACAGAGTACACTGAGCGGCGGCGGCGGCTGCGGCGGCCAGCGGCGGGGGCAGAGCGTGCTGCGGCGCTTGCGGCGGGGCGGCGCGAGCGGTGGCGGCGGCGGCGGCTGCGGGGCGGCGGCGGACGGGCGAGCGCGGCGCGCGGCGGCGGCGGTGGCGGCAGCGGCTGCGGCGGCAGCGGCTGCGGCGGCGGCGATTCGGCAGCGGGGGCGGCGGCGGCGGCGGCGGCGGCGCGGCGGCGGCGGCGTCGGGCGGCGGCGGTGGCGGCGGATTCGCCCCCAGTAGCTGCCCATCCAAAGACAACTGCTGAATATGCTGCGGCTCGGGCCAGGCTCGGGTGCTACGTATGTGTTGGGAGGGCGGGTGGGAGTGAGCGAGACGGCTTGCGGGCGGGGAGGGAGTCTTGATCACTGTTCCCTATTAATAAACACCCCTCCCCCAGGCGACTGGGGGCCAACCAGGGTCCATGCCGACCCCCCCACCACCACCATCCCTTGTAAAACAACAATATTATCCCGGCAAAGCAACCTAACAGCGATGTGTAGAAGCATATCTGAAAGCATTCCCCTTAAGATTCAAATGAAAGTCCAGTTGTAGAATTCTGTTCTCGCAGTCGTACTCGCATTCGCGATGACAGTCGCAGCGGCAACGGCAGTCGCAGTCACAGCCTCAGCCTCAGCCTGCCTCAGCCTCAGCCTCAGCCTGCCTCAGCCTCAGCCTGCCTCAGCCTCAGCCTCAGCCTGCTTCAGCCTCAGCCTCAGTCTGCCTTCAGCCTCGGCATCAGCCTCAGCCTGCCTCAGCCTCAGCCTGCATCAGCCTCAGCCTCAGCCTCAGCCTGCCTCAGCATCAGCCTGCTTCAGCCTCAGCCTCAGCCTACCTCAGCCTCAGCCTCAGTCTGCTTCAACCTCAGCCTCAGTCTGCCTTCAGCCTCGGCCTCAGCCTCAGCCTGCCTCAGCCTCAGCCTGCCTCGGCCGCAGCATCAGCCTGCCTCACCATTCAAAATGTGGCCCAGGAATGGAGTTCTGGGAACTAGAAGAACACGAAGTGGCCTACAGTTGCCTCCGGGCATTCAAAATCATGCCCAGGAATGGAGTTCTGGGAACTTGAAGAACACGAAGTGGCCTACAGTTGGCTGCGGGCATCCAAAATGTGGCCCGGGAACGGAGTTCTGGGAAGTCGAAGAGCACGAATTGGCCTACAGTTGGCTCCGGCATCCAATAATTGCCGGGAATGGATTCTGGGAAGTCGAAGAGCACTGAAGTGTGCCTACAGTTGCTCCGGGCATCCAATGTGGCCCGGGACAGGAGTACTGGGAGCACCGAAGAGGATTTCGCGAGTAGTCCAAAACGATTATCGGCTTCGCGGGCAGCCGCGGCGGCAAGCCTGTCGGGTCCAGCCCAGACCCCCCTGAGAGTCATGATGCTCTCTTTGAGACCACTATACAACATATCAGCAAAGCGTTTAAGTAAGTATCCCGGCAAAACAGACCAACAGGCGATGTGTGTAGACGCATATCTGAAAAAGCATTCCCCTTAAGATTCAAATGAAATCCAGTTTTCTAAATTGTGCTGTTTCTCGCATTCGCGAATGACAGTCGCGGCGCATAGCGGCAGTCGCAGTGGCAACGGCAGTCACAGTCACAGCCTCAGCCTTAGCCTGCCTCAGCCTCAGCCTCAGCCTGCCTCAGCACAGCCTGCCTCAGCCTCAGCCTCAGCCTGCTTCAGCCTCAGCCTCAGTCTGCCTTCAGCCTCGGCCTCAGCCTCAGCCTGCCTCAGCCTCAGCCTGCCTCAGCCTCAGCCTGCCTCAGCCTCAGCATCAGCCTGCCTCATCTCAGTCTCAGTCGCTTCAGCGCAATCGGCCTGTCTGCTGCAAGCCTCGGCCTCATTGGCCTCAGCCTCTCAGCCTCCAGGCCTGCCTCGGCCGCAGCATCAGCCTGCCTCAGTAAAAAAATTTTAAATAAACATTCAAAATCAATGCCCAGAGAAACGCGAGTTCTGGGAACTAGAAGGAACTCGAAAATGCCTACATGTTGGGCTTCCGGGCATTCATTCAAAATGTGGCCCGGGAATGAAGTTCTGGGAACTCGAAGAGCACGAAGTGGCCTACAGTTGGCTCCGGGCATTCAAAATGTGGCCCGGGAATGGAGTTCTGGGAACTCGAAGAGCAAGAAGTGGCCTACAGTTGGCTCCGGGCATCCAAAATGTGGCCCGGGAATGGAGTTCTGGGAACTCGAAGAGCACGAAGTGGCCTACAGTTGGCTCCGGGCATCCAAAATGTGGCCCGGGAATGGAATTCTGGGAAGTCGAAGAGCACGAAGTGGCCTAGTGGTGGAGCGCGCGTAGAAGCACATATACGAGCGGCCTAGTAATGGTAAGGGCAATGGTGATGGTAGTAGTGGTAAGCCGGCGAATGGTAATACCAGTAAGTGCGTTCTCTCTGTATCCACTAGCGTCTGCGTGCCACTAATGCATGTGTCATTGAAGTGTTAAAAATGTGTTCAATGGGTGTGGCGTCACACGCGGGACTGATATGATAGATGTTGGTACAACGGGGGCACCGTTATCAATACATTTTTTTGCGGAATGGGACACTGCTATCAACCGATCAACGGCCGACCGCCGTAGCATCGAAGCGTCTAGAAACGAAATGACACGAGCATCCACTATAAAAAAATAGGTTGGTGCTGAAGTCAACGCTGTTTGGAAGCACTCACAAGAGCAATGGCAGGCTGAGAAGCGCTGCGGGCTCAAGTGAGTCATTCCGTGAAGCGATACAACAGGACCTGAGAGCTCAGAAGCACCGCAGACGCATGCATGTCAGCGGCGGCTGCAAGGCGAGAGGCTGAAGGTAAACATCGCTGGCTATCTGCAAGGCGTATAAGAACTCGCCAAGCAAGCAGACAAATAACCGAACGCACGCTCGGAGCAGCAAGCTGAGAAGCATCGCTGGCAGAGCAGCAGCCTCTCATTTCAAGCTTTCTCCTGACGGGTGGGTTTCGAGGATTCTGCACTTCTTGGCTGAGTCCGGTGTCTTTGTCCACGCATTCATCCGCTTGTGCTCACCAGATTGATGAAGCTCTGTGCGCATACCCAGTGTTCTCAATTTCTTGATGAAGTACTGCGCCTCTATCACCGCTTCCTCGTCGATGTGTGTTACGCTGTGCACAATGATAGCATCCTCTGAACAGCCTGTAATGAGCAACAGGCAGACCCTGTGCTTCGCTTTGTTCGGCGGATCCATCTGCCTCACACGCCTGCCTCACACAATGGGAAACACACGCCTGCCTCAGCCTCAGCCTGCCTCAACCTCAGCATCAGCTTGCCTCAGCATTCAAAATGTAGCCCGGGAATGGAGTTCTGGGAACTAAAAGAACACGAAGTGGCCTACAGTTGGCTCCGGGCATTCAAAATCACGCCCAGGAGTGGAAATCTGGGTACTAGAACAACACGAAGTGGCCTACAGTTGGCTCCGGGCATTCAAAATCATGCCCAGGAATGGAGTTCTGGGAACTTGAAGAGCACGAAGTGGCCTACAGTTGGCTCCGGGCATCCAAAATGTGGCCCGGGAATAGAATTCGGAAATCGAAGGGCACGAAGTGGCGTACAGTTGGCTCCGGGCATCCAAAATGTACGCCGGGAATGGAGTTCCGGGAAGTCGAAGAGCACGAAGTGGCCTACAGTTGGTTCGGGGCATCCAAAATGTATGCCGGGAATGGAGTTCTGGGAGCACCAGGAGCGATTTTGCGAGGATGTCCAAAGCGATTTCGGTTTCGGCGGCAGCCGCGGCGGCAGCCTGTCCGGGTCCCGCCCCGACCCCCCTGTGGAGTCATCTGCTGCTCTCTTTTGAGACCACTAGAAACCTATCAGCAAGAGCTGTTAGGTAACATTGCATACTCTGCCTCCAAATTCAGAACATGCGCAGCCAACCCGATGCGGCCCCCCCCCCCGCCATCCCTGTCAAACTATCCCGGCAAAGCAACCTAACAGCGATGTGTAGAAGCATATCTGAAAGCATTCCCCTTAAGATTCAGATGAAAATCCAGTTGTAGAATTCTGCTGTTCTCGCAGTCGTAGTCGCATTCGCGATGACAGTCGCAGCGGCAACGGCAGTCGCAGTCACAGCCTCAGCCTCAGCCTGCCTCAGCCTCAGCCTGCCTCAGCCTAAGCCTGCCTCAGCCTCAGCCTCAGCCTGCTTCAGCCTCAGCCTCAGTCTGCCTTCAGCCTCGGCCTCAGCCTCAGCCTGCCTCAGCCTCAGCCTGCATCAGCCTCAGCCTCAGCCTCGGCCTCAGCATCAGCCTGCT
Organism: Prorocentrum cordatum; assembly: GCA_963575745.1. Taxonomy (NCBI): domain Eukaryota; class Dinophyceae; order Prorocentrales; family Prorocentraceae; genus Prorocentrum; species Prorocentrum cordatum. The sequence continues at coordinate 12,539 of CAUYUJ010002157.1, forward strand.
TCAGCCTCAGCCTCAGCCTGCCTCAGCCTCAGCCTCAGTCCGCTTCAGCCTCAGCCTCAGTCTGCCTTCAGCCTCGGCCTCAGCCTGCCTCAGCCTTAGCCTGCCTCGGCCGCAGCATCAGCCTGCCTCAGCATTCAAAATGTGGCCCAGGAGCGCAGTTCTGGGAACTAGAAGAACACGAAGTGGCCTACAGTTGGCTCCGGGCATTCAAAATGTGGCCTGGGAATGGAGTTCTGGGAACTTGAAGAGCACGAAGTGGCCTACAGTTGGCTCCGGGCATCCAAAATGTGGCCCGGGAAAGGGAGTTCTGGGAAGTCGAAGAGCACGAAGTTGCCTACAGTTGGCTACGGGCATCCAAAATGTGGCCCGGGAATGGAATTCTGGGAAGTCGAAGAGCACGAAATGGCCTACAGTTGGCTCCGGGCATCCAAAATGTGGCCCGGGAATGGAGTTCTGGGAATTCGAAGAGCACGAAGTGTGTGACTGTTTGCAAAAAGCGACTGCGGCGGCAGCCGCGGCGGCAGCCTGTCTGGGTCCCGCCCAGACCCCCCTGAGGAGTCATGATGCTTTCTTTTGGGACCACTAGAAACCGATCAGCAAGAGCTGCTAGGTAAAAACAATACAGAGTACACTTGGCGGCGGCGGCGGCTGCGGCGGCTGCGGCGGCGGTGGCGGCGGCTGCGGCGGCTGCGGCGGCGGCGGCGGCGGCGGCGGCGGGCGGCGGCGCGCTGCGGGGGGCGGGGGGGGCCCCCCCCGCGGGTGGGGCGGCCGGCGGCGGAGGCGGCGGCGGCGGCGGCGGCGGCGGCGGCGGCGGCGGCGGTAGCGGTGGCGGCAGTGGCTGCGGCGGCGGCGGCGGTTTGGCAGCGGGGGGCGGCGGCGGCGGCGGCGGCGGCGCCAGATTGGCCCCCAGTAGCTGTCCATCCCAAGACGACTGCTGAATATGCTCAGGCTCGGGCCAGAGTCGGGTGCTACGTATGTGTTGGGAGGGCGGGTGGGAGTGAGCGAGACGGCTTGCGGGCGGGGAGGGGGTAACTTGACCCCTCCCCCTACCCCCTCCCCTGGACCTGGACGGGGGGTCTCGCGAGGTGTCAGGGCGTCCAAAACGGCCGCGGCGAGGAAGCCAAAATCATTGGTTGTACTCTGGTTTTGGCTTCACGTTGGCCTTCTGAGGGGAGGACGCAAATAAAAGCTCCCCTCTTGTTTGGTCGATCTCCTCCAAAATGGCCCCAATAAGCGCACAGGAGGCTTCAAGAGGTCCCAAGATGGCCCCAAGATGGCCCCAAAAGGCCCCCAAGAGGCCCCCAGGAGGCCCCCAAGAGACCCCCAAGAGGCCCCCCAGGGGCACCCACGATGCTCCAAGAAACCGCGGCGAAAATGCCAAAAACGGCCTCGGCGAGGAAGCCACCATTATTTGTTTTACTAGGGTTTGGGCCCCATTTGGGCCTCCGGGGGGGGGGGGGGGGGGCGCTAATTAATGCTCCCCTCTCGTTTGATCGGTATCCTCCAAGATGGCCCCAAGAAGCGCCCAGGAGGCCCCAAGAGGTCTCAAGACCCCAAGATGGCCCCAAGAGGCCCCCAGGAGGCCCCCAAGATACCCCCAAGAGGCCCCAAGAGACACCCCAGGGGCACCTAAAATGCTCCAAGAAGCCTCGGCGAAAATGCCAAAACGGCCTCGGCGAGGACGCCAAAATCATTGGTTGTACCAAGGTTTTGGCCCTTGGCCTTCTGGGGGGGACGCTAATTAACGCTCCCATCTTATCCACCAAGATGGCCCCAAGAAGCGCCCAGGAGGCCCCAAGAGGCCCCACGATGGCCCCAAGATGGCCCCAAGAGGCCCCCAAGAGGCCCCCAGGAGGCCCCCAAGAGACCCCCAAGAGGCCCCAAGAGACCCCCCAGAGGCACCCAATCCAAGATCTACCAAGAGCCTTCCTGTCGAGCCCTCGGCATTGATTCTACCCCAAGTTTTAGGCCACATGTTTGGCATCTTGGGGGGGGGGGGGGGGGGGGGGCACTTATTGAGATCAAGAGCGCCTGGGAGAGCCCAAAATGACCTCCAAGATGGCTCAAAATATCCCAAGATGTCTCATAATGGTTTCCTCTGTGTGCTGCCCACTTCCCTGATCGAGGCAATTCCTCTGGGCATCGTTTCTGGATGGGTGGTGGGGATTATTTTTTTGATCTGCGGCTCAAAGGACGATTCCAGAAAGCGGGTCGAAACAAGCTTGGGGCAGCAAACAAAATAATTGCCAGCGGGCCAAAAGCCAACGCCGGAATGCACATGCGAGGAACACAATTATCCCGGCAAAGCAACCTAACAGCGATGTGTAGAAGCATATCTGAAAACATTCCACTTAAGATTCAGATGAAAATCCAGTTGTAGAATTCTGCTGTTCTCGCAGTCGTAGTCACACTCGCGATGACAGTCGCAGCGGCAACGGCAGTCGCAGTCACAGCCTCAACCTCAGCCTGCCTCAGCCTCAGCCTCAGCCTGCCTCAGCATCAGCCTGCCTCAGCCTCAGCCTCAGCCTGCCTCTGCCTCAGCCTCAGCCTGCTTCGGCCCCAGCCTCAATCTGCCTTCAGCCTCGGCGCCTCAGCCTCAGCCTGCCTCAGCCTCAGCCTGCATCAGCCTCAGCCTCAGCCTCAGCCTGCCTCAGCATCAGCCTGCCTCAGCCTCAGCCTCAGCCTGCCTCAGCCTCAGCCTCAGTCCGCTTCAGCCTCAGCCTCAGTCTGCCTTCAGCCTCGGCCTCAGCCTCAGCCTGCCTCAGCCCCAGCCTGCCTCGACCGCAGCATCAGCCTGCCTCAGCATTCAAAATGTGGCCCAGGAATGGGAGTTCTGGGAAGTCGAAGAGCACGAAGTGGCCTAGAGTTGGCTACGGGCATTCAAAATGTGGCCCGGGAATGGAGTTCTGGGAACTCGAAGAGCACGAAGTGGCCTAGAGTTGGCTCCGTGCATTCAAAATGTGGCCCGGGAATGGAGTTCTGGGAACTCGAAGAGCACGAAGTGGCCTACAGTTGGCTCCGGGCATTCATAATGTGGCCCGGGAATGGAGTTCTGGGGACTCGAAGACCACGAAGTGGCCTACAGTTGGCTCCGGGCATTCAAAATGTGGCCCGGGAATGGAGTTCTGGGAAGTCGAAGAGCACGAAGTGGCCTACAGTTGGCTCCGGGCATTCAGAATGTGGCCCGGGAATGGAGTTCTGGGAGGTCGAAGAGCACGAAGTGTGTGACTGTTGGCTTAAAACGACTTTTGCGGCACCCTGTCCGGCACCCGCCCAGACCCCCCTGTGGAGTCATCTGCTGCTCTCTTTTTAGCCCATTAGAAACCTATGAGTCTTCGCTGTTAGGTAACAACGATGAGTTCTTGCATACATTGATTCGTACAGTAAACGTGTATTTAAAATACCTATATCTTATAATTATCCCGGCAAAGCAACCTAACAGCGATGTGTAGGAGCATATCTGGAAGCATTCCCCTTAATATTCACATGAGAATCCAGTTGTAGAATTCTGTTGTTCTCGCAGTCGCAGTCGCATTCGCGATGAAAGTCGCAGTGGCAACGGCAGTCGCAGTCACAGCCTCAGCCTCAGCCTGCCTCAGCCTCAGCTTCAGCCTGCCTCAGCCTCAGCCTCAGCCTGCTTCAGCCTCAGCCTCAGTCTGCCTTCAGCCTCGGCCTCAGCCTCAGCCTGCCTCAGCCTCAGCCTGCATCGGCCTCAGCCTCAGCCTCAGCCTGCCTCAGCATCAGCCTGCCTCAGCCTCAGCCTCAGCCTGCCTCAGCCTCAGCCTCAGCCTGCTTCAGCCTCAGCCTCAGTCTGCCTTCAGCCTCGGCCTCAGCCTCAGCCTGCTTCAGCCTCAGCCTGCAATCAGCCTCAGCCTCAGCCTCAGCCTGCCTCAGCATCAGCCTGCCTCAGCCTCAGCCTCAGCCTGCCTCAGCCTCAGCCTCAGCCTGCTTCAGCCTCAGCCTCAGTCTGCCTTCAGCCTCGCCTCAGCCTCAGGCTGCCTCAGCCTCGGCCTGCATCAGCCTCAGCCTCAGCCTCAGCCTGCCTCAGCATCAGCCTGCCTCAGCCTCAGCCTCAGCCTGCCTCAGCCTCAGCCTCAGCCTGCTTCAGCCTCAGCCTCAGTCTGCCTTCAGCCTCGACCTCAGCCTCAGCCTGCCTCAGCCTCAGCCTGCATCAGCCTCAGCCTCAGCCTCAGCCTGCCTCAGCATCAGCCTGCTTCAGCCTCAGCCTCAGCCTGCCTCAGCC
>CAUYUJ010002157.1:16881-69381 GCA_963575745.1 Prorocentrum cordatum
GTCCTCCTCCTCCTCCTGCTCGTCCTTCTTCTCCTGCTCCTCCTGCTCCTCGTCCTGCTCCTGCTAGTCCTCGTCCTCCTGGTCTTGCTCGTCCTCCTCCTCGTCGTGCTCTTGCCCCTGCTGAAAATGTGGCCCAGGAATGGGAGTTCTGGGAAGTCGAAGAGCACGAAGTTGCCTGCAGTTGGATACGGGCATTCAAAATGTGGCCCGGGAATGGAGTTCTGGGAACTCGAAGAGCACGAAGTCGCCTACAGTTGGCTACGGGCATTCAAAATCATGCCCAGGAATGATGTTCTGGGAACTCGAAGACCACGAAGTGGCCTACAGTTGGCTCCGGGCATTCAAAATGTGGCCCGGGAATGGAGTTCTGGGGACTCGAAGACCACGAAGTGGCCTACGGTTGGCTCCGGGCATTCAAAATGCGGCCCGGGAATGGAGTTCTGGGAAGTCGAAGAGCACGAAGTGGCCTACAGTTGGCTCCGGGCATTCAGAATGTGGCCCGGGAATGGAATTCTGGGAGGTCGAAGAGCACGAAGTGTGTGACTGTTGGCTTAAAACGACTTCTGCGGCACCCTGTCCGGCACCCGCCCAGACCCCCCTGTGGAGTGATTTGTGAGCTCTTTGGAGTCAACTAGAAACCTATCAGTCTTCGCTGTTAGGTAATGAACCTCATTAAGCCGCGCCAAAACGGCAGCCAACGACTGACAGCGGGGCGTCGCACAGTGGCGCCAGCACCCGGCAGACTGGTCGGCGAAGGGCAGGCCACAGCGGGCAGCTGAAACCCTGGCCCGCCCGCCCGTGAAAATCCAACGAAGGCGAGCAGAAAGGGGGAACGTAGGCCTCACTCACGGAGCACCTCATGTGCTCGAAGCTGGCATCACAGAGCCAGGCACCAGCGGACTTGACGTGAAGTCGAGTAGAGACACCAATGCACAAGGGGGGGAACGTCACGTGGGCCAGCACGTTATCACCAGCCTTCGGCTGTGTACTGCCGGTGGGCGAAAGACGGGGCGCCAGACCGGTGAGGACGTCCCTGCCAGACTGCGCCCCAGGTGCAGGAAGCCGGTGTGGGCCGACCTGCCAGTGCCACAATGAGCGCACCCTATTGCGTGATGTAGCCAGCGGAAGGCGCCTGCCTGGCGGGGGGGAAACGCCACAAAGCAAGGTCGCCAGTCGTCGGATGTGCGTCGTGTGGAGCGTATGGGGCGGGCCTTAGGCCGGCGGCCCCAGCCATCCAAAGTGAGTGCCCAAGAGGGCGAGACGGGCCCCTGTCCGTGTGAACAAGGCCAAAGTGAACCGTGGGCAGGAATTATTGCAGTGGGGATTCGCGAAGCGTCAGCAATTTTTTAGCTTCGCTCGCTCGAGCCGCGCTGCGGTGCGCAACAAATGAGGAGAAACCCTGACGTGGTCAGTTCAGTACGGTGCCCCGACAAACAGTGTCCACGCCGACGGCGTGAAGACAATCAAGCGTGATGGCAAAAAAATATCCCGGCAAAGCAACCTAACAGCGATGTGTAGAAGCATATATGGAAACATTCCCCTTAAGATCCAGATGAGAATCCAGTTGTAGAATTCTCCTGTTCTCGCAGTCGCAGTCGCATTCGCGATGACAGTCGCAGTGGCAACGGCAGACACAGTCACAGCCTCAGCCTCAGCCTGCCTCAGTATCAGCCTGCCTCAGCCTCAGCCTCAGCCTGCATCAGCCTCAGCCTCAGCTTGCTTCAGCCTCAGCCTCAGCCACAGCCTGCCTTCAGCCTCGGCCTCAGCCTCAGCCTGCCTCGGCCTCAGCCTGCATCAGCCTCAGCCTCAGCCTCAGCCTCAGCCGCAGCCTGCCTCCGCATCAGCCTGCCTCAGCCTCAGCCTCAGCCTGCCTCAGCCTCAGCCTCAGCCTGCCTCAGCCTCAGCCTCAACCTTTTCCTCAGCATCAGCCTGCCTCAGCCTCAGCATCAGCCTGCCTCGGCCTCAGCCTCAGCCTGCTTCAGCCTCAGCCTCCGTCTGCCTTCAGCCTCGGCCTCAGCCTCAGCCTGCCTCAGCCTCAGCCTGCATCAGCCTCAGCCTCAGCCTCAGCCTGCCTCAGCATCAGCCTGCCTGAGCCTCAGCCTCAGCCTCAGCCTGCTTCAGCCTCAGCCTCAGCCTGCCTGCAGCCTCAGCCTCAGCTCAGCCTGCCTCAGCCTGAGCCTGCCTCAGCCTCAGCCTCAGCCTGCCTCAGCCTCAGCCTCAGCCACATCCTTGCCTCAGCCTCAGCCACAGCCTGCCTCAGCCTCAGCCTCAGCCTGCCCCAGCGTCTGCCTCAGCCTGCCTCATCCTCAGCCTCAGCCTCAGCCTCAGCCTGCCTCAGCCTGCCTCAGCCTGCCTCAGCCTCAGCCTGCCTCAGCCTCAGCCTCAGTCTGCCTCAGTATCAGCTTGCCTAAGCCTCAGCCTCAGCCTGCCTCAGCCTCAGCCTCAGCCTGCTTCAGCTTCAGCCTCAACCTTAGCCTCAGCCTCAACCTTTCCCTCAGCCTCAGCCTCAGCCTGCATCAGCCTCAGCCTCAGCCTCAGCCTGCCTCAGCATCAGCCTGCCTCAGCGTCTGCCTCAGCCTGCCTCAGCCTCAGCCTCAGCCTCAACCTCAGCCTCAGCCTCAGCCTGCCTCAGCCTCAGCCTGCCTCAGCCTCAGCCTCAGCCTGCCTCAGCAGCAGCCTGCCTCAGCCTCAGTTGGCTACGGGCATTCAAAATGTGGCCCGGGAATGGAGTTCTGGGAACTTGAAGAGCACGAAGTGGCCTACAGTTGGCTCCAGGCATCCAAAATGTGGCCCGGGAATGGAATTCTGAGAACTCGAAGAGCACGAAGTGGCCTACAGTTGGCTCCGGGCATCCAAAATGTGGCCCAGGAATGGAGTTCTGGGAATTCGAAGAGCACGAAGTGGCCTACAGTTGGCTCCGGGCATCCAAAATGTGGCCCGGGAATGGAGTTCTGGGAAGTCGAAGAGCACGAAGTGGCCTACAGTTGGCTCCGGGCATTCAGAATGTGGCCCGGGAATGGAGTTCTGGGAGGTCGAAGAGCACGAAGTGTGTGACTGTTGGCTTAAAACGACTTCTGCGGCACCCTGTCCGGCACCCGCCCAGACCCCCCTGTGGAGTCATCTGCTGCTCTCTTTTTAGCCCATTAGAAACCTATCAGTCTTCGCTGTTAGGTAATTATCCCGGCAAAGCAACCTAACAGCGATGTGTAGGAGCATATCTGGAAGCATTCCCCTTAAGATTCAAATGAGAATCCAGTTGTAGAATTGTGCTGTTCTCGCAGTCGTAGTCGCATTCGCGATGACAGTCGCAGTGGCAACGGCAGTCACAGACACAGCCTCAGCCTCAGCCTGCCTCAGCCTCAGCCTCAGCCTGCCTCAGCCTCAGCCTGCCTCAGCCTCAGCCTCAGCCTGCTTCAGCCTCAGCCTCAGTCTGCCTTCAGCCTCGGCGTCAGCCTCAGGCTGCCTCAGCCTCAGCCTGCATCAGCCTCAGCCTCAGCCTCAGCCTGCCTCAGCATCAGCCTGCCTCAGCCTCAGCCTCAGCCTGCCTCAGCATTCAAAATGTGGCCCGGGAATGGAGTTCTGGGAACTCGAAGAACACGAAGTGGCCTACAGTTGGCTCCGGGCATTCAAAATCATGCCCAGGAATGGAGTTCTGGGAACTCGAAGACCACGAAGTGGCCTACAGTTGGCTCCGGGCATTCAAAATCATGCCCAGGAATGGAGTTCTGGGAACTCGAAGACCACGAAGTGGCCTACAGTTGGCTCCGGGCATTCAAAATGTGGCCCGGGAATGGAGTTCTGGGAACTCGAAGAGCACGAAGTGGCCTACAGTTGGCTCCGGGCATTCAAAATGTGGCCCGGGAATGGAGTTCTGGGGACTCGAAGACCACGAAGTGGCCTACAGTTGGCTCCGGGCATTCAAAATGTGGCCCGGGAATGGAGTTCTGGGAAGTCGAAGAGCACGAAGTGGCCTACAGTTGGCTCCGGGCATTCAGAATGTGGCCCGGGAATGGAGTTCTGGGAGGTCGAAGAGCACGAAGTGTGTGACTGTTGGCTTAAAACGACTTCTGCGGCACCCTGTCCGGCACCCGCCCGGACCCCCCTGTGGAGTGATCTGTGAGCTCTTTTGAGTCAACTAGAAACCTATCAGTCTACGCTGTTAGGTAAAATGCAATATACATGTGGCTCGCCCCCCTCACACCCAAACCCAACATTGAAGTGTCCATATGTTGTCCCCCGCGCGTTGCCTCGCACCCAACCCCGTCATCTTTGGGTTGGGGGGGGACGGGGGCTATGGATATTGTTCGACGCAATTCAATGTCGTCTCAGATTGGCGCGATGGGTGTGGACACTTTTTGTCCACCCAACGTGTTTCAAAGACCGGTTCATATAGTCATGATATTTGAACGCAATCTTAAACTGAGTGCGTGCGTTTCATGTGAGGCCCCGCGCACGAATAGGAGGGGAATAGTGGGGAGGAGGTCTGAAGAGTGCAGGAGCTTGGAGATGATAGCGTCGGACTTTGGAGGAGGGCGGAGGAGTGGAGTAGAGTCGAATGGAATGGAGTGGAGTGGGGGGTATCTGGCAGGAGTGGGAAGGGGCGCGACGGATGGGGAGGAACGAATGGGAGTGCTAAGGAGCTGGAAGGAGTGGGGAAGGATGGCAGAGTCTGGAGGAGTGCGGAGACGGGAGGATGAGAGGGAAGGAGGGGTAGTGCTAGTGAGGCATGAAGTGGCGTCGGAGTAAGGGCGGAGGTTTCTGCAGGATGGGGGAGTGGGGGAGGAGTGCGAAGGAGGGCGGAGGGGTCTGGAGGAGGAGAACGGCGGACTGGAGTGGGGAGGAGGTGGAGGTGGGAGTAGAGCGGACGAGGGGGGGTGCGGGGGAGGGCGGAGGACGGAGGGTTGGAGAGGAGTGCGGAGGAGTCCGGAGGAGTGGGGCGGCACGGGGAGGGCTGGCTGGAGTGGAGTGGGGGGCGGGCGGACTGGAGGAGTGCGGAGTAGGGGGAGGAACGCGGGGGCGGATTGCAGGAGAAAAAGAATGGGTGGAGAGGAGGGTGGAGGAAATGAAGGCGGGGGGGTCCGAAGGCGGAGGACGGTGTGAGGAGTGCAGAGAAGTGCGGAGGAGTGATGAGTGATGGGGATGCTGGTGATGATGCTGATGAAAATCCGCCACCATGCCTCTGGGCACGGAGTGGGCGTGTCCATTTCAAGGGCCTGGGCCCAAATTGCCTCTTGGGATTTCTCGCCTGCCCGCTGGGCCCAGTCGCATCTGGCATGCCGGTGTGTATTTATGACGTTTTTGACAGTGATGATGTGAGATTTGTGATGCTGATGATGTCGACGTCGATGCTGGTGGTGATGATGCTGTGACGAGGCTGGCATATATGATGCGCCAGGGGTCAGGATGACGTGAGTCCGCAAGACCAACTCCCTAAATTGACAACGGTGGTGGCGATGGTGTTGTTGGTGTTGATGCTGGTGGTTAGAAGTGTTGGCGATGGTGCTGGTGTTCGGAAGCCGTTGATGATGATGATGATGATGATGATGATGATGATGATGATGATGATGATGATGATGATGAGGAGGAGGACGATGATGATGATGATGATGATGATGATGATGATGATGATGATGATGATGATGATGCTGATGCTGCCGCAAGCCTCTGCTTGCGCGGAACTGGTGCAACTGGATAGAACTGGTCATAGACTTGGTCATAGAACCGGTCCACTAAGAATAAGGTCCGGCATAGAACTGGCCGAAATTCTAGAAAGAGGAATAATTTGGATATTTATAACTTTTTATTTGCAACGGCCAGTTCTATGCCGGACCCTATTCTTAATGGACCAGTTCTATGTCCAGTTCTATCAGTTGTACCAGATCCGAGCAAGCATAGGCCTGCGGCGGGGGGGGGGCAGCGCCCTGTTACCTGCACAGCATCATCATCATCATCATCATCATCATCATCATCATCATCATCATCATCATCATCATCATCATCATCATCATCATCATCCACATCAGGGAAACAACGAAACCCATCTTTCCCAGACATAGCTCGCCCACGCCATTTTAAATGCCTCTAACTGTTATGGCTACTCCAACTCGTCCAGAACTTCGGGATATTGTTATACTTTCCACCGATCTGGACCTTGTAAGTCCTTCCGGTTGCCTAACTAATTTCTCCAATCAGCGTGTGCACTTACAAGCTTTTGCCTCCCATGTAGAATAACTGTCTGGCAATAATCCTCGTGTTTTCGCAACGATCCGACGTACACCTTCTTTTTATTGGATAGCATTGCAGGTCGGTCAGGTGGCATACGGAAACTGGATCCGCGGCATCCGAGCCCGCCGCTGTCAAGATTACTGTACACAGGGGGGAAAGGGGCTTCTGCTTGCGAACTGTCCCAGGCATCTCGCATGTTGCTTCATGGGCCCCGACGCCCCTCCCTGCGCGCGGGTCGCAGCCAACACGAGTGCATCTCTCCGCGCCCCCGGCTGACGCGAGCCATTTCTCCGCGCGTCGTGCCTCTAGCGGCGCCGATGCTCTCTCGCCAACCACTTGTCGCCGCTGGCATCACAAAAGGAAAACCTCTCGCCCTGCGTAAATGCGTCTCCGTCCTGCAATTCCCGGCCCAAGCCGCGGCGCGCGCGCTGAGCGCCCCCGCGATGGATTCCCGCGCCAGGCCAGCCATTGGCAATGAAGGCGAGACGCGGCATGCCGGCCTTGCGACCACAAGCGAGTCCGAAAGCCAAAACGCCCAGCGCGTTTTCGGCTTGTGTCTCCTGGCCTAACGCGCGGCGCACGCGCCGTCGTCGCGCGCCCTGAGCGCCCCCGCAATGGATTTCCGCGCCGGGCCCGCCGCGGGTAATGAAGGCGAGATTGACACGTCCGCCCTGCGACAACAACTTGGTCCGAGAGCCAAAACGCCCAGCGCGTTTTCGGCCTGCGCCCCCTGGCCCAACTCGCGGCGCACGCGTCGTCGTCGCGCGCCCTGCACGCCCGCGCAATGGATTTCCGCGCCGGGCCCGCCGCGGGCAATGAAGGCGAGACGCGGCATGCCAGTCCCGCGACAACAAGCAGGCCCAGGAGCCAAAACGCCGAACGCATTTTACGCCTGCGTTTCCTGGCCCATGGCGCGGCGCATACGCCGTCGTCGCGCGCCCTGAGCGCCCCCCGCAATAGATTTGGATTTGCGGCGGATGTGTAAGTTCCTTCCGCGCGGGTCCGATTTCGTACGGATGCGAGCAATGCTCAGTTCATTCTCTCTTGATTCCAGGGCGGCTGGGAACTGTGCAACCGTCGCAACTTTCGTGGGCTCCTGGGAAGTCCAGCGGAGTCGGGGGGGGCATGCGCACCCAGACGAGACTTCGTTGCTCCCTTGGTGGCTGCGAACTGCGCAACCGTCGCCATTTTCGTGGGCTCCTGGGAGGCACAGCGGAGATGAGGGCAGCACAGATCGCGCATATCTGGCGATATGTTCTTTTATATGGAGCGTTCGTGCGAATACTCGCCTCGCGCGGATAAGGGGCTGGGTACGCATCGGGTAACATGTTTTGGCACTCTGCTATGGAATGAAATTTGAGGTCATGATATTTTCCCAACTGATAATATTTACACCGACAAATGTACATATGGCTATGTTACGGTCGAGTCGCTGTCGTGGTGGTTGCAGTTGTAGAACACTTATGGTCTGATATGGTATTGTCAACTATGCGATAGTATGCCCGCTATGTCACAGTATGGTGTGCTAGTGTTTGGTATGGGATGAAATGCTATGCTATGCATTGATCAGTTGTGGTATGGGATGACTGACATGCAAGTTGAATCATGGTATACCTTGCCACAACCCTACCTGGTGAACAATGTCCGTTGCCGTAGCGGCAGCAGACGTAGAGCAAGTATGGTATGTTAGTGCATGTTCTGATCCGCCAAATATATTTATGCCCCACTGTGTAGCAGTAGTGTGTTGATATGGTCTGGTCTATGTGTTGATGATTCGTTATGGTATGCTATGGTATGCAACGGTAAAATACGACATGGCACGCTCGGTGGTTATAAAATGCATAAAATGCATTGTTTAGGGTATGACATTCTTTTCAAGTGTGAGATTTGCAGTTATGGTATGCTCTCTTCGTTGTCGTAGTGGTGGCGTTCGTAAACCAACTACGTAATGGCGTGCTCGTTGATGGTGTGCCCTGTTTTGCTTCACTCTGCACTGGCATGATGTGCTATGTTATGGTAAACAAATACATGATGCGACATGTCCTGACCCGTTCATTGTAGTCTGTTGTGCTACGTTATATGATGCTCCATTCCAAGTGCGACATATTCTTGTATGACATAACCGCTTTGTTACAGCAGTGGTAGAAGCAATAGACCCACTATGGTCTGGTATTTACCTAACAGTGTTTGCTGATAGGTCTCTAGTGGGATCAAAAAAAAAACATCTTGACGCCCCAGGGGGGTCTGGGCGGGATCCGGACAAGGAGCCGGACTAAAGTGCAGCTCCAGGGATCCTTAGGAAACTTTAGGAATTCTTAGAAATTCTTAGGAATCCATTCCCAAATCACCATTCCCAGGCCACATTTCGAATGCCCGGAGCCAACTGTAGGTCACTTCGTGTTCTTCGTCTTCCCAGAACACTATTCCCAGGCCACATTTTGAATGCTCGGAGCCAACTGTAGGCCACTTCGTGTTTTTCGTATTCCCAGAACACCATTCCCAGGCCACATTTTGAATGCCCGGAGCCAACTGTAGGCCACTTCGTGTTCTTCGTCTTCCCACAGCACCATTCCAAGGCCACATTTTGAATGCCCGGAGCCAGCTGTAGGCCACTTCGTGTTCTTCGTCCTTCCAGCCACCATTCCCAGGCCACATTTTGAATGCCCGGAGCCAACTGTAGGCCATCTCGTGTTCTTCGTGTTCCTGGAACACCATTCCTGTACCATATTTTGATTGCCCGGAGCCAACTGTGGGCCACTTCGTGATCTTCGTGTTCCCAGAACACTAATCCTGTGCCATATTTTGAATGCCCGAGCTTAGGCAGGCTGAGGCCGAGGCAGGCTGAGGCCGAGGCAGGCTGAGGCTGAGGCTGAGACAGGCTGAGGCTGAGGCAGGCTGAGGCTGAGGCTGACGCAGTCTGAGGCCCAGGCAGGCTGAAGTTGAGGCTGAGGCAGGCTGAGGCTGAGGCCTGCTGAGACAGGCTGAGGCAGGCTGAGGCTGAGGCTGAGGCTGATGCAGGCTGAGGCTGAGAGGCTGACGCTGAGGCTGAGGCAGGCTGAGGCTGAGGCAAGCCGAGGCAGGCTGAGGCTGAGGCTGAAGCTGAGGCAGGCTGAGGCTGAGGCTGAGGCTGTGGCTGAGGCTGAGGCAGCTGCGGCTGAGGCAGGCTGAGGCTGAGGCTGATGCAGGCTGAGGCTGAGGCAGGCTGAGGCTGAGGCTGAGGCAGGGCTGAGGCTGAGGCTGAGGCTGAGGCTGGGGGGCCGAGGCAAGCCGAGGCAGGCTGAGGCTGAGGCTGAGGCTGATGCTGAGGCAGGCTGAGGCTGAGACAGGCTGAGGCTGAGGCGAGGCAGCTGAGGGAGGCTGAGGCCCAGGCAGGCTCAGGAGGCTGAGGCAGGCTGAGGCTGAGGCAGGCTGAGACTGAGGCTGAGGCAGGCTGAGGCTGAGGCTGAGGCTGATGCAGGCTGAGGCTGAGAGGCTGACGCTGAGGCTGAGGCAGGCTGAGGCTGAGGCTGAGGCCGAGGCAGGCTGAGGCTGAGGCTGAAGCTGAGGCAGGCTGAGGCTGAGGCTGAGGCTGTGGCTGAGGCTGAGGCAAGCTGCGGCTGAGGCAGGCTGAGGCTGAGGCTGATGCAGGCTGAGGCTGAGGCAGGCTGAAGCTGAGGCTGAGGCTGCAGGCTGAGGCTGAGGCTGAGGCTGAGGCTGAGGCTGAGGCCTGAGGCTGATGAGGCTGAGGAGGCAGGAGGCTGAGAGGGGCTGAGGCTGAGGCTGAGGAGGCTGAGGCAGGCTGAGGCTGAGGCTGATGCAGGCTGCGGCTGAGGCAGGCTGAGGCTGAGGCTGAGGCAGGCTGAGGCTGAGGCTGCAGGCTGAGGCTGAGGCGAGGCAGGCTGAGGCTGAGGCTGAGGCTGAGGCTGAGGCTGATGCTGAGGCAGGCTGAGGCTGAGACAGGCTGAGGCTGAGGCTGAGGGCTGAGGCTGCAGGCAGGCTGAGGCTGAGGCCGAGGCTGAAGGCAGACTGAGGCTGAGGCTGGCTGAGGCTGAGGCTGAGGCTGAGGCAGGCTGAGGCTGAGGAGGCTGATGCTGAGGCAGGCTGAGGCTGAGGCTGAGGCTGATGAAGGCTGAGGCTGAGGCTGAGGCTGAGGCCGAGGCAGGCTGAGGCTGAGGCTGAAGCAGGCTGAGGCTGAGGCTGAGGCTGAGGCTGAGGCTGAGGCTGAAGCTGCGGCTGAGGCAGGCTGAGGCTGAGGCTGATGCAGGCTGAGGCTGAGGCAGGCTGAGGCTGAGGCTGAGGCTGAGGCTGAGGCTGAGGCTGATGCAGGCTGAGGCTGAGGCTGAGGCTGATGCAGGCTGAGGCTGAGGCTGAGGCCGAGGCAGGCTGAGGCTGAGGCTGAGGGCCGAGGCAGGCTGAGGCTGAGGCTGAAGCTGAGGCAGGCTGAGGCTGAGGCTGTGGCTGAGGCTGAGGCAAGCTGCGGCTGAGGCAGGCTGAGGCTGAGGCTGATGCAGGCTGAGGCTGAGGCAGGCTGAGGCTGAGGCTGAGGCTGAGGCTGAGACAGGCTGAGGCTGAGGCTGAGGCCGAGACAGGCTGAGGCTGAGGCTGAGGCCGAGACAGGCTGAGGCTTAGGCTGATGCTGATGCTGAGGCAGGCTGAGGCTGAGACAGGCTGAGGCTGAGACTGAGGCAGGCTGAGGCTGAGGCAGGCTGAGGCTGAGGCCGAGGCAGGCGAATCCTTCGGAATCCTTAGGATTCCCTAGGCATCCGTAGGAATCCCTAGGAATCCCTAGGAATCAGGATTCCTAGGGATTCCTAAGGTTTCCTCAGGATTCCTATGGATTCTTAAGGATGCCTAAGGATGCCTTAGGAATCCCTAGGAATCCTTAGGATTCCATTGGATCCTAAGGCCGTTGTCACTGCGACTGTCATTGCGAATGCGACTGCGACTGCGAGAACAGCAGAATTCTACAACTGGATTCTCACCTGAATCGTAAGGGGAATGCTTCCAGGTATGCTTATACACATCGCTGTTAGGTTGCTTTGCCTGGACAATGTATGCTATGCGATGTCATGGTGTACCGGGGTATGCTCCGTTGTCCTAGCGTGAAGAAGTTATGTTATGTGGTGTGATGTGATCTGATGATACGGTGTTGTGAAATGAGATGTAATGAAATGGTGTCTATGATTATAGTATGTTATGATGTGTATGCTATGGTCTGATCAGTGCAGTTGCTACGCTGTGACATGCTCTGCCAAAGTGCGTGTTTTTGAAATGTGTGCCTTGTTTGTTGTTTGTTCCTGATGTCGACTCTTCCTTTGCTCATGCGTCGTGCCGCCTGGACGATGTGACGCCTCCCCCTCGGCGCTGTCTAATACGCACGGTGCCGTCATCATTCGAGGACGCGAGGCGGGATACTCAGGGACTCCTGGGATCCTGTGGGGTCTGGCGACCGCGGTATGGTGTCGTCATTTGTCGAGGACGCGAGGCGGGATACTCAGGGATTCTCGGGATCCTGTGGGATCTGGCAACCGCGATATGCAGGGTGGGCAGACGGGTGACCTTTCTTAAAATCTAACAGCCCCAACCTGTCGGGTGAGGAATAACGCCAACAAGCCAAGCAACCCACAAACCCAACGTCAGGACGGATGGAGTGCAGATGGATGAGGCAGAGGAGGGAGGAGGGAGGGTTGGGCAAAGGTGAAATGTGAAACGGCCCATAAAACGGGCGGGATGGTCCATGACGGCCCCCGGATCCAGAAAGGGCCCTCAAGAGGCTCCCAGGAGCTCCCGAAAGGTCACTAGGAGTGTTCTCCACGAAGCCCCCAGGAGACCCCAACGAAAACCTTGAGAAGACTCGAGAAACGCTAACGAAGCAAAGACAACAATTAGGCAACGTCACGGCCACGCCTCACGACAGCACACAAACGGTGCTTCCCGGGCAACCGCTAGATGATTATACCGAGCAGTTTCGGAAGAGCTTGGTGGAAACATCGCGCCCCAACTGGCCCAAAAGCCCCTTATGAGCTCCGTAGGACCAGGCATCCACCGAGCCTCTCTGGGGGAACTCGATAAAACCATCCTGCATCAGCTTCGATACTGCGCGGACGGTTGCGGGGTTCGCCACAGGCAGCTGGACACTGTATCCCAGCCGGTCCTCCTCGCTGGGGACATACACTTCGTGCGAGCGTGTACCCAAGGGGAGTTGCCAACCCTGTGCGTATCCAGTGCAAACAGACTTTCGCTGCTTGCCAAAAACCAACGTAGCGACCAACACGACACATCTTTTAATCAAGCGTGTGGCCAACTACCAAACTGCTATCGCAGGAACATCGTCGATTCTTCCTGAAAGAGCCCCCAGAGCGCATGCAATTATAGTCAACAGATAGCTCGAGATCGCTAGAAGCTACGTTTAGGTCGGGCATGTTCTCCTACAGGCGGATTCTGGACGAGGAATGAAAACTAGTCAAACAAAAAAAAAACGTCAAAATAGTGGCACAATTGTCCCCAGACTATTGCTCGACTATTTTTGAATACTCCTCATGTAGAGGGACATGCCCGACTCGACGCTACGTGCAGGTGTCACACAAACATCCCTCATGCGAGCTCCGAGAGCGCATGCAACCATGAGATTGGCCGGCGGCGAGCGAGCGAGGGGAGGCGAGAAGGAGAAGGCCCTCTCAGAAGGCGGCGGGGTTTTTGGTAGGTGGATCTCTCAAGCTCTCCGCCGCCTCTGGCGGTGTGCGTTGCGATCCGGAACAAAAAAAAGGAGAAGGCCCTCTCGGAAGCCGATGCGCCTGCTGAGAAGTTTTCAACCGTGGATGGAAACAGTTCACGCGAAACTGATTCGTGCCATTCAAAGTCCGCGGGTTCCAGGCTGGGCACGATCGGCGGCCGCCGCCAATGCAAGAACTAAACGCGAACCACAAGAGCAATTTTGAATCCCCAGATTGGTGCGGCCCGGACTGCACTTGTTCTCTTTGAACGGCGGAACTCCGCGTTATGATTTGGTTTCGCGTTAATTTCCTACATCCACGGTGATATGTCTCCGGGAAAGGCGTAGAAAACTTCTCAGAGGGCCTGGGGACTTAGGCCCGCCCCAGACATCCGGCTGCTCCAATTTTTCCGACGCGCAGGCCCCGGATGTCCAGACCACTTCCCCCGGCCCTGGGGCCGGTTTTTCGCTCTGAGTCGCTGTTTGACGCTCTCGCTCCCAAATCTGTTCTGGAGCGTCGGATCTGGGGCCCCTCCTCGCTTCCCCCCCCTCGCTCGCCGCCGACCTGCTGAGCCGGATCGACATGGCCCGAGGCCGAGCGCAACCGCCTTCTGCAAGCGGGCCGCCGCCTCTCTGAACCATCCCGCACCGCGGCCACGAGCCCCGAATCAGTCGTGGGCAGTCGTGGCGCGCCCCGCCGGAGCTCGAGCGAAAGAGTTTTTTGGCGTTCGCTTCTCCTCCTCCTCCTCCTCCTCCTCCTCCTCCTCCTCCTTCGTCTCCCCTCGTTCTGTCCTCGTCCCGGCCCTGCTGCGGCACGAGACCAGGACGAGCGCGGCCCACGACAGCGCCCAAGCATCGCCTTTCGCTCGAGCCCTGGCACTCACCCGCCGTACGAAAATCGAGACCGCCGCACGCCGAGGCCCTCGCTGCACAGGACAGGGGGGCCGGGCCGCGCTGTCAGCGACCGGCGCCCCTCGACTCACCGCGCAGCGCGCGCCTGGAGGCGCGCGCACGGGCGAAGAAGGCCCCCCCAACGGGGGATGCGCCGCGGCCCCTGGCCACCCTCTGCCTCCTCTCGGGGATCTGCTCGGGGGCGGCCCAGAGGGGGGCGTCCAAGAGGGGGGGGGGGGCGCAAATCATGGCCAGCGGCATGTGCGCGGCCTTGGGGGGGGCCCGGGACGTAATGAAATAAGGAGAGGCGCCATGAGATCTGGGGAGATGTCATGGCCCACGCCATGATATCACCCCCCCCCCCCTAGCCATTACCCCCCTCTTTGCCGCCCCCGATCTGCTGCCGGGACCCCCCTCGCGCTGCGAAACAAAATAATCACGACGGGAGGTCTTTCGCTATCTCCGGCCTCCGGGGGGGCCCTTCCCGGGCCTCGCACCATCAAGAAGGAAGGGGTCCAGACCTCAGGTGTCGACGTGGCGAAAAAATCGCGACGTCGGGGGTCTGGGTGACCTGGGCCAATCCAGATCCGGGTCAATCAGGCTCTGCAGGATCCTGGAGGGTCCTGCAGGATCCTGCGCCCCAGCCCGGGTCAGTGCAGCCCTGGCTCTGAAGGATCCTGCAAGATCCGGCGCTCTGACTGACCCCCGTTTGCATTGACACCCGTCTCCTGAGCCCCGATCCTCCTTGGTCACCGGATCCCGGGCCTCTGGAGGTCTCCAGGAGTCTCCGCGGGAGGCCTCTGGAAGCCTCCAGGCCAGAGGTCCCCGTCCGCAGAGGCCCCCAGAGATCCACAGAGGCCTCTGGTGCGCACCCAGGGGCTCAAGCGGCCCAAACCGACCACCATCTGCGATCCTCCTCCTTCTCCTGCTCCTCCTCGTCGCTCTCCTCTTTCTCCGTTATCCTCTCTCTCCCTGCTCCTCCTCCTCCTCCTCCTCCTCCTCCTCCTCCTCCTCCTCGGGAATCATGAGGTTGTGGTTCGCAATCTTGAGGTTGTGGTTCAGAGTGGCCCTGTGCTGTGGCCTTCAGCGTATTAGATGCGCCTCTTGCTGCGGGCTCAGGGTTTGGCCGTTTGCTCACATACGCTTCCACTTCTCATCATCATAACGTTCCTCCCGCTCCTGCTGCTTACCGCTCCTCCCCCCTCCTCCTCCTCCTCCCTCCCTCCCTCCCTCCTTCCCTCCCTCCCTCCCCTTCTCTTCCATCACCCCTCCCCCCAACATCCCCGCTCCCTCTGGGAGGGGCGCGGGGAGGGGAGGGGAGAGGAGGAGAGGGGAGGGGGGGCGAGGGGAGGAAGGGAACGGGTGGGCAGGACGGGGACAGGGACGGCAGGGGAGGTGAGGAGGGGAGTCCGAAATGAGAGGGGGTGGAAAGGGGGGGGGACAAAGCAGGACGGCAAGGGGAACTGAGGGAGGGGAGGGAGAGAGGGAGGCGGGGGCATTGGGGAGGTCGCCCGTCCGCCCGCCCGCGGCGCCTGCCTGCCCTCAGAGTAACCTTTTCCGGGGCCTCCTGGGAGCAGGGCTCGGGACTCCTGCCAGCGGGCCTGGAACAGCCTGAGCCGTCTAAGCGAGCCGCCCCCGCCGCCGCCGCCGTCGCCGCCACCGCCGCCGCCGTCGTCGTCGTCGCCGCCGCCGTCGTCGTCGTCGTCGTCGTCGTCGTCGTCGTCGTCGTCGTCGTCGTCGTCGTCGTCGTCGTCGATCGCACGTCGAGGAGAGCGAAACCTGATGCGATTTTGGCCCCGTCTGGCCTCACGAGGCCTTCGGAGAGGGTCGACGATAGAGGCGCGTGGATCAAAATTTCTGGGCGTTTTTGGTCCGTCCTGCGTCTGGGCGGGGGCGCCCGTGGCTGGACCCGACTCAGGGTGCGGCGGTCGTCGCCGCCGCCGTCGTCGTCGTCGTCGTCGTCGTCGTCGCCGTGGCCGTCGCCGTCGCCGTCGCCGTCGCCGTCGCCGTCCGCCGTCCGCCGTCGTCCGTCATCCGTCGTCGTCGTCCGTCGTCGTCGTCCGTCGTCGTCGGTCGTCGGTCGTCGTCGGTCGTCGGTCGTTGGTCGTCGGTGTAGTCGGTCGTGAGTCGTCGGTCGTCGGTCGTCGGTCGTCGGTCGTCGGTCCGTCGGTTCGTCGTCCGTCGTCCGTCGTCCGTCGTCCGTCGTCCGTCGTCCGTCGTCGTCGCCGTCGTCGTCGTCGTCGTCGTCGTCGTCGTCGTCGTCGTCGTCGTCGGTCGTCGGTGGTCTGTCGTCTGTCGTCGTCTGTCGTCGTCTGTCGTCGTCGTCTGTCGTCGTCTCCGTCGTCGTCGTCTCCATCGTCTCCGTTTTCGTCCGTCGTCGTCGTCGTCGTCGTCGTCGTCGTCGTCGTCGTCGTCGTCTGTCGTCTGTCGTCTGTCGTCTGTCGTCTGTCGTCTGTCGTCTGTCGTCGTCGTCTGTCGTCGTCTGTCGTCTGTCGTCGTCGTCGTCGGGCGTCGGGCGTCGGGCGTCGGTCGTCGGTCGACCATCGAGAACGCGTCCGAGCCATTCGGGATTTTTGTTGGCCCGTTCCGGGCTTCCAGGGGCCTTCAAGCAGGGACCTCCCGGAGACCTCCGGGGAGTTCCGGGGACCCCCGGATGGAGTCGAACATCGCCAGGCTCTGGGGTCGCCGCCGCGGCCGCCGTCCGCGCCCGCACCCGCGCGTGGGACCGACCGCGTGCCCGGGGGGCGTGGGGGTGGGGGTGCGGAGGAGGCGGAGGAGGAGGAGGAGGAGGAGGAGGAGGAGGAGGAGGAGGAGGAGGAGGAGGAGGAGGAGGAGGAGGAGGAGGAGGAGGAGGAGGAGGAGGAGGAGGAGGAGGAGGAGGAGGAGGAGGAGGAGGAGGAGGAGGAGGAGGAGGAGGAGGAGGAGGAGGGAGGAGGAGGAGGAGGAGGAGGGGGAGGGGGAGGGGGGGGGAGGGAGGGGGAGGGAGGGAGGGAGGAGGAGCCCTCCCAATCCCCCCCTGCCCCCCGTGGCGCCGCGGGCCCTTGCCCTTGCCCCTGCTGCCGGGCAGCGCAGCGCTGGCGGACGCCAGACGCTAGGCGCCTTCGGGAGGGGGGCCGGCGCACGGAGGAGCAGCAGCAGCAGCACGGAGGAGGTGGAGGAGGATGAGGAGTGGGGAGGTGCGGGGGGGGAGGGGCAGCAGCGTGTGTGGCAGGGGCTGCAGGGGCAGCAGGAGCAGCGGCGGCAGGAGCGGCGGCAACAGGCCCAGGGGCAAGAGGCGAGGCGAGGGGTACAGCAGCAGCGGCGGCGGCAGCAACATCAGCAGCATCGGCAGCGAACGTCGTGATTCGTTCAACACGCGGCCCCCGACCTCGGCCCGAGGCTGGCGTTCCGTCCCAGATAGCCTTTTGACAGCCCCTGGGTCCGAAAGCGCCCCCCCGGGGGCCGAACATCGTGAACCCCCGGGTCTGATTTTTTCCAAAACGTCGGAGGTCGGGGTTCCCCGGTACTGGAACCTCGATCGTCCTCCGCCCTCCTCGACGGCGACGACGACGACCTTTCGCGGGACGCGTTCTGACCAGAATTGAGGGTGACCCAGCCGCGGCCGACCCGAAACCGAACACTTTGTGGAGCTCACGGCGCGATCGGGGCCAGGAGAGGCGAGGGCACGATCGGGGCGAGGAGGTTGATCAGGATAACGGGAATCCAGGAGGAGGAGGAGGAGGAGGAGGAGGGATGAGGAGGGGATAAGAGGGAGCAGGAGGGAGGACCAATGAAAGGGGAGGAGGATATGGAGGAGGAGGAGGAACCGAATCACATCAAATCGAAAACACCACGGCCGCAAAGTTACTTCGTGGACGCTCCCCCTGCCTCTGCGACCCCTGTCGAAAGCAGGGTGTGCTCCTCGACTCCTAAGCCCGAGATCCCGAGATGGCTTACATACAAGTGGGGGGGCCCATCCAGGGAGACCCCCCCGGAGAGGCTAACATTGACTTTCGTATTGTGCAGCCTCACCGGACGCTTGAGGCCAAGCACTCCCGGACACCTGAGGCCAAACTCCCCCGGACACTTCAGGCCAAACGCCCCGGGCGCCGAGCCCCCGCACCGGGGGGGGATTCTTTGCTTTTCCCCTCCAAATTTTCGCTTTTCCCCCTCCCGGAGAAAACAAATCGCACCCGCCAAGGGGGCCGGCCCACAACTTCGACTGAAAATGCTCAATGATGGCAGAACCCCCCTCCAAAGGCTCCTTAAGTGGTTAAACACATTTTCACAACCGAACAACCGCCCGAATTTCCGCCCCAGCCAGGGCGCGCGAAGCGCGTTTAACATCGCACTCGGACGTTCTGATTTCCTCAAGGGCCAGGTTGCCCGGGCAAAAAGCGGAAAACCCAGAAGGCGAAGTGCGGTTGTCTTCGCACGCTTGCCCCCGGGGCGAAACGCGGTTGTCTTCGGACCCACCGACGGGCAACAATACACATGCACCCCAGCTTGCCGCGCCTGACATGTGAAGATGAACTCTCCGCCCCTGGCGGGCGAAGACATCTTCAGGCTCTGGCGTCGCCTCCAAAACCCACCGAAGGAAGCGAGGGCCACCATCGAACACCCCTGAAAGGGTACCCGACCAGTCACGCACGGAAGACAGAAACCGACCCCTTTCGTACCAAAAGGGTAAGTTTTTCGCGGGGGGGGGAGAAGAGGACGTCTCTCTCTAAGGGGAGAAGGCGGGTGAAGAGGACGAGGGGGCTGAGGAGGGAGGGGGAGGGCGGGGGACGAGGAGCAGGAAAATGAGGAAAGTGGAGTAACGCGATATCCGCCCGCCGCCCTGACCGGACGGCGACAAACTTGCATCAAAATGGGTCGGCCTATCTGGTTTGTTGTATGCCGTTCGGTTTCTGGGTCGCTTCGGCGCTTTCGTCGCAAGGCCCTCGACCCGCCCCCGCCCGGGAGGCGACGCGGGGGGGCTCAGAATCAACCGAGCAGGTTTTCGAGACACGCCACCACGAGAAACCCTAAACCGAGCAACGGCGAGACGTGCCGAGACGCGTCCTCGACGCTCACTAAGGCTCAGGTTTGAATGCACGAGGAGCCCGTTTTCGAGACGGGGCTTTCATTCTTACCATTTTTCTCAATCGCTCTAGCCGCCACCCGCAACGCTCATGCTCCCTATTTCTCTCAATCGCTCTAGCCGCCACCCGCAGCCTTCGACGCGACAAACTGCTTTACTACTGTCGGCACGCTCATCGTTGCCGTGAGGCCGAAACCGCCTCCCAGAATATTCGCAGGGCGCAACATCGCAGTCACCGGCACGTCTGCCTGCGTCACCTGCGTTGACGCTGACGACGCAGGCCGCGGGTAACTGTGGGGCTCAGAGGGGGGCGGCGAGCTGCCTTCTTGGCGGAGGTCAGCAAAATGAAATTTCGCCGCGCCTTTACTAAGGCTCCAGCGGGCCGCTCAGCAGAAATCCTGGGTCGGGAATCGGCGCGCGGCGCCCGTGAACGTCGCGTGCCCTTCGGCATCGCGCGTCGCGGGTGCGCCCGCACCAATTGGACGCGCAGGCCGCGCGCAGATGGCCGCGCCCAGCTTCCGAAAAAATAGTGGAGGCATCTTTGTGCACATCCACGACTGAAGCGTCGGCGCGCATCCTTGGGACATTGCTCCCCGGCTGCCCACAGAGCTCACATGCGTCGCGCTTGCGACAATATGCGCTTTGCCTGCCCAGGGCCTAACATAGGCGGCTTCTTCAGGCCTTTCGCGCTGCTCCATGGGGGAACTTTAAGAAGCTCGTCTGCGAACGCGCGCACAGTGAAGTGCGACGTCTTGTCGAATCGGTGGCACAGCGCCTTCAACTTGACAGCCTTGGCAGTTGTGAAGGTCATCTTCTCCAAGAGGGTCTTCCGCCCGTTCGCCTTCACCTTGCCGTTCTGTGACAAGAGGTGCCGCGCGGCGGCCGCCCCCTCCTGCCGCTTGAGACGTCCCACTTGGAGTTCCTTTTTCCGGCGCCTCTCTTTCAAGCCGGACTGGAGGCGGTGTACTGTCATGTCTTTTTCGAGCCCTGTGTGGGCGAATACCATGCGCCGGAGGAACTTGTCGGTCGGGGTTGGGCTGTGCTTGTAAAACGTGGGCATGTCCGCCGCAATGATGTTGATGCGGCGTTTCTTGGCGAGCTCACACATGTCCTCGTTGACAGCCAAGTTTCTTGCCACCGTCCTCGAAGTCTCGAACAAAATGGTCCGAATTTTGCGCTTCGTTGCCTCCTTCATGAGCGCTTGGAAGCCTTTCCGCGATTCAGCTGGGAGAGACCCGCTGACAACTTCAGCCATCTCGCCGACGATGTTATGCATGTTCTGCAAGGCGTAGTTGTTTGCAGCATTTCGTCGGCGCGCGATGCCTGCGCGATCCTGATTTGCTTTCGAGCTCGTCCGGATGTAGCAGAGCGCCTTCCGGGAGCGAGTCGTTTTCTTATTCATGATCAGTTGGGCCCTTGTTGCTTGTGGGCGCCCTGGCCTCAATATGCGTTTGAAAGGCGGCCGCTTCTTCGTCGCCTTGCGGGCGTTCCCGAAAATCGGCTTCGCCATGGCAGCAAACTTGGAGCGGCTGGTAGCACCTAGCAAAATCCCAGCAGCCCAAATGGCATCGCATATTGAGCACCGAGGCGAAGGGGACAGGGACATTGGAAAGAGGGGGGCGGAGGCAGGGGGTCAGGATAATAACGACAAACACCTATAGCTTCAAAGGGTCTGGTACATGATTCCCCAATCAGAGCTTGCCTCTGTAGGGGTCCTAGCGGATTCATATGGTTAGGTTGACCGCGTCGCCGATTTCGGTGGCCGGGCCCGGATGCCTGGGTTCCCGGGGGTTCCCGGGTGCCCGGGGGAGCCCGGGATCCCGGGTGCCCTATAGCCCTATAGATAGCCTTATAGGCCATATAGCCCTACAGCCCTACAGCCATCTAGCCCTATAGCCCTCTAGCCCTCTATAGCCCTACAGCCCTGTAGCCCCATAGCGCTATAGCCTTATATATCGCCCTATAGCCCTGTAGCCCTATAGCCCCATAGCCCTAAAGCCCCTACGGCCCTCTATCCCTCTAGCCCTGTAGCCCTCTAGCCCCATAGCCCTATAGCCCTATAGAACTATAGCCCTTATAGCCCTATAGTCCTATAGCCCTAGAGCACTATAGCCCTATAGCCCATATAGCCCATATGGCCCATCTTGCCCATATAACCCTACAGCCCTATAGCCCTATAGCCCTATAGAGCTATAGAACTATAGACCTATATGCATATAGCCCTATAGCCCTACATCCATACAGCCCTATAGCCCTTAGAGCCTTAGAGCCCTACAGCCCTACAGCCCAATAGCCGAATGGCCCTACAGCCCTAGCCCTATAGCCTTATATCGCGATAGCCCTATAGCCCTGCGGCCCTATGACGATATAGCCCTAGCGCCCTATAGCCCTACAGCCATATGGCCATATATCCCCATAGCCCTATATCCCTATAGCCCTAGCCCCTTAGCCCTATAGCCTCAAAGCCGTAGCCCTAGATACAGCCCTATAGCCTTACAGCCCTATAGCCCAATAGCCCTCTAGCCCTATATCCCTATATCCATATAGCCCTATAGCCCCATAACCCGATAGCCCTATAGCCCTACAGCCCTATAGCCCTATAGCCATATAGCCATATAGCCCTATAGCCCAATCGCTTTGTAGCCCTATAGCCCTGTAGCCCAATAGCCCTATAGTCCCAAAGCCCTATAGCCATATAGCCTCATAGCCCCAAACAAAATCTGATTCTGGGTTTTCTCCGGCATTATTGATTTGCAAAGCGCAACAAGGGGTGACATGATTTGGCGGTCTCGGGTGAGAGATGAGGGGAGGGAGAACCAGGTGGAATAGCGGGAGGAGGAGGACAGGAGGGGGACAGGAGGGAGAGGATGCGGAACGGGGGGGGGAGGGGGAGGAGGAATCGGAAGAGGGGGCAGGAGGAAGAGGAAGCGGAGGATGATGATGCATTCCGGGGGGGAATCGGGCGCGCTTGCCCGAACCCTGCCCCCAGCTTCCCGCCTGAGACCCGTTCTGACCCCCTGGGTCGCGCGTAGCGTGATGGTACGAAGAAGTAGGTGCACAAGGGAGCCAAGTGAACGGGCGAGGGCGAAAGAGAGAGAGAGAGAGAGAGAGAGAGAGAGAAAGAGAAAGAGAAAGAGAAAGAGAAAGAGAAAGAGAAAGAGAAAGAGACAGAGACAGAGACAGAGACAGAGACAGAGACAGAGACAGAGACAGAGAAAGATAAAGAGAAAGAGAAAGAGAAAGAGAAAGAGAAAGAGAAAGAGAAAGAGAAAGAAAAAGAGAAAGAGAAAGAGAGAGAGAGAGAGAGAGAGAGAGAGAGAGAGAGAGAGAGAGAGAGAGAGAAGAGAGAAGAGAAAGAGAGAGAGAGAGAGAGAGAGAGAGAGAGAGAGAGAGAGAGAGAGAGAGAGAGAGAAAGAGAGAGAGAGAGAGAGAGAGAGAGAGAGAGAGAGAGAGAGAGAGAGAGAGAGAGAGAGAGAGAGAGAGAGAGCGAAAGAGGAAGAGGAGCGGATGCAATGACAGAAGGATAGCGAAAGAGGGACTAGAAAGGAGGGGATCCATCATGCGTTTTTGCGCTCGCCTGGGCTGCCCCCCCCGGCCGCAGGCCCTGGGCAAAGAGCTCAGCCGTAGAAGCCGACCTGGCTTTTCACTGCCTCGGCCGCCTCCGAAGGCATGACCTCGATCTTGTGGGCTGCCTTTGAACGGGGCAACTGATGTCGATGCTGCTGGTCGCCCTGGAGAGCCTTCGACGCCGCTGCTGGATTATCTTCGGAATTCTCGTCAGAACGCCCCCCATGAGTAGCCCACGGAGAAGCGGCATCGGAACCTGTTCGCCCCCCCCACCAGCCTCGTTTGTGGCCTTCCCGAACGCCAGCGTCTGGCACATGCTAATCACTTTGCATGTGTTCCCCGCGGTGTCCCCGCTCTGCACCTTCTCTGCCAAAGCTGTCAGCTCCGGACGCGCCGCCTCCGGCACGTCAAGGGCCAGAAGGTGCTCCTGGAAAGCGGCGCGCAGGCTCTCGAACGCGTGCTTCTTGCCCAGGGCGGCGCAGAGCTTGAGGTAACCGTTCGAGTTCGCGCTCGACTTGAGACTGCTCTCGCCCTCGCCGTCCTTGCCGGCCGCCCAGCCGAGAAGACCGAACCAACGCGAAAAGTGCGTACTGTCGAGCTTCCAGGAGCCCGGGATGCAGACTTTGAGCAAGACAGGGAATGATAAGTTCGACAATGATCAAAACATATATTTATTTGTCCTTCTGCCCCCCCCCCGCCCCCCCCCCCCCGTTCCCTCGGTCGGCCCTGGGCCCCGGGGCCCTCGCAGCCCGCCAGACCTGGTCCTCCGCCAGCGGCGGCGCGGGCGACTCATGGCGGAAAGCCGCGAGACACCCGAACGCCGTCGAGCCGGTGACCTTGTTGACGTCCGTCGTGGGCCGCTGCGACTTGCCACTGGGCAAGAGCCTGCGCGGGACGAACCGGGAGGGTGTAAATTCCAGCGCCATGCCGGAGAGGTGTTGGCCATCCCTGAAGGTGCACACCAGCTCGAAGATGTCGCAACCCTCCTTCTTGAGGAACGCCGCGGCGTGCCTCAACCAAGGCGCGCACCGAACAGCGAACCCGACGCTGACCACGCCCATTTTCACCCACGTGGGCAGGCCCAAGCCGGACACGGCCCGCAAGAAGCGCTTGGCCTCCTGGAGAAGAGGGCACTGCCTGACCAGACCCTTCACTTTCTCCTTGGTGACCCGGTGCAAGAAGGTCATCTTCTGGGCATCCTCGAGGGCGAACGGCTTCTCCGGCCCGCCGCCCCGACGCGCAAGCCACGCGGGATTCGTCATCCTTTAGGGCACCTCCTCATACCAATAATTATAGCGGTCACCCCATCGGGGGAGGGGAGGGTGTAGGGAGAGGGATGGGCATGGATAATTAACCTTTCTGAGCGTTCCACCCCCCCTCAGGATCCCCATGAGCACCGGGGTTCGCAGCTTGATGCCTGTTACCGACGCCGCGTATTCGGCAAGCAGCGTTGCCCCCGGGTCCGCGGCGCGGCTGCGCAAGAGCTCCCGAAAGGCGCCGAGCAGCGCCTTCTCCTTTCGAACGGGTTTGATGCGGACCTTGAGGATTGCCAGGGCTTCTTTCTGCTGCTTGGACGCGCTGCTCCTCTTGACGCCCTTGGCGAGCTCGGCCAGACGCTCGGCGAAAGTCCGCTTGTTCCCCCGCCCGCCCTTGAAGACGACCCGTTTCTTCATCGTCGGGGCCGCGCGCGTGCCAGGCTTGATCCCGGTCACATCTTCTGCTCGGATATCCGAGCAGGACATGTGAAGGGGGTCGGCCCCGGCCGCTGTCTGGGCCAATTTGCGCGCGCGCTCTTGCGATGGCGAGCGAGGGCCTGCGGCAGGGGCCGATCCCCTTCACATCCTCTGCTCGGATATCCGAGCAGGACATGTGAAGGGGCTCGGCCCAGGCCGCCAGCCCGAGCCAACTTGCGCGCGCCCTGCGATGACGTACAGGGGCCTGCGGCAGGGGCCGACCCCCTTCACATCCTCTGCTCGGATATCCGACCAGGACATGTGGGGGGGGGTCGATCCCGGCCGCCGGCCTGAGCCAACTTGCACGCTTGTGCGATGGCGACCGGGGGCCTGTGGCGGGGGCCGACCCCCTCCACATCCTCTGCTCGGATATCCGAGCAGGACATGTGAGGGGGGTCGGCCCGGGCCGCCGGCCCGAGCCAACTAGCGCGCACTTGCGCGATGGTGAGCGGGGGCCCGCGGCGGGGGCCGATCCCCTTTCACATCCTCTGCTCGGATATCCGAGCAGGACATGTGAGGAGGGTCGGTCCCGGCCGCCGGCCCGAGCCAACTTGCGCGCGCGCCCTTGCGATGGCGAGCGGTGGCCTGCGGCGGGGGCCAACCCCCCTCACATCCTCTGCTCGGATTTGCGCGCGCGCAGTGGCCTGCAGCGCAGGGGCCAACCCCCCTCACATCCTCTGCTCGGATATCCGATCAGGACATGTGAAGGGGGTCGGCCCCGGTCGCCAGCCCGAGCCAACTTGCGCGTAGGCGCTCATGCGATGGCGAGCGGGGGCCTGCAGCGGGGGCCGATCCCCTTCACATCCGCTGCTCGGATATCCGAGCAGGACATGTGTGGGGGGGTCGGTCCCGGCCGCCGGCCTGAGCCAACTTGCGCGCGCGCTTTTGCGATGACGAGCGGTGGCCTGCGACTGGGGCCGACCCCCTTCACATCCTCTGCTCGGATATCCGAGCAGGACATGTGAAGGGGGTCGGCCCTGGCATCCTACAACCTTAAACCCTTAAACCTTCAAACCTTAAACCCTGGAACCCTGAAACCTTTAAACCCTTAAACACTTAAGCCCTAAAACCCTTAAGCCATTAGACCCTTAAGCCCTTACACCCGTAAACCCTTAAACTCTGAAACCCTTAAACCCTTAAGCCCTTAAACCCTTCAGCCCTTCCCTTACACCCTTAAACCCTTAAGCCCTTAAACCCGTAAGCCCTTAAACCCTTAAGCCCTTAAACCCTTAAGCCCTGAAGCACTTAAACACTGAATTAAGCCCTTACCTAAGCGATGACAGCGCAACCCCCAGGTACCGCCTCTCGAACTCAGCGAAAGGTTGGCCGAACAGATGGCGCCGCAGAAACCGACCCCTTTGGGTTGAAAAGTGTCGGTTTTCTGGGCCGACCACCGTGCCCAAAACAAGAGGAGGATGTGTCGCCGAAGCCATTTGGGCTCAATCCGTAGTACTTCACAGCTTGCCATGAGTTCCAAGGGATCACCGTGGGTGTCATGCGTGCAGGATGCGGTGGGGAACCCCCTTGATGGGTGGTCCCGGGGCTTGGTGATAGCGTCGGACTGCTCGGGATGCGGGACCGCGGAAGTGGCCTGGGCGCAGGCCAGCCAGTCCAGGACCACGCACCTCTTCACTTGCGACTTGAAGCCCGCCTGCCGCCGGATGTTGGACGCCGTAGTGCCAGGCGCTCCTGTACTTGCAGATGTCACGCAGCGCGTCTTCGAAAATGGTCGCATGGTGGCTCGGCTCGTCGACGGGAAGCCATACGTGCTCAATACTCCTGCTAAGGCTTTGGACTTGTACGTGGCTGGCTTCATGTGCTCTCCTTTCTCAAAGCTTGGGGAGCGGCAGGGTTTCCAATCAGAAGCGGCAAAGACTTTCTTCGGAGTCTTGAAGACGATCGCTGCCACCCGCCCGAGGGCAGCTATACTGGAAAACGTGGAAGAGATTCGCGACCCCGACAACACGGCCCAGTTCCACGTAGCCCTGGCGAGCCTCACAGGCTACGCGCGGCAGGAGTTCGTCCTCAAGAGCCAGGACTACGGCTTGCCGCAGCATCGGGTGCGCTTGTGCATCGTTCTGTTGCGCGCGGGCCAGACCCGCCATCCCGCAGCTGCAGACGCTTTGAACCAGATCCGGCACTTGTTGAAACATTCTGAATGCCCTGAGCCGGGGCCGTGGCATCAGTGGTTGGCCGACAGTGGGTTGCCGATGCAGGCTGAGGCGAGCACTTGCCCGTCGGGCCCATGCGAGGGTTGCAAGGAGATGGGCCCCGTGCGCTACAGTTTCCACAGCAATTGCAGCGCCCACCCATGCCGTTGCTTATCGTGCAAGAGGGGCGGGAACAAAGGAAAGAAGCCTCGCCCGAAGTGCTCGTGGCGCCGGCGATGCGAGATCCTGTTCGCCAAGACCAAGAAGGCCAGGGTGAAGTATCCGAAAGTTTGGCGAAAGTTGACCGGTAATCCAAAATTGAAGCAGGCGCCGAATTATTGGCGCCTCGCGGCTTCGAAGAAGATCTTGGTATCCCCCGAGGTGTCGAGATCCCCAAGCAGACGCAAGCTCGTGACGGTCTTGTCAGAGTCGCTCAACTTGATGAAGCCTAACATGATCCTGAACGCATCGCAGTCCGCTGGGCGGCATCAGCTGAGGGAGGACGGGCTGGTGCCGACGTTGTCTCATACATGCGGTTGTCTATTTGCCCCTGCCTTTGGCGCTGTCCTTTCCCCGGCACAATGCCTGGCGCTCCGGGGCATGCCGGGGCGCTGCCGCTTGGTATGTTCAGCGACAACGAGTTGTACTCCATGGCCGGGATGGCCATGTCGGTGCCTGTCGTGGGCGCGCTCATGATGGCCGTGGTCAGCCAGTTGAAGCCTTGCTGATTTAGTTCCGCGAGCTTCTTGCCCGGGGCCTTGCCCGCGCACGTGCTTGGGGCCTTGCGGCGCTGCTACCCCGTCTCGTGTTTGAGGCCTTGCGCGTTCGTCGGCATACGTCCTTCGAGCGGCGGGTGCAAGGTTGAAGACCGCGCATTCGGGGCGCGCAACTGAAGGGCAGGTCCGCATCCGGATGCATAGAACGAACGCCACCGTTGCGCTGGGGGTCTCAAGCGGTGGCCCAACTGAGGAAAAGCAAAAAAAATGCGGGTGGAGGGGCCCTTGGCGCTCTCGAGGCCGTCGTGTGGCACTCCTTGGCCCCTCATGGGACCCTCTTGGGCCATATTGGAACTGCTTTGAGGCCTCAAGAGCCATTCGGGAGCGAAAAGGCAAGGAGGCCAACAACCATGAAACATATAACATGCAAGGTGTTTGAAGGATTTGGGCCTCTTGGGGTCCTCCTTGGGGGGATCCGTGGCCGCTTGGAACCGCCATGGAGCGGTCTCGGGGCTCCTTGGATACACGTTGGAAAGTATATCAAAACATTTTGGGCCGGGCTATCTCGAGCGATCCATAGGGCCGCCCGGGATTATCTGGAGCTTGGAGCCATATGGAGCCAACTTGGACGCTCTAACCCATCGCGGGGCGCCCCGTCCAGACCCAGGGAGAGGGGGCCCTTCCAGACACATGGGGAGGGGGTATGGGGGAGGGCGTAGGGGGAGGGGGGCCCCCTCCCCGAAGGGGAGAAGGGGGTTGGAAGAACGAGCCCCCTAAACCACCTCACGCCCTAAAGGGCGGGTGGATTTGTTTGCGTCGATTGCCCTGCGCATTGATGACAGGGGGCAGCGGCGTCGGCCCCCGCGAGAAACCGACCCACTTCTGTTGAAATAAGCCGGCGTCTCTCCCTTCAACGTCCGTTGCATGAGGGGCAGCGCAAGGGGTGCCACCCCCTCAGGAGCTGGCCAAGAGTCGGTTACAGCTTATCGGTTGCTGCCCCCTGATCTTAAGTAGGGGATGGGCGCCAACCTCGGCCCCGGCGAAAAAGCGACCCATTTCATTTGAAATTTGTTGTTTTCCCCTTCTGTGTATTTTGTCAACCGCGCTCCTCCGCCCAGCCCGCCCTCGTCTCTGGCCCTCCAGTCTCTGTTTTTGCGATGGCTCAAGAAGATGACTCTTCGCTGTGTCTTCAACGACCAAGCTAGGGCAGCCATGGCGGCTAACCTGCCGCAGTTAGGTTCTAAGCCCGGGTGGGCATTCGAGGACTTCTTCAAGTTAGATCCGACAGAGGAGCATCGCCTCAAGATGGGGTTGGCGATCCACCTGAAGCTCCAATACGATAATATCAACATGGGCGAGCCTTGCGCCGTCTCGGTTGACGGCGTTCAGGCCTACAAGCCCGACGTGATCGCGGACGCGCACAAGAAATATTTGCAAGCTGTCTCGACGAATACGCCCCCGCAGGACCCCACGGTGGCTACGGTGATTAGCGCGCTCCAGGCGAAGTGGCGCATGCCAAGGAAGGCGTTCAACCTAGGGTACGTGAAGGATTGGATCACCAAGAACGTCGAGAAGTGGGACCCCAGCATAGAGAGACGCGCCGGCGGACTGCAGGACGATACGCCCTACGGGGCGCAGCACCTCACCCTGAGCAACCAGAGCTCGCTGTTCGGGCTGTTCGCGCTCGGCGCGATGCAATTCCTGCACGCACGTGGAGGCCGCCTTCAAAAGCGTCCGTGTGATGCTCTTCTTCGGCGCTGAGGGCGAAGACGTCGAAGTCCTCAACGCCAACGAGAACATCGCCAAAGAAGAGTACACAAGCGGCACTGCGAGCTCGAAAACATCATGGTGGTCCAGCAGTGGTGCGAGAGTATGCGGACGGCAAGGCCTTTGGACCCGACGAAGGCGCTCGACGTCTTCAAGTTCTCGGCAGTGCTGGGCGACCCTCGTCAAAAGGCGCCGCGGTGGCTAGCCCGCCTCCTCGGCCAGAAGCCGCCGACGCGCGCCAACAAGATTGCAGCGGTCACGCAGAAGGAGGTCACGTCGCGCTGGCTCGGCGAGAACAAGGTGGTAGCGGCGCACGTGCAGATGAAAAGTTTCCAGGAGCTCCCGCTCCGCGTGCGCTTCCTCAAGGGCTTCTCAGCGAAGGCGCTGGACATCATCATGGTGGACATATGGTCGGAATTGGGCAAACAAGGATTGGCCCACAAGCCGTTCCCCATCACGCGCGCCATCCTTATGTCGCCCGAGATCCTGACGGCCGTGGCGTTCACGTCGACCAAGGAGAAGGACGCCGTCCCCCCGTACCGCGACGGCGAGGCAGGGGCTCTGTTGCAGGTCCGCATGGCGGAGTACGCCGCCCGCCGCATCTTCGAGTTCCGCATGAAGCAGAAGTCCATGGACGCCTTCAGCAGCGCGCCAGCTTGGGTGGCGTTCGCCCGCCTGCTCCCGTTTGTCGAGAGCGTGCTGAACTGGGAGTACGGCCCCGACTCGCGCGCGTAGCCAGACCAGGCCACCGCCTTACACAAGCAGCTGTGGAGTGGAGAACACGACGCCGATCTAGTCCAGGTCTCGGCGCAGATCCCGGGCCATTTCGACGCGCGTCACTCCGAGATGGTAAAGCTCTTGTCGTCGATCTTCTCGCCGCTGCAGCGCACGATCAAGGCCGTCGCCGCGGCGAAGGCAATGCGGGTGGCGGAGCAGCCGCCACCGCCGCCGCCAGATCAGGCAGCCGGCGACGCCCCAGACGAGGGCCGCAAGGGGACGGAGAAGACCGGCGACGTCACCGACGAGCTCGCAGCCGGCTTGGACCTGGCGGAGAAGAAGAAACTTGTCGCTGACTTGAACAAGCAGGCCTGGCGGGGAATCTGGGGCCCAGCCCCCCTGCCCCCAAGTCCTGCGCCGCAGAAACCAACCCCTTTGGGTTGAAAAGGGTCGGTTTTTCTGGGTCGACCGCCGTGCCCATCAAAAAAGCCCCCGAGCGCGGGCACCCCCGCCCCCCTCTGGTCAGGGCCAGTGTCCCAGATTAGCCCCTCCCAGGCGGTTGACGACCGCAACGCGACGTCGAGGCGCCTCATCGCGCAGCAGGCCGCCGAGACCATGCGCAACCGGGTGGTGGTCGTGCGCACAGGCTCCGAGGCGAAGAACTGGATGGAGAGCCACAGTCCCGGTTACGTTGCCCGCACCGTCATCGTGGATCTCGCGATGTCGGCAAGGCTGGCGTCGGGCCCGAAGAGCCGCTCCATCTGCAGGGCACCGGGGGAGGCGGACTGCAAAGATTGGTCCGATTCCATCAAGATCTTGCCGGCGACGCCCATCATTGGCCACGTCCTCATCCGACCGTGCCATCAGAGCGGCGTCCACCGGTTGCACGAGAACCTCGCAGATACGCACCGGCACCTGAGGTCGATCTGCGTCCCAGTCCAAGTGCCGAGCGGTTCCATGAGACACTTGAGATCGAATGCCGCCCGCAGCAGCGGGCCAAATGACGAGTTCATTGAGCGTTCGGGGGTCGACTTCCAGATGCGCACCATCGGCCGGAGGATCGCCAAGAAGGGCGCGGGCCCGCCGCAGGTCGGCGACGGGGGCGCGGAGCCTGAGGAGGAGGAGGGCGACGATGAGTCGTCTGGCGCCGAGGGCGCGCCGAGCAAGGAGAAGAGCCAGCTCGACCAGGAGTTGTTGGACGCCTGCGACCCGCACTTGATGAGCGAGGACCAGTTGCGCGTCATTTTCGGCGACAAGGCAGCGCAGGCTGAAAACGTCATGTTCCAGCACACGTCCCGCATCACCCGTGAGGCCGAGTTCATGCCCATGGCCGATGTCTTCAAGGTCGCGCTGGGCGCCCGCGCCCAGCCGCGGGCGTACCGCAAGGGTCAGGTGCACCCCAGCGTGTACATCGAGGCGCTGCGGTCCGCCCTGAACTGCAGCCCGATTCCGTTGTCGGAGAACGAGGTCCTAGTGGCCGCGACGGGGGGGACCCCGGAGGCCGTCGTGGCGGCGATTGTCTGCGGGTACAAGCACGTCCTGGTGATTGCGAACGACGAGAACGAGGTCAAGATGATGCAGACGCCCCCGCTGGCCGAGGAGCGGGAGCACAACGTGGACTACTCGGCGTACGTCTCGCCCGACCCCATGGGGTCGGGCGAGACGTACGCCGCATGGGGTCGGGCGAGCCCTTCAAAGGCTCCATGCATGGAGCCTTTGAAGGGTATGCTCTCGGCGGCCGCGATTCGCATGCTGGCGCCGTTCATCAGCAACTTCGTACACAAGAGCGCGGGCCATAAGTTGGAGCCCCCTGGCGAGTTGAACCTGCCGCCCTTGAAAACATACACGTTCATCCCTCTCACTGGCGCGATCATCGTGAGGCACATGGGGGAGGAGGAGAAGACGATCAAGAGCCCCGAGACGATCAAGGGCGCCGCGGCATCCTCGAGCGCAGCGAAGCCTGCCGCGGGCGAGAACGGGGATGACGAGGAGGAGGAGGAGGCCGACGACGCCGAGGAGGACGATGGCGGCGAGGAGGAGCAAGACGATATCGCCTCCCAGCTGCAGAAGCTGCAGGAGATGGAGGGTAAGGCCGCTGGCAAGCGCCCCGCGCCCACCGGCGACAAGTCGGGCAAGAAGAAGAAGAAGAAGAAGAAGCCGAAGGTGGCGGCGAAGGCGGCGGCGGCGGCGGCGGCCGCGTGAGGTACTCGGTAGATTTTCATCGGCCGAGAGGGCGTCGGCCGTCGCCGACGGACGGTGCGGTAGAGTGCTCGTGCCCAGTGCTCGCGAGGTGCGTCGGCCGTCGCCGACGTTGCTCGTTGCTCGCGAGGTGCGTCGGCCGTCGGCCGTCGCCGACGGACGCGGTAGATTTTTTCATCGGCCGAGAGGGGCCATAGAGGAAGAAGCGGCGGCGGGGGTGGCGACGAAATGGACCGATTGGCCCGGTGGGGGTGGGGAGAAACTGGCCCATCAGCAACGACAGGGATGACGACCCATTCAGAACGACCCAGTTGGCCCGGGCCATTGTGATGCAAATGGGGTGGCTTCCCGGGCACATGTGCGATTTGCCTCGTGATCATATTCCCTTTTGTGGGGGGTTCGTCGCGTGTGGCAGATGCCGGAGTATTCGGGGTAGCGCCTAAGGCGCGAGCGCAGTTTAGTAAATAATGCCAAGGCCCTTGTCCTCCTCTGACGCCTCCCTCCTCCTCAGCATCATCATAATCATCTTCACCCCTCTACTTCTCCCTCCCCTTCTCCCTGCCCCGCCCATGCTCCTCCTCACCCCCGTCCTCTTTCATCTTGCCGCCCTGCCCGCCCATCCGCCCCCCCCCTCCCCGCCCCCCCCCGAGCCCCTCCCCCCATTCCCCCCGTTATCCACTTCCCCTTTTCCAGAAGCACCCTTGGTTATCATGCCGCTCCTGCTCCCGCTGGCACTGGTAAACCCGCACTTGCGGATAAGAGTGAGGGGGCGTAGGCGCGGGCGAAGCCACCCACCCACGACCCACCCACCACCCAACCACCCACCCACCACCCACCATCCACCCACCACCCACCACCCACCCACCACCCACCCACCACCCACCCACCCCACCCACCACCCATCCACCCACCCACCCACCCACCACCACCCACCACCCCACCCACCACCACCCACCACCCACCACCACACCCACCACCCACCCACCACCACCCACCACCCACCCCCACCCACCCACCCACCACCACCACCACCACCCACCACCACCCACCACCCACCCGCCGACCCACCCACCACCCACCACCCACCCACCACCCACCACCCACCCACCCCACCCACCCCACCACCACCCACACCACCACCACCCACCACCACCACCCACCCACCACCCACCCACCACCACCCACCCACCGACCACCCACACCCACCACCCATCACCCATCCACCCACCACCCACCCAGCACCCACCCACCACCCACCCAGCACCCACCCAGCACCCACCCACCACCCACCCGCCGCCCACCCACCACCCACCACCCCACCACAATCCACCGGGTGGGTCGCGGGTGGGTCGCGGGTGGGGGCGCGGGTGGGACGACGACGACGACGACGACGACAACAAACCAACAACAAAACAACAACAGCAGCAACACCAACAGACGCAACGACAACAGCAACAGCAACAGCAACAGCACCATCAACAACCACAGCAACAACAGCAACAACAACGTCAACCACAACGTCAACCACAACGTCAAACACAACAACAACAACAACAACAACAACAACAACAACAACAACAACAACAACAACAAAGCAAGGGCGGCCAGCGCCGACCCGTGACGGGTCGGCGCTGGCGCCCTGGCCTTAAGGCAGGCGGCGGCCGACCCGTCGGGACCCCCCCCCCCGGCAACAACCACAACAACGACCCCCCCCCCCCCCCCACAACACCCACAACAACGCCATTGAATTCGATTTGTGTGAACATCTGCGGACCTCCTCTCTGGCACCAACGAATCCCTGCTGGCAAAAAGCATGTGTGCACCGGCGAAGCAAGGAATTCCTAGGAATCTTTAGGAATACCTGGGAATCCTTCGGAATTCTTAGGAATCCTTAGGAATGTCCTAGGAATCCGTGAGAATGTCCTAGGGATCCTTAGGAACCTGTACAGATCCGTGAGAATGTCCTGTCCGTGTATAGGATCCTATACAGATCCGACACGGACTGTATAGGATCCCATTCAGATCCGATACGGACTGTATAGGATCCTATACAGATCCGATACGGACTGTATACGATCCTATACAGATCCGATACGGACTGTATACGATCCTATACAGATCCGATACGGACTGTATACGATCCTATACAGATCCGATACGGACTGTATACGATCCTATACAGATCCGATACGGACTGTATACGATCCTATACAGATCCGATACGGACTGTATACGATCCTATACAGATCCGATACGGACTGTATACGATCCTATACAGATCCGATACGGACTGTATACGATCCTATACAGATCCGATACGGACTGTATACGATCCTATACAGATCCGATACGGACTGTATACGATCCTATACAGATCCGATACGGACTGTATACGATCCTATACAGATCCGATACGGACTGTATACGATCCTATACAGATCCGATACGGACTGTATCGGATCCTATACAGACCCGATACGGACTGTATACGATCCTTCACAGATCTGATACGGACTGAATAGGATCCTACACAGATCTGATACGGACTGAATAGGATCCTACACAGATCCGATACGGACTGCATAGGATCCTACACAGATCCAATACGGACTGCATAAGACCCTTTCCAGATCCGATACGGACTGTATAGGACCCCCTACAGATCCCATACGGACTGTATAGGATCATATACAGATCCGATACGGACTGTATCGGATCCTATACAGATCCGATACAGACTGTATGGGACCCTGTACAGATCCGATACAGACTGTGTGGGACCCTGTACAGATCCGATACAGACTGTATGGGACCCTGTACAGATCCGATACAGACTGTATGGGACCCTGTACAGATCCGATACAGACTGTATGGGACCCTGTACAGATCCGATACAGACTGTATAGGGCCCTGTACAGATCCGAGGCCCGCACTGCGACCCCGTCCCACTGGGTCGCAGTGCGGGCCTCCGCTATATGGCAGAGGCCCGCACTGCGACCCCGTGCGCGCGACGCGACGCGACGCGTCGCACGTCGCGTCGCGGGGGGGGGGGGGGGGCGCGACGGTGACCGACCCTCCTGCCACCCCAAGGCATAGGAATCCACTAGGAAAGCTTCGAGGTCCTTACGGCAGCCCACGCGTTCCCACCAGCTACAAGTATGCGCCCGCTACCGCGCCGACCTCGTAGTGCTACTGGTAGTGGCAGTAGTAGTAGTAGTAGTAGCCCTAGTACTTCTAGTCGTAGTCGTAGTCGTAGGTAGTAGTAGTAGTAGTAGTAGTAGTAGTAGTAGTAGTAGTAGTAGTAGTAGTAGTAGTAGTAGTAGTAGTAGTAGTAGTAGTAGTAGTAGTAGTAGTAGTAGTAGTAGTAGTAGTAGTAGTAGTAGTAGTAGTAGTAGTAGTAGTAGTAGTAGTAGTAGTAGTAGTAGTAGTAGTAGTAGTAGTAGTAGTAAGTAGTAGTAGTAGTAGTAGTAGTAGTAGTAGTAGTAGTAGTAGTAGTAGTAGTAGTAGTAGTAGTAGTAGTAGTAGTAGTACTAGTAGTAGTAGTAGTAGTAGTAGTAGTAGTAGTAGTAGTAGTAGTAGTAGTAGTAGTAGTAGTAGTAGTAGTAGTAGTAGTAGTAGTCGTAGTCTGCGGTGCGGCTTGCTGTGCGGCCACGAACCGTGTGAGGTGTGCGCCGAAATGGACCCGAGGGTTTCGGTTGCGCCCCCTGTGGGGCCCGAGGCCTTCGGTTCCGCCCCTTGTGCGGCCACGAACC
The DNA here is from genome assembly GCA_963575745.1 of Prorocentrum cordatum. Lineage (NCBI taxonomy): Eukaryota > Dinophyceae > Prorocentrales > Prorocentraceae > Prorocentrum > Prorocentrum cordatum. The sequence continues at coordinate 52,352 of CAUYUJ010002157.1, forward strand.
GTTTGAGGGGTGCGCCGAAATGGGCCCGAGGCCTTCGGTTCCGCCCCTTGTGCGGCCACGAGCCGTTTGAGGGGCGCGCAAAAATCGACCCGAAGCCTTCGGTTGCGCCCTTTGTGGGGCGCCGAACCGTGTGAGGGGTGCGCCGAAATGGGTCCGAAGTCTTCGGTTGCGCCCCCTGTAAGGCCACGAACCGTGTGAGGGGCGCGCCGAAATGGACCCGAGACCTTCGGTTGCGCCCCCTGCAAGGCCACGAACCGTGTGAGGGGTGCGCCGAAATGGGCCCGAGGCCTTCGGTTGCGCCCCCTGTGGAGCCACGAACCGTGTGAGGGGTGCACCGAAATGGGCCCGAAGCTTTCGGTTGCGCCCCCTGTGGGGCCGCGAAAGCCTTCGGCTGCGCCCCCTGTGGGGCCACGAACCGTGTGAGGGGTGCGCCGAAATGGACCCGAGACCTTCGGTTGCGGGCTTGTGGGGCCACGAACCGTGTGAGGGGTGCGCCGAAATGGACCGCGAAAGCCTTCGGTTGCGCCCCCTGTGGGGCCGCGAAAACCTTCGGCTGCGCCCCCTGTGGGGCCACGAACCGTGTGAGGGGTGCGCCGAAATCCCACCAGCCCTCTGGGCGTAGGTGGTCTAGAACAGATCCTCTTCCACCCCTCCCTCTTCCCCCTTGGGGAGGGGTTTACCCCTCCCCCTACCCCCTCCCCTGGACCTGGACGGGGGGGGCCGCGGGTAGTTAGAGCGTCCGGAAGCGAAAAGGCGAGAAAGCAAAAATCATTGATTTTCCTTAGGTTTTGGGACGATTTTGGCCTCTTCGGGGCTTCCGAGGGGGGGCGCTAATTGAACCCCCCCTCTTGTTTGATCGATCTCTTCCAAGATGGCCCCAAGAAGCGCCCAGGAAGCCCCAAGAGGTCCCAAGATGGCCCCAAAATGGCCCCAAGAGGCCCCCAAGAGGCCCCCCGGAGGCCCCCAAGAGACCCCCAAGAGGCCCCAAGAGCCCCCCCAGATGCACCCAAGATGCTCCAAGAGGCCTCGGCGAGAATGCCTAATCATTGATTCTACACAGGTTTTAGCCACATGGAGGCCTCTTGGGGGGGGGCACGGATTAAGATGACTCCAAGAGCGTCTGGGAGAGCCCAAAATGACCTCCAAGATGGCTCAAGATATCCCAAGATGTCTCATAATGGCTTCCTCTGTGTGCTGCCCACTTCTCTGATCGAGGCAATTCCTCTGGGCATCGTTTCTGGATGGGCTGGTGGGGATTCGCGAAGCGACAACAATTGGCCCGAAGCTTTCGGCTGCGCCCCCTGTGGGGCTGCGAAAAGCTTCGGCTGCGCCCCTTGTGGGGCCACGAACCGTGTGAGGGGTGCGCCGAAATGGACCCGAGACCTTCGGTTGCGCTCCGTGTAAGGCCACGAACCGTGTGAGGGGTGCGCCGAAATGGGCCCGAGGCCTTCGGTTGCCCCCCCTGTGGGGCAACGAAAGCCTTCGGTTGCGCCCCCTGTGGGGCCACGAACCGTGTGAGGGGTGCGCCGAAATTGGCCCGAAGCTTTCGGCTGCGCCCCCTGTGGGGCCGCGAAAACCTTCGGCTGCGCCCCCTGTGGGGCCACGAACCGTGTGAGGGGTGCGCCGAAATGGACCCGAGACCTTCGCTTGCGCCCCCTGTAAGGCCACGAACCGTGTGAGGGGTGCGCCGAAATGGGCCCCAGGCCTTCGGCTCCGCCCCCTGTGGGGCCACGAACCGTGTGAGGGGTGCGCCGAAATGGGCCCGAAACTTTCGGTTGCCCGTCCGGACCCCCCCCCGGTTGTTGTGAGTGTTGTGGGGGGGGGGGGGTGTTGTGGGACACGGGTCGGGGCGCCCCGCCCTTACTAACAACAACAACAACAACAACAACAACAACAACAACAACAACAACAACAACAACAACAACAACAACAACAACAACAACAACAACAACAACAACATTAGCAACAAGTTCCGTCATGCCTTGGGAGTCGTTTCGCGATTCCATCTGGGCCCGCCGCATCAAGCCCCCCAAGCCCCCATCACCTGCCCGCGCCCTTTCGCGAGCGAGGGCAGGGATAGGATCCACCGGATGCGCGGCGGCAGCGCCCATCAGCAACGCCGGGGCGTTCCGTTCACATTTCTTCAAAGACCTTCCCTGGCTCTTCCACCTCATCATCCTCATCATCCTCCCTCTCCCCCTCCTCCTTGTCCTCCTCCTCCCCCCTCCCCTTCTACTTCTACTTCCACCTCCGCCTCGACTGCCTCCCGCTTTTCCCCCTTCTAATCCGTCGCCGCCCTTTTATTGGCTCGAGGCAACATCAGGCGGTATCATGTTCTTCCGCCGCGTCCCCAGCGGCAGCGCCGCCCCAGACCATGGGAACAAGAAGCGGGCGTCGCAGGCGCAGCGACAGCGGAGACTGTCGGAGCGCGGGCGCCGCATGCTTACAGCGCGGCGCTTGTGCCGGCATGCCGACCGAGGGGAAGACTGCCTGCATTGCCAAGTCGACGCATTCACTCGGGACCCAAAGCTGGTCAGTGTCATGAAGCGGTGGCGCGCACAGTGGGACGCCATGCCTGGCGCCGAGCAGAGACAGCAACTCTTGGACCATCTGTGGTCGTGCGAGGGCAGCGCGCCTGCGCGCCCGCTGCCCGCGAGGGCCCCGCGGGTCCGAGGCGTGCCCGTGGCGGTGCGTCGCCAGCTTCAGTTGTTCGGACGCCCCCTCTGCCTGAAAGCGTGGCGGGCCATTACTGGCATTAACCCTTGGCGGGCATCTCGGCAATTCAGCAGGGGCGAGATCATGTGGCGCCACGCGGGTTTTGCCAGGGCCAGCCCCCGCACGGACGAGATGATCGCTGGCATCCAGCACATCGTGCGTGTCTTGGTCGCCTCGTCACCCCTGCAGAACGCAGACCCCGATGTAGTCGAGCTCCCCTTCCACGAGAAAAAAATTATATTCCGCATGTTGGTCGAAGATTTGTGGGTCAAGGCCCGGGCGGAACGTGGGCGCGCCCCGCTGTTCAGCAAGCCCCTGAAATACTCAACGTTCGTCCGCGTCTTGCAGCTCCCAGAGTTTGCGAAGCTTCGCTTTCATCGCATGGTATCTTTGGGGCGTTGTACCAAGTGCGCTTTCTATCGTTGGAAATGCATGTCCGTATCCTCCGAGGAAGAGCGCCGATCATGGCAGAAGGTCGCAGCGGCCCACCACCTCTTACAGCTGGAACAGAAGCGCGTTTACTGGGCGGACAGAGCTGTCGCAGCCAGCGATTACCCGAAGTCAGAACTATACCTCGCTTTCGACGGAGGCTCAGGGTATGAATTCTGGCTACCTCATCTATCTGGGGCGGCTGCAGAGGTCCCAGTCAAGGCGGCAGACGACGTGCATCGCCCACAATTCAAAGTGATGAACGGCCTGGTGCACGGGGACACCAGGTCTCACATCATCCTCGGCCCGTGGTGCGTGGTGGCTGGGTCCAACCACGTTTGCGAGTGCATCGCCATCGCCGTGAACACTGCCTACGAGGAGCACGGCACCTCGCAAGTTGTCCGCGCAGATGGGCAACGCGTCTGTGAACCACAGCATGTGCGTCCTGGGACTTTTGGCCGTTTACGCGTTGGTCGACGTGTTCGACGTCGTGCGGTTGCGCTTCGAGTTGCCCGACCACGCGCATGACGTGTACGACGCCTACCATTCCATCCACAGGACAGCGGTGGCAAAGGAGACCTTTTTCCATTTGGAAGAGCTGATCGACATCATGAAGGCATCGCACAAGGCGAGCTTGCTGTACCGCGAGTCCTCGCAGCCCTCGGGTTCGTCAGGGTGGCAGGGCCAGTGCGGGCACAGACCTGTTATGGGCCTGGACGTGATGGTCACGAACCTTTGGGAGATCCGTGACATTTGGGGGTGGCTGTTCCCAGGGCACTCGGCCAAGGCAGCCGAATCGACCACGCGGGGAGGTGTGATTCACTACGAGAACATTGGCGGCATCCACGATTTCGAGCTGCGGAGGGTCCGGGAACGCGATAACATCGTCGTCGAACTTTGGGCCAAGCAGTACATGAGTTCTCCCACTTACAAGTTCATCGGGGACATCACCAATTGGTCGTTGTATAAGGCGGTGGTAAAGGGCTTGCCACAGACAGCGGGCGAGTCAACAACCGAGGCCAAGACGAAAGCAGGAGAAGGGCAGCTGAAGAAATTACAAAGGTTGGTTCGGTCAGGCAACGAACAGTTTTCGGAGGGGCGGCTCGCGGACGCCGTGGCTGTCGCGAAGAAGAACTGGGCGCATTTCGACTCCTCTTCGGGCTATGCGTCGGAGGCGGGCCCGCGCCGGTGGATGCCGCCCCAACTAGCTTTACAAATGCATCGGATGGGCCTCCGCGGTCGCAACTGCGCGAGGGTGAGCGCCGCCATATCCCCCGAAGCTTCGGCGGCGTTGCAGGCTACTGGCGACGCCCCGGCCCCCCGGCAGCGCTGGCACGCTCTGCAGCTGACGTGCGGCACCACACGCAGTGAGGGCACTCCCGTAGCGGCGCTGCCTCGCAGCAGCCCGCCAAGCACCGTAGACGAATTTTTGCGAAGGCCCGTGATCGCGGGAGTGCACGTCCTGACGGATCCGGCGCCGAACAGCCCGCTTGGGCGCACCAGCCAGCGCCTGGTAGGGTTGCCTGTGTGGGTCTGGCGGGTCTTGCGCGTTATCGAAGTAGGCGGCAGGCTGCCGCCCAATTCGAAGCACGTAGCCGAGGCCCAGGGCCGCACATTCGAGGCCCAACTTCTGGTGCCCCGCGGTCCGCTTTGGAGCGGCCCGCTGAAGCCGATGTGGAAGCGCGGCGAGGTTGCATTTTTGCTGACCCCCGCAGAGAAGGCAGCTCGCCGCCAGGCGCAGAGCTCTGCAGCTTCTCGGCCTGCGTCGTCAGCGTCAACACAGGTGACGCAGGCAGACGTGCCGGTGACTGCGATGTTGCGCCCTGCGAATATTCTGGGAGGCGGTTTCGGCCTCACGGCAACGATGAGCGTGCCGACAGTAGTAAAGCAGTTTGTCGCGTCGAAGGCTGCGGGTGGCGGCTAGAGCGATTGAGAGAAATAGGGAACATGAGCGTTGCGGGTGGCGGCTAGAGCGATTGAGAAAAATGGTAAGCATGAAAGCCCCGTCTCGAAAACGGGCTCCTCTTGCATTCAAGCCTGAACCTTAGTGAGCGTCGAGGACGCGTCTCGGCACGTCTCGCCGTTGCTCGGTTTAGGGTTTCTCGTGGTGGCGTGTCTCGAAAACCTGCTCGGTTGATTCTGAGCCCCCCCGCGTCGCCTCCCGGGCGGGGGCGGGTCGAGGGCCTTGCGACGAAAGCGCCGAAGCGACCCAGAAACCGAACGGCATACAACAAACAAGATAGGCCGACCCATTTTGATGCAAGTTTGTCGCCGTCCGGTCAGGGCGGCGGGCGGATATCGCGTTACTCCACTTTCCTCATTTTCCTGCTCCTCGTCCCCCGCCCTCCCCCTCCCTCCTCAGTCCCCCTCCTCCTCTTCACCCGCCTTCTCCCCTTAGAGAGAGACGTCCTCTTCCCCCCCCCCCGCGAAAAACTTACCCTTTTGGTACGAAAGGGGTCGTTTTCTGTCTTCCGTGCGTGACTGGTCGGGTACCCTTTCAGGGGTGTTCGATGGTGGCCCTCGCTTCCTTCGGTGGGTTTTGGAGGCGACGCCAGAGCCTGAAGATGTCTTCGCCCGCCAGGGGCGGAGAGTTCATCTTCACATGTCAGGCGCGGCAAGCTGGGGTGCATGTGTATTGTTGCCCGTCGGTGGGTCCGAAGACAACCGCGTTTCGCCCCGGGGGCAAGCGTGCGAAGACAACCGCACTTCGCCTTCTGGGCTTTCCGCATTTTGCCCGGGCAACCTGGCCCTTGAGGAAATCAGAACGTCCGAGTGCGATGTTAACCGCGCTTCGCGCGCCCTGGCTGGGGCGGAAATTCGGGCGGTTGTTCGGTTGTGAAAATGTGCTTAGCCACACACACACACCACTTAAGGAGCCTTTGGGGGGGGGTTCTGCCATCATTGAACATTTTTACCTAACAGCTTTTGCTGATAGGTTTCTAGTGGAGTCAAAAGAGAGCAGCAGATGACTCCACAAGGGGGGTCGGGGCGGCATCCGGGGAGCTGTGTCCGAACTCGTGTCCGAATGCGTTTTTCGCAAACAATCACACACTTCGTGCTCTCGACCTCCCAAAACTCCATTCCCGGGCCACATTCTGAATGCCCGGAGCCAACTGTAGGCCACTTCGTGCTCTTCGACTTCCCAGAACTCCATTCCCGGGCCACATTTTGAATGCCCGGAGCCAACTGTAGGCCACTTCGTGCTCTTCGACTTCCCAGAACTCCATTCCCGGGCCACATTTTGAATGCCCGGAGCCAACTGTAGGCCACTTCGTGCTCTTCGAGTTCCCAGAACTCCATTCCCGGGCCACATTTTGAATGCCCGGAGCCAACTGTAGGCCACTTCGTGTTCTTCGTGTTCCCAGAACACCATTCCCGGGCCACATTTGGAATGCCCAGAGCCAACTGTAGGCCGTTTCGTGTTCATCGTGTTCCCAGAACACCATTCCTGCACCATATGTTGATTCCTCGGAGCGAACTGTGGGCCACTTCGTGATCTTCGTGTTCCCAGAACACCAGACCTGTGCCATATTTTGAATGCCCGAGCTGAAGCAGGCTGCGGCCGAGGCAGGCTGAGGCCGAGGCAGGCTGAGGCTGAGGCTGAGGCACGCCGAGGCAGGCTGAGGCTGAGGCTGAGGCAGGCTGAGGCTGAGGCAGGCTGAGGCTGAGGCTGACGCAGGCTGAGGCCGAGGCAGGCTGAGGCTGAGGCTGAGGCAGGCTGAGGCTGAGGCAGGCTGAGGCTGAGGCTGAGGCTGAGCCAGGCTGAGGCTGAGGCTGAGGCTGTGCTGTGGCTGAGGCTGAGGCAAGCTGCGGCTGAGGGAGGCTGAGGCTGATGCAGGCTGAGGCTGAGGCAGGCTGAGGCTGAGGCTGAGGCAGGCTGAGGCTGAGGCTGAGGCCGAGCCAGGCTGAGGCTGAGGCCGAGGCAAGCCGAGGCAGGCTGAGGCTGAGGCTGAGGCTGATGCTGAGGCAGGCTGAGGCTGAGACAGGCTGAGGAGGCTGAGGCTGAGGCAGGCTGAGGCCGAGGCAGGCTGAGGCTGAGGCCGAGGCAGGCTCAGGCCGAGACAGGCTGAGGCTGAGACTGAGGCTGAGGCTGAGGATGAGGCCGAGGCAGGCCGAAGCTGAGACAAGGTGAGGCTGAATGGGGGGGGGATGGGGGGGGGAGGGGAGGCTGAGGCAGGCTGAGGCCGAGCCAGGCTGAGGCAGAGGCAGGCTGAGGCTGAGGCTGAGGCAAGCCGAGGCAGGCTGAGGCTGAGGCTGAGGCAGGCTGAGGCTGAGGCAGGCTGAGGCTGAGGCTGACGCAGGCTGAGGCCGAGACAGGCTGAGGCTGAGGCTGAGGCAGGCTGAGGCTGAGGCCGAGGCAGGCTGAGGCTGAGGCTGAGGCAAGCCGAGGCAGGCTGAGGCTGAGGCTGAAACTGAGGCAGGCTGAGGCATCCGTAATTAGGAATCCATCGGAATCCTTAGGAATCCCCAGGAATCCTTAGTAATCCGTAGGCATCCTTAGGAATCCGTCGGCATAGTGAAGCATCATCAGGAATCCTTAGGAATCCTGAGGATTCCTATGCATTCCTAAGGATGCCTAAGGATGCCTTTGGAATCCCTAGGAATCCTTAGGATTCCATTGGATCCTAAGGCCGTTGCCACTGCGACTGTCATTGCGAATGCGACTGCGACTCCGAGAACAGCAGAATTCCACAACTGGATTCTCACCTGAATCTTAAGGGGAATGCTTCCCGATATGCTTATACACATCGGTGGTACATTGCTTTGCCGGGATAATCAGTCGAAGTTGTGGGCCCGCCCCCTTGGCGGGTGCGATTTGTTTTCTCCGGGAGGGGGAAAAGCGAAAACTTGGAGGGGAAAAGCAACGAATCCCCCCCCCGGTGCGGGGGCTCGGCGCCCGGGGGCGTTTGGCCTGAAGTGTCCGGGGGAGTTTGGCCTCAGGTATCCGGGAGTGTTTGGCCTCAAGCGTCCGGTGAGGCGGCACAATACGAAAGTAAATGTTAGCCTCTCCGGGGGGGTCTCCCTGGATGGCCCCCCCACTTGTATGTAAGCCATCTCGGGATCTCGGGCTTAGGAGTCGAGGAGCACACCCTGCTTTCGACAGGGGTCGCAGAGGCAGGGGGAGCGTCCACGAAGTAACTTTGCGGCCGTGGTGTTTTCGATTTGATGTGATTCGGTTCCTCCTCCTCCTCCTCCTCCTCCTCCATATCCTCCTCCCCTTTCATTGGTCCTCCCTCGGGCTCCCTCTTATCCCCTCCTCATCCCTCCTCTTCCTCCTCCTGGATTCCCGTTAGTTATCCTGATCAACCTCCTCGCCCCGATCGTGCCCTCGCCTCTCCTTGCCCCGATCGCGCCGTGAGCTCCACAAAGTGTTCGGTTTCGGGTCGGCCGCGGCTGGGTCACCCTCAATTCTGGTCAGAACGCGTCCCGCGAAAGGTCGTCGTCGTCGCCGTCGAGGAGGGCGGAGGACGATCGAGGTTCCAGTACCGGGGAACCCCGAAACCCGACGTCTTGGAAAAGATCAGACCCGGGGGTTCACGATGTTCGGCCCCCGGGGGGGCGCTTTCGGACCCAGGGGCTGTCAAAAAGCTATCTGGGACGGAACACCAGCCTCGGGCCGAGGTCGGGGGCCGCGTGTTGAACGAATCACGACGTTCGCTGCCGATGCTGCTGATGTTGCTGCCGCCGCCGCTGCTGCTGCACCCCTCGCCTCGCCTCTTGCCCCTGGGCCTGTTGCCGCCGCTCCTGCCGCCGCTGCTCCTGCTGCCCCTGCAGCCCCTGCCACACACGCTGCTGCCCCTCCCCCCCCGCACCTCCCCACTCCTCATCCTCCTCCACCTCCTCCGTGCTGCTGCTGCTGCTCCTCCGTGCGCCGGCCCCCCTCCCGAAGGCGCCTAGCGTCTGGCGTCCGCCAGCGCAGCGCTGCCCGGCAGCAGGGGCAAGGGCAAGGGCCCGCGGCGCCACGGGGGGCAGGGGGGGATTGGGAGGGCTCCTCCTCCCTCCCTCACTCCCCCTCCCTCCCCCCCCTCCCCCTCCCCTCCTCCTCCCTCCCCTCTCCTCCCTCCGCTCCTCCTCCTCCTCCTCCTCCTCCTCCTCCTCCTCCTCCTCCTCCTCCTCCTCCTCCTCCTCCTCCTCCTCCTCCTCCTCCTCCTCCTCCTCCTCCTCCTCCTCCTCCTCCGCCTCCTCCGCACCCCCACCCCCACGCCCCCCGGGCACGCGGTCGGTCCCACGCGCGGGTGCGGGCGCGGACGGCGGCCGCGGCGGCGACCCCAGAGCCTGGCGATGTTCGACTCCATCCGGGGGTCCCCGGAACTCCCCGGAGGTCTCCGGGAGGTCCCTGCTTGAAGGCCCCTGGAAGCCCGGAACGGGCCAACAAAAATCCCGAATGGCTCGGACGCGTTCTCCATGGTCGACCGAGGACCGACGCCCGACGCCCGACGCCCGACGCCCGACGACGACGACGACGACAGACGACAGACGACGACAGACGACGACAGACGACGACAGACGACAGACGACAGACGACAGACGACAGACGACAGACGACAGACGACAGACGACAGACGACAGACGACGACGACGACGACGACGACGACGACGACGACGACGACGACGACGACGACGACGACGGACGAAAACGGAGACGATGGAGACGACGACGACGGAGACGACGACGACAGACGACGACAGACGACGACAGGCGACGACAGACGACAGACGACAGACGACCGACGACGACGACGACGACGACGACGACGACGACGACGACGACGACGACGACGACGGCTACGACAGACGACGGACGACGGACGACGGACGACGGACCGACGGACCGACGACCGACGACCGACGACCGACGACCGACGACTCACGACCGACTACACCGACGACCAACGACCGACGACCGACGACGACCGACGACCGACGACGACGGACGACGACGACGGACGACGACGACGGATGACGGACGACGGCGGACGGCGGACGGCGACGGCGACGGCGACGGCGACGGCGACGGCGACGGCCACGGCGACGACGACGACGACGACGACGACGACGACGACGACGACGACGACGACGGCGGCGACGACCGCCGCACCCTGAGTCGGGTACAGCCACGGGCGCCCCCGCCCAGACGCAGGATGGACCAAAACCGCCCAGAAATTTTGATCCACGCGCCTCTGTCTTCGACCCTCTCCGAAGGCCTCGTGAGGCCAGACGGGGCCAAAATCGCATCAGGTTTCGCTCTCCTCGACGTGCGATCGACGACGACGACGACGACGACGACGACGACGACGACGACGACGACGACGACGACGACGACGACGACGGCGACGACGACGGCGGCGGCGGTGGCGGCGACGGCGGCGGCGGCGGGGGCGGCTCGCTTAGACGGCTCAGGCTGTTCCAGGCCCGCCGGCAGGAGCCCCGAGCCCTGCTCCCAGGAGGCCCCGGAAAAGGTTACTCTGGGGGCAGGCAGGCGCCGCGGGCGGGCGGACGGGCGACCTCCCCAATGCCCCCGCCTCCCTCTCTCCCTCCCCTCCCTCAGTTCCCCTTGCCGTCCTGCTTCGTCCCCCCCCCCTTTCCACCCCCTCCTCATTTCGGACTCCCCTCCTCACCTCCCCTGCCGTCCCTGTCCCCGTCCTGCCCACCCGTTCCCTTCCTCCCCTCGCCCCCCCTCCCCTGTCCTCGTCTCCCCTCCCCTCCCCGCGCCCCTCCCAGAGGGAGCGGGGATGTTGGGGGGAGGGGTGATGGAAGAGAAGGGGAGGGAGGGAGGGAAGGAGGGAAGGAGGGAGGGAGGGAGGGAGGGAGGAGGAGGAGGGGGGAGGAGCGGTAAGCAGCAGGAGCGGGAGGAACGTTATGATGATGAGAAGTGGAAGCGTATGTGAGCAAACGGCCAAACCCTGAGCCCGCAGCAAGAGGCGCATCTAATGCGCTGAATGCTGAACCACAACCTCAAGATTGCGAACCACAACCTCATGATTCCCGCTTTCCTCCTCCTCCTCCTCCCCCTCCTCCTCCTCCTCCTCCTCCTCCTCCTCCTCCTCCTCCTCCTCCTCCGCTAGGCCCCCCTGTATGAGCCCGCCCCTCCCCGCCAGGCTCCCGAGCTGCCCTGCGATAGGCGGCAGCAGCAGCAGCAGCAGCAACTCTGTGGACAGATGCTGAGATCGCCTCGCCTAGCTGTTCCTCCTCATCCTCCGCTCTCCTCCTCCTGAGGAGGAGGAGGAGGAGGAGGAGGAGGAGGAGGAGAGGAGAGGAGGGAGGAGAGGAGGAGGAGGAGGAGAAGGAAAGCAGGAGGAGGAGGAGGAGGAGGGAGGCGGAGGCGGAGGCGGTGGCGGAGGCGGAGGCGGAGGCGGAGGTAGAGGCGAAGGCGGAGGAGGAGTAGTAGTAGGACCCCTCCCCCGACCCCGGCCCCCTTCCCTTCTCACGCCACCGCTCCCTTCATCCCTACGCCAATATGCTGAGAAGGTTTCTTTGCTCTGCACCCAGACATCCGACAATGGGAACGTTTCCATCCGCGGGCCCCACGGAAGTCTCGAGACCCTGCCCCGGGGGCAATCGCTCGTCCCGGATCCGTTCCTGACGGCCCCGGGGGCCCGCAATGAGCCCCCCAGAAGCCGAAGTGGAAGAAGGAACGATGGGATTGGGCGTCGCGTAATGGGGGGGAATACCAGGGGGGGAGGGAAAGGTGCATTTTGGGGGCCCTGAAGGAGGCTTCCGTTTGGGCCCTACAGGGCTGATGTAGGGCCCCCCCAAAAGGGCCCCTTTTCTGTAGCCCCCGCTGCCTCCCCAATTGATCGCCCCCAATGAATACAGGCCGCCTAGATGGGGTCCGAGTAGATGGGGTCGAAAGATCGCGCCGCATCGCCAATGCGTCGCCGATGTATCTATCGGCGATGCATCGGCGACACCGGCGTGGGAAAAATCGGGCTCCACATCGAGCCGCATTGGCGGTGCATCGGCGATGCGGCGCGATCCTCAGACCCCATCCACTCGGACCCCATCTAGGAGGCCTAGAATCAAGCAACGCCCAATGAGATCGAAAAAGACAGTTTACCGGATGCCTACAAGCCTCGTCAAACAAAATTTGAAACGTGGTTCAAAATAGATGCGCTCGATAGTTCGGGCACTTGTCAGAAAACGCGTTCTTCAAGGCTGTGAGGGCACTGCCGGATCTCGGACACCCTTGCGTCTGGGCCGAATACCTCACGCCAGCATTGAAGTAGCGCCCACCACGCAAGCACCGAAAATAAAAAATGACAATATATGTTTGACGAGTCTTATGGGCGATTTCGGAAACCCTGAACCCTAAAACGTGTTCATCTCTCGGGGGCGCACTTTTTACTTCCGCCGCCTTCCGCCGAGCTTCCGCCAGCTTCCGCCAGCGGGGCGGCCTCGTTCTACTTCCGCCGACCTTCCGCCGCCTTCCGCCGCGGAAGGGATGTCAACTCGCCTTCGACCCTCGAAAGCAAGGCCCTTTGTTGGAACGCCTCTTGCAGGATGCCGAAAGGCTGCTCTCATAGAAGAAGAAAAAGCCACATAAGCATAAACTTTTGGCGCTCCGCACGGGTTTCTTGGATTCGCGCTGGACCCCCCTCCCTGGCGCGCGGAGCGCTCCAGGGGCGGCGCCAGAGGCTCCGCCGGGGGGCTCGGGCGCGGAGCGCCAAGAAATCCGCGCGGAGCGCCAAAAAATTATGTTTGTGTGGCTTTTTTTCTGATACTATGGGAGCAGCCGTTCGGTATCCTACAAGAGCCGTTCCAACAAAAGGCCTTTATGTTATGCTCATTCTTATTTGGCTTTTGCACGTTCCTACAAAAAGTTTACGTTTATGTGGCTTCTTCTTCGATCTTCGCAGGCCTGCGCCGCGCTCAGCTCGAGCGAGCCGGCCACCAGCGCCCCAGCAGGCGGGGCGCCGCCGGCGCGTGCGAGGAGGCCGACCTCGAGCTCGCCCACCTCGGGGAGCAGGCCGGGGCAGCGGGGAGGAGACGCGGAGGCAGGATGAAGAGGGGGGGGGGGCGTGCACGGCTTCCCCCGGGGCAGTGGGCGACCCGAGGAGGAGGAGGAGGAGGAGGAGGAGGAGGAGGAGGAGGAGGAGGAGGAGGAGGAGGAGGGAGGCGAAGGAGGAAGGGCCATCGTAAGGCCGAATCGGGCCCCCTCGCGCGGGGAGCTCGCGGGCCGGCCCCACCAGAGGCCTCCTGGATGGGGTCCGAGTAGATGGGGCCGGAGGATCGCGCCGCATCGCCGATGCATCGCCGATGCACCGGCGATGCACCGGCGATGCTTAGTCGACGTCGGCGAAGCATCGCCGACATCGGCGTGGGGGAACACGGGCTCCACATCGAGCCACATCGCCGATGCATCGGCGATGCGGCGCGATCCTCCGGCCCCATTTACTCGGACCCTATCTAGAAGGCCTAGACCCACGCGCCCCGCCCGCAGGACGACTGACGTGGGTGGGCGCGCCGCCTTGGATCTTTCCGAGTGGCATGCACCGGTCGCGCCGTACACGGCCCCGCCTCGAGATTCTGGGGACATTCCTCGGAGCCGTTGCGCGGCGGCGGCGACCGCGCCCGCTTCGCGGGCAAAGAGAAGACAGATGATAATCAAACGCTTTGCAGTGCGCCAAGCACTAGTAGCCACCTCCGGTCTGCGAGAATGTATCGGGCTACAGGCACAACAACTCCCAGAACACGATGCAGACCGAGAGCCTCCGCTGCTAATACTCCGGGAGCTGGTGGCGGCAGTGCGGCGGATTGAGGTCGAAATCAAGGCGTTGCGGCGTGGGGCTACAGGCGATTCCATGCTGCGTGCCGAAGCGCCCATTTACACACCTGTCGGAGTGCAGATGCTCTGGCCTACAGTCTGCGATCAGACACATCCCTTTCAGGACAGTTCAGACATCGATAATTTGAGCCATGGAGAAAGCGGGTTTCAAGAATTATGGATTCAAGAATCTGGGTTAGCTGCGAGAGTGGGCCACTGGGCTGGAAAAGGAAACGTCCAGACACAGAGCAGCGATCCCTGCGATGTTTGGACAGATACGGCACACAGCTCAGAAACACGCTTGGCTCAAACCCACCATCTTGACTCAAACGCATTAGCCAGCAAGATAGGCTCACTTGCGCGAGACGAGTTGGCATCGGAATCGCCGAGAGGCGAGGCAGATAGAAACCGAACGGCATCAGCTACACTTGTGCGAGAAGAGGCAATGGTTGCAGGCAGCGGCGCGAGGACGAGAACCCGGACGTCATCGGCTACAGACTGGAGCACACGAGTGCGAGAGGAGGCTGCAGAGTCAGCGGGCAGTGGTGCGTCGGCAGGTAGTGGTGCCAGGACTGGGGACAGCGCGCCATCAGCCACGGTTGGGGACGCAAGCAGTGGGGCGATGCCGGGAGGCTACGCGTCATCAGCTACAGTCGGGGGTTCACGTGTGCGACTAGAGGCAGCGCTAACGGGCAGTGGCGCTAAGCAGGAAAACCAGTCGTCATCAGCTACAGGCTGGGGCAGGCGTGCGCGAGAAGAGGCAGTGGCAGCAGGCAGCGCAGCGAGGCTGGGAGGCAACACGTCAGTAGCTACAGTCTGGGATAGATGCGTGCGAGAAGGAACGTCGTCAGCTGCAGGCTGGAACACACACACACACACACACACACGCACACACACGTGCAACAAAGCACTGTGATGCGGGATGGCGGAGACACAAGCCAGAACCTGAGCGCGCGAGAAGTGCCTGACGAACCTGAGCGTGCGCAAAGCGAGAAACATAGTGCTGCAGAGAAGGGCGTCCAGCCGATGTCAGCTACAGCCAGAGACACAGGTATGCGAGAAGAGGCAGCGCTAGTGGGCAGTGGCGCTCAGCAGGGACACCCAACTACAGGCGGGGAAGCTCGTGTGCGAGAGGAGACGGCACAAGCACGAGGCTGGACGCCCAGACATCATCAGCTACGGCCTGGGACTCATGTATGCGAGAACAGGTCGCTGTTCGGGGGGTACCTGTGCGAGAAGAGACGGCAGTGGCAGCGGGCGAACTGTTAGGCACCAAGACGTCATCAGCTACAAGCGCAGCTGCGGCAGCTGTCGGAGGGGAGCCATCCCCCCAACTGCTGGCTGCGATGACCTGGGCGAGCCGTATGCGTGCGCACGCGCACAGCATCCCCATTCCTTTCGAGTGCGCCGACGCGGACAGCATCTTTGACAAGGTGAGGCAACACATACGGTTCGTTGAGCGGGAGACGGGAGTGCGGGCGTTCCCCGGCACATCCGCAACGGTTCCCACGATCTCCCTGTACGTGTCAGACAAGGTCAGCGACTCCCGTTTCGAAGAAGCGGTGCGCATGCTCGAAGACCCCCTCGACCCGCGACCAGGACAGCGAAGGAGACGACGAGGAGGGCGACGAGTCCGAGCGCTGCACGGAGGAGCACACCCACGAGAGCGAGCAAGAGAACCTAGAGAGCGCGCTGTCGTCATCAGCAGGCTGGGACATCCCAGTGCGAGAAGAGACGCGCATCCAGACAGCGTCAGCTACAGAAAGGGACGTGCGAGAAGCAGCAGAGGCAGCGGGCAATGGCGCAAAGCTGGGAGCCCACACGTCATCTGCTACAGGGCGGGAATTGCTAGAACAGGCAGCGGCCACGCGTAGTGGCGAAGCTTGAAGGTCCATCGTGCGAGAAACGGCGGCAACCAAAGCGGGCGGCGAAGCGAAGCGGCAAGCGAGACGCAAGGTCTCGTTCGCACCGACCGCGAGGCTCCGGGTGGCGAGGACGAGTTCAGCGAGCTCGGCAACCACCTGAACGACATCCTCTGAGCGGGCACGTCCGTCGACGGACATAGGCCCGATACCCAAAGGACAGCGTTGACCACTTCGACGCCACCCCCGCGGGGCGAGGGGGTAGGCCCCAGGGCACTGCCCACCCCAGCAGGGCAAGGGGTCAGGCCCGAGGTCGCGTGCGCTGTGCACGGCTACACCTTCGACTGGATCATCTTCGTCACCCCAGCGGGGCGGGGGGGTAGGCCCCAGGGCGCAGCCCACCCCGGGCGAGGGGTCAGGCCCAGTGGTGGTGATGACGAGTTCAGCGAGTTCGGCAACCACCTGAACGACATCCTGGTCTGAACGGGTACGCCGCTAGATAGCGGTCTAGACTCGATATTGAAAGGTCTTGAAAGGAGGAGGATGAGGAGGAGGAGGAGGAGGAGGGAGGAGGAGGAGGAGGTGGTGGAGGAGGAGGAGGCGGAGGAGGCGGAGGAGGCGGAGGAGGCGGCGGAGGAGGCGGAGGACGGGTCGCATAAGCCCTTCGGAGAAACCCTCCAGGGAGACGGGGCTCGAGCCAGACGGTTCTTTTCGTGTTCGTGTTGTCTCCGTCTTCCTTCGTGTTGTCTTCCGTCTGCCCTCCCTGCCAAGCGACGGCGGCATGGAGACGGCACACGGCATCGCGTCAAAGCACCGTTTGGGTCGCTTCCTGTCGGGGAGCAGATGCGGTGGCGGGATGACGAGGGTGGGGAGGTGGGGAGACGTATCGGGTGCGCTGGAGGTGGGGGGCCAGGAGGGGTGGGGGGCAGCTCATCCTGGCCCGCGGCGCGTGCGCGCACGGGGGGCGGGGGACAGGGCTCGGGCTAGACAGTGCTTTTCGTGTTCGTTGTGTTGTGGTTGTCCTTCGTTCTGCCTTCCATCTGCCCCTGCTGCAAAACAAAAAACAAGTCAACACGAGATCGAGACGAGAACGGCCCACGAGGCGAATCGAAACGCGGGAGAGGGGGCCAGGGAATGCCATTCCAGAAACAGAGGTGGCTATGGACTTTGGGATGCTGCGTGGCCTCCTCCAATGATATGCACACGCACACGCACGCACTTGTAAGTCGGCGGCGCAGGGGGCCCTTTAAAAAGCGGGT
>CAUYUJ010002157.1:74381-92631 GCA_963575745.1 Prorocentrum cordatum
CAGGGAAGTCTATGTAAAACACAATACGCGGAGGGGGGCCGAATATTTCCCGGACGACACCAGGGGAGAGGAGAGTAGTATTCATATTGTGTAATTTGTTAGAAGAAGAGGAGGAGGCGGAGGAGGAGGACGGAGGGGAGGGGTAGGAGAGGAGGGACAGGGGGAGGAAGAGGGAGAAGGAGCGAGACGGAGGGAATAATGGAGCTGGGGGAGGGGGATGAAGAGAAGGAGGAGGAAGAGGAGGAGGAGAAGAAGAAGGAGGAGGATGGAGGAGGAGGAGAAGGAGGAGGAGGAGGAGGAGAATGGAGGAGGGAGAATGGACGATGGACGGGGGAGGATGGTGGAGGTAGGAGGGGGGGGTGAGGAGGGAGAAGACGGAGGCGTGAGGAGGCGGAGGCAGCAGATGATGATTGTAAAGATGGGGATGATGATGTTGCTGCTAGTGCTGTTGATGAGGCTGCTGATGGTGATAAGGATGATGATGGACGATCGGGCGCTGCCTGCGGCAGGGCGCGTGATGACGCGACGCCCGCCCGTAGATGCGCAGGGATCATCGGAGGTGAGGGGGTGAGATCGAAGTGGAACGGACAGCCCCCCTACCGGGAAATCGATTTCGGTTTCGTGTTCCTGCGTGCCGTGCGGGCGAGGCGAAGCTGCGTGGGCGGGCGAGAGGAAAGTCTCCTGTGGCTGAGGCGCGGCCGGACCAAATGATCCTCCGCCGGGCGGCCGGTGGCGCGCGGTGTCCCGCCGGTGTCCCGCCGGTGTCCCGTGTGGCTGAGGCGCGGCCAGACCAAATGATTCCCTTCCGGGCGGCCGGTGGCCCGCGGTGTCCCGCCGGTGTCCCGCGGTGTCCCGCGGTGTCCCGCGGTGCCCCGCGGTGTCCCGCCGGTGTCCCGCGATGATGATGATGATGATGATGATGATGATGATGATGATGATGATGATGATAATGATGAGATGATGATGATGCTGATGATGATGGTGATGCTGATGATGATGATGCTGCTGCTGATGATGATGATCACGATGATGATGATGATGATGATGATGATGATGATGATGATGATGATGATGATTATGAGGATGATGGTGTCCCGATGATGATGATGCTGATGATGATGATGATGACGATGAGAATGATGATGCTGATGGTGTCCCGATGATGAGGATGTTGATGATCATGATGATGACGATGATGGTGTCCCGATGATGATGAGTATGATGATGTTGATGTTGATGATGCTGATTATGATTGTGTCCCGATGATGATGATTTGATGATGATGAGGTTGATGATGATTATGGCGTCCCGATGATGATGATGTTATTATGATGGTGATGATGATGATGTTGATGATGATGGCGTCCCGATGGTGATGATGATGATTGTGATGATGATGATGATGTTGATGCTGATGTTGGTAATGATGATGATGGTACCCAGATGATGGCGATGATGATGCTGATGATGATGTTGATGATGCTGATGATGATGTCGATGATGAGATGATGATGATGATGATGGTGTCCCGATGATGATGATGATGATGATGATGGTGATGATGATGATGATGATGATAACGATGGTGATCATGATGGTGTCCCGATGATGATGCTGCTGCTGATGATGATGACGATGACTGTGTTTCGATGTTGCTGATGATGATGATGCTGATGATGATGATGATGATTGTGATGATGGTTATGATGATGATGATGATGATGGTTGTGTCCCGATGATGTTGATGACCGTGATGATGATGATGATGTTGGTGTTGATGATGAGAACGGTGTCCCGATTATGATGATGTTGGTGATGGTGATGTTGATGTTGATGTTGTTGTTGTTGATGATGATGATGATGATGATGACGTTGATTGTGAGAGCGGTTGTGATATCGATAGTGAGATCGATAGTGAGACCG
This sequence comes from Prorocentrum cordatum, assembly GCA_963575745.1. Lineage (NCBI taxonomy): Eukaryota > Dinophyceae > Prorocentrales > Prorocentraceae > Prorocentrum > Prorocentrum cordatum. The sequence goes on from CAUYUJ010002157.1 coordinate 76,305, forward strand.
AATGTGATATCGATTGTGAGATCGATTGTGAGATCGATTGTGAGATCGATAGTCAGGTCAATTGTGAGATAGATCGAGTGAGATCGATTGTGAGATCGATCGAGGGAGATCGATCGAGCGAGACCGATACTGAGATCGATAGTGAGATCGATAGTGAGACCGATCGGGTGAGACGTTGGTTCCTCCCCCCCCCGAACCTCCTTATCACCCGAAGGGTGGTCGTATAGGTAGTATAAAAGGGGCACTGGCCACTCGAAATGACCACCGTTTGTGAAGCAGGCTCCAGCTGCCATGTGAGGAACACTCGCGGCGAGCAGGGCCAGAAGGACGTGCCGGGCACGCGGACGCAAAAGAAACCAGCGCACTAATCTTGCAGCTGTAATCGGCCAGGACAACCACAGAACAACCAGTCCAGCCTCGGAAGCAAAGCTGGCCGAACCGGCAGTCACACAGCGCGAGAAGCTGGCACGGAGCTCGCTGCACCAAAGACCCTGCCTGTTGCAGGTGCGCCGGTGCTGCGATGACCAGCTCCTCCCTTCACGACGAGACCACCTGCGTGAGCGACCAGCCCTTGTTGAACCTGAAGCGCAGAACGTCACTCCGCTGGACCCCCCAGGGGCTCTCGAAAATGGCGACAGTTCTGAAGTTCGCAGCCCCACGGGACGGCGAGGTGGAATCTGCGTCTGCGGCTTGTGGCAAGACGTCCCTCTGCTGGACCCCCCCAGCAGCCCTCGAAATAGGAAGCAAGGCAGCATGCAGGAGGGGAGAAGAGGCGGGAGGCGGCAGAAGGAGAGCTGGACAGGAGCACCCGCTTCGGGCACGCCGCGTCCGCTCTCGAGCATGCTGAGCATGCTGGAGGCGCCGCGCGTCGCGCGACCCTCGGCCGAATTGCCTTGCTGGAGCAGGCGTGCTGGACGTTGGCGGGCGCCAGGAGCGAGCCAGAGACCGGCCTGCGCAGCCGGGGAGCCGATGGCCTCAGCGAGCGGGTCGGCGCCGAGCCTGGGGCGCACAGGCTGGGCACGTCTTGGGCGCCCCGCTGGCCCAGCACGTTTTGCCAGAGGCCGACGTGGGCTCACGCCGTGGGGCCATCTGTCAAGCCGAGGGGCGCAGGCACGCGCGCGTCGCCTCCACGCGGCGCGCACAGGCAGCGCAGCCGCAGTAGGGTTTTCCATAATTCAAGGATCGGCACTGGCAGCAGCAGGGGGGGGGGGTGCCGGCGCAACAGCCCCGCGCCCAAGGGCGGCCGCGTCTGGAGCTCGTCGGGGAGGACCTCGAGCTCTGCCGCGGTGGCCTCCCGGGCGTCGGCCCGTCGGCGGGTGTGAGCGCGCTTGGCTGAGGGTGCGGCTGGCTGCCCCTTGCCCTGGAGGTGTCCTTGATGCCACTGCTCTTCTGTTGGGTAGGGATCGACCGCCCTGGCATCCCTGATTATAGGCCTACCACGAAGTGCTCTTAGAACCCAAAAATGTTCGAAAAACCCAGACCATGTTCTTACAACATCAACCCGATGTGTTAAAACAAGACAGGCCCAGCCAGAAAGGTTCTACGAACACTTCGTGGACATCACAAAGAAAGGTTCTCAGAGCATGTTTCGGGGGCGGCCGACAGGCACGCCAGGACACTTCGCCACTGCTCGCTTCCCCAATCAGTGCTTGCGCTGAAGGGGTCCTGGCGGAAATTGAAAGATTTGGCGAAAAATTCGCGCCGATTTTGGTGGCCGGCTGGGCTCCCGGGGTTCACGGTTCCGGGTTCCCGGGATCCTGGTCATCGGTTCCGGGCCGATCTCGGTGGGCTCTGGGTTCCTGGGTTCCCGGTCGATCTCCTCATCGATCTCTTCATCGATCCCATTCCAAACCATCCACTGGTTGGAGTTTTTCTCGATGATCAGCTGATGATGGGCTGATTGGCTGATTCCCCTTTATTCTCATGTGCAATTCTGTCCCCGATGATCGGCTGATGATTGGCTGGCCGGGGCGCCGCGGCACTCACTGCAGCACGCGGCCGGCACGGAGGGCATCATGTTGTCCGCTATCGGTTCGGCGTTCCACTCGAGGAAGCCTCGGTCCATGGCTTCCTCCTTGGAGAGGCAACGATAGGGGGGATAGGCAGAGCGGGGGATGCATCGACCTGGAATCGGCGCTACATCGTCGATAGATCGGCGATAGGCCCCCGACAGTGAATCCGCACTCTCCTGGGCGGGGTGGGGCTATCGGGTCCCTATCGGCGATCATTGGGCGATTGGGGGTCGATGCATCCCCCCCTATGCCTATCCCCCCCCCCGATCGTTGCCCCCGATCCTTAGAAGTCAAAAAAATCCACCCCCATAAGAACCACCCCGACACGCGAAGTCGTTTAGGAAGGGCGCCCAGAGAAGGCATCGAACAAGGCGGGGCTTTTGAAATAGTAAACGCCCAAGGCCGTTTCGTAAACGCCAATTGTTCGGTCCGGGTGGTGTTTCCTCCCTTGCCTCCTCATCCTTTGCCGAACGGCGCCTCGCCGCGCGCCGGCCTGTCCTGCACCGACTGCTTATTGCGCTTCATGGGGCTGCGAAGAGAGGGCACGAGGAGCGTCGAATCGCGCAAGGTCCTGGCGCGGGCGCCGCGCCAAGTGTAAACAAAAAATCTACCATGCCACGCGACTCTCGCGCACTGGCAGCCCGTGCCGCGGCAGTGGCGGATCTCTTGCATCTCCATCCTTGCTGCCGTCTGTGTTCTTGTGGCGGCGTCAACCCTTGTCCTGCTCGGAGTCCTTGCAATTGCCGCCAGCAAAAGCCGAGCATGCGTGGACTGCGATCAATTCCGCAATGTGAGCAACTGCACCTGGTCGCGCGCCGCAGCGGCGTCCTACGCAGGAGACGGGCCCTGCTGATCATGTTGATCGTCGCTCGAGAGACGGAAGATAGGCTGCGCTTGGTCACCGTGCGCGCTGATGTCATGTGTGCGCAGGTTGGCATCGCGAGGTGCCCTCCAGCGCACGCATGACGTGCCAAGTGAGGGGCGTTCGGCCCGCGGGGGACGTCAAGCCTTCATGCGATGGGCGCCGTGCCGGTGCGCAGATGCCGTGAGTAAAGCCCTGGCGCCGCGCAGAGCTGGGCACGTCGTCGCGCGCCAGGACCACAGGCGCGGATGTCGGGTCGGTCAGCACGCGAGCGACAACAAGGACGCAGAGGCTGATCCACCAAACCTCGCCCACGCGCGCCGCGACCTCCCAGACAACGGGCTACTGCAATGAAGCCCAGCCCGCCGTCTGCAAGAACACAGCCGCTTCGGCCCCGCTTGTCGGCATGGGGGGGGCACGCGGCGGTCGGGTCGACCCTTGCGTCGCGGGGATCGCCGTATTTCGCCCTGCTCTTGGGCGCCCACTTGCGGCGCCCCCCCTCGTGGGAAAGCCTGGCCAATACCCGCTTCGCGACGCTGGAGATCCAATTTGGCGGTGCCCATGGGGACTCATCCGCGGCGCGATCCCACACGGGAGGGCCTGGGGCGTGCTCGCTTCGCGATGCTGCGCGTCGTGCCCAGGAAGTCTCGGAGGCCCAGGAAGGACAGGCCCCGACTGTCGGGCGCGGGGGCCTCGGCCTGGCAGCAGGCGCGCGTGGCAAAATGCCATCCAGCAAGAATGCCTCTCCCCGGGGCTGCGGCCTCCCCCAGCATGAGCAACGAGCAGCCCCCCTCCTCCCCCATGGGCCAAGGGCCGCCATCGTGGCCCGACGCGCGGTGGCATTCTGGCGCCGCCGGCGGCAGCCCACGGCCATCGTCGAAACCATGTCTGGAGTCTGGAGCCCAGGTCCGCAGCCAACACCAGGCAGGCGGATCGGCCGTGGCTCTCGTGCCGCCGCCCGCATGGAGGCTGTGTGCGTGTGTGCGTGCGTGCGTGCGTGCGTGCGTGTTTATGAGTGTATGTTCATGTGTGTTTGTGTGGTGTATGTGTGTATGTGTGTATGAGTGTGTGTGTGTGTGTGTGTGTGTGTGTGTGTGTGTGTGTGTGTGTGTGTGTGTGTGTGTGTGTGTGTGTGTGTGTGTGTGTGTGTGTGTGTGTGTGTGTGTGTGTGTGTGTGTGTGTGTGTGTGTGTGTGTGTGTGTGCGTGCGCGTGTGCGTGCGTGTAAGTGTGTGCGTGTGTGTGTGTGAGAGAGTGTGTGTGTGTGCGTGCGTGCGCGTGTGTGTGTGTGTGCGCGTGTGCGCGCGTGTGTGTGTGTGCATGGTGTGTGTGCGTGTGCGTGTGTGCGGGTGCGTGTGCGTGTGTGCGTGTGTGCATGTGTGCGTGTGTGCGTGTGTGCATGTGTGCGTGTGCGCGCGTGTGCGCGTGTGCGCGTGTGCGCGTGTGAGCGTGTGCGCGTGTGCGCGTGTGCGCGTATGTGCGTGTGCGCGTGCGCGCGTGTGAGCGTGTGCGCGTGTGCGCGTATGCGCGTGTGCGCGTGTGCGGGTGTGCGCGTGCGCGCGTGTGCGCCTGTGCGCGTGCGCGCGTGCGTGCGTGCGTGCGTGCGTGCGCGCGTGTGCGCGCGTGTGTGTGTGTGACAGTGTGTGTGTGTGTGTGTGTGTGTGCGTGCGCGTGTGTGTGTGTGCGCGTGTGCGCGCGTGTGCGTGTGTGCATGGTGTGTATGTGTGTGTGCGTGTGTGCGTATGTGTGCGTGTGTGCGTGTGTGCGTGTGTGTGTATGTATGTGTATTTTTTTAGACGCGCAAGTGCGCACAGCCAAGCTGTACACACGGCAGCCACCAGGGCCGCCCCGACAGGGCCCCACGGCCCGATCGAACCATGCAACGCGACGGCAGGACCCAAGTCGACGCCACAGCAGGGGCACGGCGGCGCTCGCCCCTTAGGGCAAGCGGCGCGCGAAGCGCGCGAAACTCACTCACCCGTGGTCAAAGCCACGCGAAGCGTGCGAGATATGGCATGACATCAAACCCGCCTTGGAGGATATCACGCGAAGCGTGCAAACACTATCAACTGCAGGGACCGTTGAAGTGAGCAGCACGGTCACACGCTCGGGGTGATGCCACGCGGAGCGTGAGAAGGAAAAATGAACTCCGAAGCACCAGTGCACAGCGCCAAAAGCGAGACCAGAAGCACCGCGCACACCGCCTCAGAGAATTAAGAATGCGAAATGGGCTTCCGGGACTTGGGATCTTTGCCCAAGAGGATCAGGTCCCTGCGCTGCTGGCGAACTCGACCAGCATTATGACCTTTGCGAGGGTGTCCTGTGCAATCCTTCCCAAGGTCACGGACGAGCCCCTCACGTTCACGAGCAAAGTAGCAACACTTCATACATACACGGTAGCCGTGGGCAATGCGGATATCATGCCCTCTCGCCATGTCGGCATGCCCCACGGTTGTCTCGCCTGCACTGCATGACGAGGCAGCTGCCACCTGCAGATCGTCGACTCTGTGCCGTGTAGCACCGCCACCGTCGTCGCTGCCAGCATCACTGCCGCTGGCCTGCGAGACGGCAGCCGCGGCAGCCGCTGCTGCCACAATCCCAGCCGCTGCTGCAGGTCGTTTCACCCCCGACGTGTCACACGAACGCGGGGCACTGGACACAGGCCGTGGGATGCAGGGCTGGCTGAACAGCTTGTGCTTGGAGTGCTCGGTTGCAGCATACCGTCCGCACTTAGAGCATCTCCAGCAACTTTCCTCGACCACGAACTCGTGCTCCGTGAGGCTGAGCTGAATCTTCGGCGGGGACTTGATAACCACATCCGCGTCAATGTCATCACGGACAGCCGACGCTGGGGCACCAGCACAGGAGACCCAAACCACAACACCGTCCACCATCAGGTGTGAGCGCCTGATCCTCATCCTGTCGTCTTCGCCCAGGGCGTACGGACGAGTGACGTGATTGGCCCAATCGTCGGCCTCGAGGTTGCCGCGACGCTCCCATCGAGACAAGCGACCTGCTTCAACGTCCCGCTGAGTGCCGTGCCCTTTCACTTTGAGCACTGTGAGCCCGTCGGGCCCAAGCCCCCCAGAATCTTCAATAGCACTCCAAAATATACGCCACAAGAAAGCCCAGCTGTGGGAGGCACCACACGTGCCCTCAGGACCACGCACCAGAAGACCATCAACCACGTAACTGGCATCAATCCTCACTGTGATGGGCGCAAGGCTGTGACGAAGAAGAATGAGCACCGCGAGGAGCTCTGCACTTTTAATAGATTGATGTATCCTCGTTAGCGGTGATTTCAAGGCTCGAATGGCACACTTTGGATTAGGGTCGTACCAGCCAGGCCCGAGGGGTATCTGCACCACCGCACAGCCAGCCATGCCGTAGTCGAGGTCGAGGTCGAAGGCCGAGCCATCGGTGAACAGCTCGACGTTGTGAAAAGGCATAGCACCGTTCCCCAGCATCCACTTGACAGACGAAAGAATCTCGTCCTGGGGTGGCTGCCACACCACCTGCGGTCGTACCAGCAACAACCGTTCGACCAACGTGACGGTGTTGGGGTGGTCCGCCTGCCTCTGGAGCGTGGCGATGGCGGCTGGCAACTCCGCCTGCGGCCAGTGGCGAGCACGCTCCATATGTCGATGCCAGAGCGTACCGACCTGCCCTGGGCACAACTTGCACTCTTCCGAACGAGCATACCGAGGTTCATTGTGAAAGCGGCGATGGTTGGTCCACTGGCCGCCGACGATGAGCGACCTGGCATACCGTCGCTCCTCTGCACCAAGGGTGGGCCGCGCTCGCCCTTCCGACGACGTCGGTCGTCCTCGATGGATCCACTTCCTCAGTTGTGCGATATTGAACCCGTTGTCCAAATGCGGCAGCTCGTCAGCAACCTTCTGAAACTGCCACCAAAGAACTGCTTTCCGCAACACTTGCTTCGTATACCACGGCGAAAAATCCAGCGGCTTATGCACTGCGCCAGTCGCCGAATTGATCCAAGTGCTGATGCTGGCCGCCGCCCATCCGACGCGCAACAGGGACACGAACGCTGCGCTGATGGGCCCACGAACCTGAGCCCAAGACTTCACATGGGTGGATGTCCACGCCATGACAGAAGACAGAATGGATTGCGGCAGCCACTTGTCCCAGACTGCACGATGCAACATACAAACTGGATCGAGGGTGGCCCGGAAGATGGGGTCGAGCTCGCGCACAGGCGATAGCATGAGACTGAGCGTGCGACTCTTGCCGTCCACTCGCGCCTCCGTTGAACGGAAGGCAACCGAACGAGCAGACTGCAGGTCGGCGTCGCTGAGCCCCGTGCAGTTCACACTGTACGCGCAACCTGCCTCGAGGCCCTGCTTGGCGATGCGGGCAGCTATACCCCGTCGACCTCCATTTCCCAAGAGTCGCCGTACTCTAGGTACCCGTCGCTCAGCAGCACGGAGTCGCGCTCGTCGCACCTGTCGCCCCAGCGCGCACCCTTGAGCGAAGTCCGTGCCGAGGTTCCTCGCGTGTCTGGCGGCTCGAGCACCAGTGATCGCGATCAACTTGGCCTTCAGTGTTCGGGTGAGAGCCGTACTCGAAGCAAGAAACTGCGACTTCTTGGTAGCGATGCGGATGCTGTCCCTGCTAAGACCGTTCACTAGCACCTGCACCGCCATTATGATGTCTCGGCTCGCCCTATGCTCTCCACCGTGCCGCTGGAGGACCAGGTCGTCGACCACGATGGCGGGCGACACCGTGGGCACGGCCCTCTGCATGCGATCAACACTTTCAATCAGCTGCAGCTTCATGAAGGTGGTGGCGAAAGAATCGCCTGCAAGCACGGTCTGGTGCACGTAGACCAGGTCGGAGACGGCGCCATCCAAAACAAGAGCACGTGCCTTGGTATAAATATCCAGTTGCAGCTTCAACAACCACAAGGGAAACGAGAACTTCTGAGCCAATCTCAACAAATTGTCATGCCTGATCTGCTCAAAAGCCTTCCACAGATCCAGCAGCAACGTTGCAGTGGCCCAATCAGCGCTGGGACCCTCATCAATCTTCATAGAAACCCACTCGCTCCAGACCAGCTGTTGCCACACCGCGCGATCACAGCTCTTGCCGGCCGACGCCCGCCAGTAGCCGCGATCGCGGGCGGCCTCCCACGCTGCGGCCATGGGCCGTCGCAGCCGCCCATGCACTCGAACAAGCGCGGCAAGAAGGGCAATAGGCCGCACTCCACCTTCGCGCTTGGGAATAAACGCAAGCTTATTGATAAAGTCTGGCCAGCGGCATTGCCGCTCGACCAACTCAAGGAGATCTGCGAGCGCCTCCAGGCCGACATCATCCAGCACGCCGAAATCGCGCGGGTTAAAGCTGTCAAAGCTCCGCCCGCCTAGGACCTTGAACGTCGAACAAACCCGTCGCAGCTGGTCTGGGGTCGGTCGCCTGGGGCGCTCGCCGAGGTCGTCAGGCCAAGCCAAAATCGGCGGCGTAGCCGAAGTCCGCCAGTACTCGGACCATTCACGCACCAGCGCCTTGACTGCCTCCATCTTGCCGAGCGGCACCTCGACCCCTTGGATCGCAGAGGCGTTGACCGCAGGCTCCTTCGTGAAGGCATGCAGCGCCGCACCCCCATCAGCAGAGTGCGCATCGATCCAGTCCCCGAAGCGAGCCTTCGACTCCTGTACGTCGATGGTGATGGCATCGTCCGCGATCTGCTTGGTGATCGCCGCCAGGCACTCGAGCTCAACATAACCCATGTACTCTCGCGCGCGGCAGAGAAGCGCCACCACCTGGCACCACATATTGGCGGGTGGCCGCTGCGCCCTGCGCTCCAGGGCCCGCTGACCCCGCGCACGACGGATGGGATCGGCACTGACCCCATCAGCGGCTGCAAGAGCCACGCCCTTCAGCCACATCGCAGGCCTGCTCACCTTCGGAATGCGAGGCGCCGAAGGCGGGCACGCGCGTGCCCAGCCGAGCTCAGGCCCGCGGCCTCGCCCACCGTACTTGCCGATGTCGAGTCCGCTGAGGTCACACAGGTAGCGCTCCGTGACACCTATGGACTGCGTCCAGGCCTTGCCCACGTCGGTGGTGGCATCACGCAGCGCGAGCCAGTCCTCCGTGAAGTCCCGCGTGCAACAGCCAGCAGGGAACGGGCTGGGGAAAGCTTTGGCCGTACGCATCACCTGTGCCCAGTCGTCGATCTGGGAGCCATCGATCGTGAGCCTGACTGGCCGATGCGGCCCAAACTCCCAATCATGCAAGACCCCGGCGCTGGCCACACTGAAATGCCTGGACACGACGAAATAATCAACGGCCTGCTCTGAGGGCCTGCACGTGCCCGAGGACGGCGCCACAACTCGCCCGCAGCACCTCTCGAGGAAAGAGGACTGCATGAGGGTGGCTGGCTCCATGTTGAAGTCGCCACTGATGATGAAAGGGCGCCCGAGGACCTGCAGCATGGTGGACACCTTGTGCAGGATGTTCTCGTTCGCGCGCGAGAGTCCCACGGCCGTGTGCAGGTAGACCGTGACCAGCACCATGCCCCCCGAGCAGAAGCCAGAGTGGTGCACGAAAGTCGCACGCCCGACGTCGATGATCGAGCTGCCGACACCCTCGAACTGCCCCATGCCGTGCACCCGCGGCGAGAGCAGGAGAAGGCCTCCATGCCCAGGAAGCCCAGGCCCCGACCCTTCAGCAGGGGCTGCGTGCGCATGCCAGCCGAGCTTGGCCAGCCTCGCCGACACCTCATGGCTGCGCTCCACCGTGAGGTGCGTCTCTTGGACGGCAACAAAGTCGGCCCGACGGATCTCCGATCGGTCCAACAGGGTCTCGAAGGTAGAGTAGGCGTTGGCGTTCACCGTGAGACCGACCCAGGAACGCCGCTGCCGTGGACCGCTAAAGGCCCGTCTTCCTCCGCTTGGCCTCTGCACGGAGGATCTCGAGGGCCTCCATGAGCCGCTTCCGCTCGTCGGCACTGGAGGCCCCCGCCAGCAGCCCACCAGGATCATCCCCATCAAGATGGTCGCTGCAACCGTCACGAGCATCACCCTCCATGGTGGCATCTTTGTCCGCCCCCGCGGCAGCCGCTGCACCACCGCCGACATCTGGCGCGCCGCCGACGTGGGCGCCACCTCCTGGTGCTGGGGCCTCGGCGGGAGGAGCTGCTGTGTGCTGCTTCTGGGCGAACTCGGTGACGGCCTGGGTGACTCTCCCGAAAATGGCCTCAGCTGTGTCACCTTGGCCTGAGCTGGACTGCAACTGCTTGAGCTGCTCGAGCAAAGGGCTGATGTCGAGCTTGAGCGGCGTTGTGGAAGCACCAAGGGCCTTGGCTGCTTCCTCCTTGGCCGCGGCAAGCTCCTGCTCCAAAGAGGCGACGGCCACCTGCTGCTCCTGCAGGGCGACCCTTGCCTTGGCTGCGGCATCCTTCGCCTTCTGCAACTTCTGCTTCCCAGCAAGCAAAGATTTCGCAGCCCTCTCAACATTGTTGTTCTGAGTGACGCCTGGTGTCCAACCTGCCGCTGCAGCCGTTCTCGCATACTGAACACGATCGCGGCTGGACTGAGACAGAGTAGACTTAACCAGATCCCATATTTCTTGAGTAAGCTCCACATACGACTTAACACCAGCGTCATCAAGTGTAACACCTGCAGCACCCCGCCGACGAAGAGGCTTGGCAGGCTTGAGCTGCGGAGCACCTTGAGCCCACTTGCCACCTGCGGAATGCCACGGACGCGGCGTGGGTCCAGGGCCTGGCCGAACACCGCTGCACCCCGACTGGGCACACTTGAACTTGCTGATCGGATTGAATTTCGGGCAACACGGACATTTCCAATGCGTCCCGACATTCGCCATCGCTGTGCCCTCACGGGCAAGAGAAGCAATCTGCAATACGAGCCACTTCAGCCCGGTACAGCAAAGTAGCCGCTCTGAATGTTTGCTGAACCAAGCCCACCTGGGCCAGAACGGCTGTGTATGTATGTGTATGTATGTGCGTGTGTATGTGTGTGCGTGTGTGCGTGTGTGTGTGTGCGTGTGTGCGTGTGTGCGTGTGTGTGTATGTATGTGTGTGTGCGTGCGTGCGTGCGTGAGTGTGCGTGCGCGTGTGTGTGTGTGTGTGTGTGAATATGTGTGTGTGCGTGTGCGTGCGAATGTGCGCGCGAGTGCGATTGAGTGTGCGCGCGCGTGTGTGCGTGATGTGCGTGTGCGTGTGCGTGTGCGTGTGCGTGTGCGTGTGTTGTGTTGTGTATGTTGTGTGTGCGCGTGTCTGTGAGTTGTGTGTCGCAGGTGGCGCGAAGAGACTTGATGATGTCTGGACCGTGGCGGCCAACTTAGCGCGGCCGGCCGGCTCGGCTCACCCCATTGAGCCGCCGTCCTCGATGAATGCGGATGACGGAGATGCTGTACATGATCATGATTATGATGATGATGCTGCTGATGATGATGACGATGCTGATCCACTGCGTCCAAGGCGGTCTGGAGCCCTAGCTCGAAAGCCGCCCGAACCCGAACGGAGGAGGAGGAAGAGGAGAAGGGATAGGAGGAGGAGGAGGAGGAGGAGGAGGAGGAGGAGGAGGAGCAGCTGGTTGTGGGAGGAGGAGGAGGAGGGAGGAGGAGGAGAGGAGAGGAGGAGGAGGAGGAGGGAGGAAGGGAGAGAGGAGGAGGAGGAGGAGAGGAGGAGGATGGAGGAGGAGGAGGAGGAGGGGAGCCAGGCTGGGCGCACCCTGGCGCCGTGCCCTCGCAGGCCAGCTGGGCTAGGGGTGGGGTGAGGGCCTTCCCGGGAGCCGCGCGGACGGCAGGCTCCCCCCTCCCACTTCGGCCCCCCCTCCGCCGCGCCTCGCTGCGGGCGGCGAGAAAATGGCGCCTGCCCCCCCCCCCAGCAGGAGGAGGAGGAGGAGGAGGAGGAGGAGAGGAGGAAAGGGAGTGGAGGAGGGGAGGAGGAGGAGGAGAGGAGGAAGGGGGAGAGAGGAGGAGGGAGGATGGAGGGAGGGAGGAAATGGAGGAGGAGGAGGAGGAGGACGAGGAGGATGAGGAGCCCCCTAAGCGCCTCTGGCAGCGAGGCGTCGAAGACGAGGTCGCCCCCCTCCAGCACGGAGCCGCTGCGGCCGCCGTTCCACTCCTGCTGGCTGGCCGCGCGCGTAAGGGCGGTCCCGGGCCAGAACCGAGAGCGGCCTCTGGTGCGCGGCACCGTCGACCGCTGCGCCGCAGTGCGACGGTGGCGGCCTGCGCGTTTGGGCCTGGGCCCCAGTGGCTCGCTGGGACACATCTGGCGATACAAGTATGTGAATGCGCGTCCGTTGTCACAACCTACAACATCTGTTGTATTCATAGACGTCGAGCTATGACCACACGTGCGCGCGCTAGGGTTCTGGCCTCCCCCGAGGAGCCTTCCAAACAGTCGCAGGGAGAATTGGGCCTTCGGGGGCGTCAAAAGCTCCTCCGAGGCACTCCTAGAGCCATCTGGAGCGATCGTGGTAAGAATTTGCACAATACCTCGCCACCTCACGGACCCCCACGGTCTCTCGCTCCGGTGCAGGGATGCCCACTTCGAACTGCCAAGGGCTGGCATGGGTGGCTTGAAAGAGTATCGATGTATGTTTGGGGTCCGTCCTGGAGTGAGTGAGGGCTGTTTTGAAGCTCGCTGAGGGGCGTCTTAGGGGCTTTGGACCTCGTGGAAATTTTGGGGGGTCTCTGGGGGGGTTCTTTGGACCTCTTGGGCCGTCTTGGCGCGTCTTGCGGCTCTTAGGAACCTCTCTTGGGCTGCACTGCTCCATTCGCCCCTCTTGCGGCGCTCCTGGCCCTTGCATCAAGCCCTCTCGGCCCGTCTTGGGCTCTTCTGCTGCCGAAGGCCGCCCAAGGCCGCCGAAGGCCTCACGGGGCCCCCCCGAAGCACCGAATCGCCTATGCGAAGCGCCCCTCTCGGTGGTTCAGAGGTGGAGTCCTGAGAGATGGGGCCCTAAGGACGAGGTGCCTCAACCAACGGAATTTCACCCGTGGACACCCTCCTACTTACGCAGGACGGAAATTGTTCCTCTTGAGGTGCAAGTGGCGATGATGAGTTGGAAACTCATGACCGAACCCCCTTCCCCCGTAGAATCGTAACACGGGCGGGTTCCGGGGGTCCGCGGATCCGATTTCTTCCGGCTTCCCGTTATAATTCAATCGTATAAATTTAAAACGGGGTAGAAATCATATCCGCCGTAAAAGAATAAGATTGAACACGGATCCAGCAAATCCGAAATCGGATCCGCGCGGATGGAAATCGGATCCACCGAAACAAACACCAAAGCCACACTTGGATCCGCGCGAGCTTCATGGGATCCGACGGCGGTTATCTCATATGCGTCTGCTCAAGACTTCAAGCCGTCGTTCCGGGCTCAAGAGGAAAAAACTTTCGTCCTGGGGATGTATCCTCGAAGAGAAAAAACCCTGACTTTTGGCGCTCCGCGCGGATTTCTTGGATCCGCACTGTACCCCGGTCCCTGGCGCGCGGAGCGCGCCAGGGGCGGTGCCGGAACCGTTGCCAGGGGGGGCCCAGCGCGGAGCCAAGAAAACCGAGTGGAGCGCAAGCAGTCTATCCTTATATGCCGTTTTTCTTCTTCGGCATAAGCACGAAGTGCCTCAACCAACGTAATTCCACCCATGGATCCCCTCCCATCCTTAGGCCCCCATCCCTCAGGATTCCATCTTACCTTTGAACCACCTCCTCCTCCTCCACCTCCTCCTCCTCCTCCTCAATTTCCTCCCTCCTCCCTCCCTCCGTCCCTCCCTCCCTCCCTCCTCCTCATCCTTCCTCCTCCTCCTCCTCCTCGCCTCCTCCTCCGCTTCCACCACCTCCTCCTACTCCCATCTCACCACCTCCTCCTCCTCCTCCTCCTCCTCTACCTCCTCCTCCTCCTCCTCCTCCTCCTCCTCCCTCTCCCTCCTCCTCCTCCTCCTCATCCTCTTCTTCCTTCTCCTCTCCCAAGGGCCACCCCAACGGCCAACAAGCGGCGCGCCTCGCCGCGGCTGGCGCAGGGCGGCGCCGCCGCGTGCGCTGCAGGGCCTTTGGCCCGCGGCGTGCGGCTCGTCCGCCGCGGCGGCGCTGGCGCCGGCTGGGGCAGCTCGCGTGTGGACTGCGGCGGGGCCCCCGAAGAGGAGGAGGAGGAGGAGGAGGAGGAGGAGGAGGAGGAGGAGGAGGAGGAGGAGGAGGAGGAGGAGAAGAAGGAAAAGGAAGAGGAATAAGAAGAGGAATAACTGGAGGAGGAGGAGGAGGAGGAGGAGGAGGAGGAAGAGGACGACAATGGCGCGGAGGAGGAAGAGGAGGAGGAGGAGAAGAAGGAGGAGGACGACGAGGAGGACGAGGAGGACGAGGAGGAGGAGGAAGAGGAGGAAGAGGAAGAGGAAAAGGAATAACTGGAGGACGAGGAGGAGGTGGAGGAGGAGGAGGGAGTAGAAGGAGGCTGAAGGCTGAAGGCACGGATCCCCAGTCTGTGCCAGGCTGCGCCGCACAAGGCGGCCTGCGCTCCGAGCAAATTTTTGAAGGCGCCCTGCTGCTCAGGCCGGGCCGCGGGCCAGCGAGCCCTCCAGGAGCCCGACGGCTCGACCTCCGGGCACCTCCAGTACCAAGGGCACGGGGGAGGGGAGGGGAAGAGGACCAGGGCGAGGGAGGAGGGCGATGGAGAGGAAGAGGGCCCCAGGGGAGGAGGAAGAGGACGAGCACCAGGACTTTGGGGCACCCTCAGCCGATCGCCGACCGCCGCCAGCCGCCGCCGCAGATCGGCAGGGCCGCCGATCGCCGCCGACGGTCGCCGCCGATCGGCTGTGCGAGGAGGGAAGGAGGAGGAGGAGGAGGAGGAGGAGGAGGAGGAGGAGGAGGAGGAGGAGGAGGAGGACCAGTGTAAACCCAAGACGCGTCAACGATGTTGCAATGAACCCTCCCTCCCAGTTCCCGCCTCACGGGGCCCTACAAGAATTAATTTCCATTGCGGCAGATACACTATTAGAAGACAAGCGTCCGAGAATCCCCGATCCTGCCAAAACGCAATTCCTGGGACTTCAGCGTCGCAAATCAACGTGACTGTTGCGTCCTGACAATCCTGAATCGTGCCAGAACACCATTCCTGGGACTTCAACACCACGAGCCAACTTGACTGTTGCGTTCTGACAATCCAAAGCCTCGCCAAGACACCATTCCTGGGACTTCGACCATGAGAACCCTTCAAGCTGTCGCCACCTGTCGAAATTAATGCGCGCGGCGCTAAGGCGAGAACAACATGCTGAAAACCACCCGCCCTCCTTCCTTGAAACCCTTGTGTTTGTTCAAGGCGACTGTGCGCGGCACCGAAGAGAGAACCACACTTTGAAAACCACCCGCCCACCATCCGTGAAACTGCTGTACACTGTCGACAAAAAAACAAATGTGCGCGGCGCTAAAGCAAGAGCCACACTCTGAGAACAACACGGCCACATCCCTGAACCGGCTGCAAACTTTTAAAACAGAAAATGTGCGAGGCGCTGCGGCGAGAACCACATTTTGCCCAGCCCGCCCTGCCGACATGCCTGGGGGTGCGACAGAGAAGAACTGTCAATAAGGAAAGGGGAAGGATGAGGCGGAGGAGGAGGAGGCGGAGCAGGAGGAGGGAAAGAGGGAAGAGAGAAGGGGAGAGGAGGGGGAGGGGGGTGCAGGATGAGCAGCAGGGGGAGGAAAAGAGGGATCATAAGTAAGCAGCAGAAGGCGGAGGAGAATTAATATGTAGGTGGATGGGTGAGGGGGACGAGGAGGATGGGGAGGAATTCGCGGAGGGGGAGGGATCAGAAGGAGAAAGCAATATGAGGTCGGGGAGGAGGGTGGGCGGATTGGGATGAACGACGTCGGAAGTCGACGAGTTAACTCGGAATTGGAATCCGACGACACTCAAGGGGCCTTTCATGACGACTGCTAGCGCCACACGTGCCTGTTACTCCATCAACGGGGATAAGCTGCTCGTTCACGGGCTCCTTGTGGACCGTACCCTCCATCTTGACCCGTTCATGCCGTGCCCGATGCCGAAGTCGCCACCGAAGACGAAGCACAGGCAGAGGCCACAGGGACAGACTGTACTGGGGCAGTTGTGGGATGCCCACTAGCCTTCCCCATCCATCAGCAAGCACCTCTCTCACGCAGTGCTCGTGCGCCGTCCATGGGAACCGCTTGCAATTGCCGCACGACAGCTTGGGTTCCCCGTGTTGGATCTCGCCCTCGCAGACCTCGCAGGCGTAGTCATCGCTACGGTGCTCTGGAGCAGCCTGAGGCACATGTGAGGCAGCGTCCACGAAGCAACACCTCACGAATAGCGCACCATGGCTTCTCGAAGTAGGCTTCGAGCGCGATGCGCTGCTGCTCGAGCGCCTGCTGCATGTCGTCGAGCTTCGGCTGCTCGATGCTCTCGTTGCGCTCCACCCGCGTCTCCTCCGAGAACTCCACGGCCCTGTCGTTGCTAA
>CAUYUJ010002158.1:0-2500 GCA_963575745.1 Prorocentrum cordatum
GAAATCATAGGAAAACCATCGGAATCTCAATAATTCTGTCAAATCCAGCGATTTAACGTCATCGCGCGGTGCACTCGCGATGCTCTGTCATGCACCCAGGCCGCGAATCCTGTGCAAAAAATACCACAAAGAGCACACTCGCGCGTTCATGTCAGAATCCTACCGAACACCGTGTGTTTGCAAGCATTTCAACATAAAAAACATCAAAAACCCAATGCTTTTTCACAAAAATGCTTTGGGGTGTCCTGTCAGACCGTCGGGCTTCCTCCGGCCACCTCTGGCTTCCTGCGGTGTACCGGGCCATTCTCGACTCGTCTGGCAATGCGTGCGCGGCATTCAACACGCGCTCGCCAGTTCCCGTCGGCAACCGCCATCGCGGCCGCATCAGCTGTACCAAACCGGCTGGCCGGTGTGACTTCGGCCCCCAGTTGTGCCAGCTTTGCTTCTTATGTTGTGGGAGGGCGGGTGGGACTGGGCATGCCATGCTTGACTCGCTCGAGCTGGCTAGCTTGACTCTTACTCTTACTCTTACTCTTACTCTTACTACTACTACTACTACTACTACTACTACTACTACTACTACTACTACTACTACTACTACTACTACTACTACTACTACTACTACTACTACTACTACTACTACTACTACTACTACTACTACTACTACTACTACTACTACTACGACTACGACTACGACTACGACTACGACTACTACTACTACTAGTTACTACTACTACTACTACTACTACTACTACTACTCATGCTGCTGCTGCTGCTACTACTACTACTACTACTACTACTACTACTACTATACTACTACTATACTACTACTACTACTACTACTACTACTACTACTACTACTACTACTACTACTGCTATAACTACTATTACTACTACTACTACTACGAACTACTACTACTACTACTACGACTACTACCACTACTACTACTACTACTACTACTACTACTACGAAAATCTCTACTACGACTACGACGACTACTACTACTACACTGCAACTAACTACTACGCTACTACTACTAGCGTGACTACTCACTACTACTAATACTACTACGACTGCTACTACTACTACTACTACTACACTGCTAACTGCTACTATAAACTACTACCTACTACTCTACTACTACTTGTACGAACCATACTAACTATCACTACTACTACTACTACCTACTACTACTACACTACTAACTAACTCAATCTCTACTACTGCTACTACTCTACTACTACTACTACTACTACTACTACGACTACGACTACGACTACGACTACGACTACGACTACGACTACGACTACGACTACGACTACTACTACTACTACTACTACTACTACTACCACGATTACTACTACCACGACTACGACTACGACTACGACTACGACTACTACTACTACTACTACTACTACTACTACTACTGCTACTACTACACCAGTACTACTAGCTCACGATTGGCGATGACGAGCGCGAAGAGCACGGCGGCGACGACGACGACGACAATCCACGCCTGGTGGAACAGCTCCACCAGGGCGCACAAAGCCAGCGTGCCTGCCGGGCACCAGCGCGGCGAGGAGCGCATCGTCAGATCCACCAGGCCAGCCCCCCTCGCAGTTCCCCCTGGAGACCGCATGGTTGCGCGCCCGACCGTTGCCCATCGGCCTCTGGCGGCCCTGAGCGATGATCGATAGCCTCTGGCGGCCCTCGGCAACAATCGGCGGCCTTTGGCGGTCCTCGGCGGCCTTCCGCGCGACAGCGGGCCGTGATCGACCACCTGACCAGGTCGGGTCGGACGAAACGGGGGAATGATAAAGGGGGGCGGGCGTATTCTTCCCAGCGCCTGCCGGCGCAAGAAGCGTCAACGTACGAAAGAGCGCGTTCTATAGATGCTGAAAGGGGGGGGGGTCGAACCAGGAAGGACCCCCCCCCTCTCAAGGAGGGGGAGGGGGGTTTCCGAACCGTGCCCCCCGCCCCCCTGAATTGCAGGGGGGGGGAGTTCGAACAGGGGGGGGGAGGGCCCTCTCTCAGGGGAGGGGCTCGAACAGAGGGGGGGGGGCCCTGAATTACGGAAGGAAGCGTTCGCACAGGGGGGTGGGGCCCTGCAACCGACGACGGCGAGCGGCGCTGGCACCGGCGCTGCCGAGGTCGGGCAGCGAAGATGACGACGACGACGACGACGATGACGCCGATGACGACGAGAGGAGACAGAACGGGCCAACAGAAGGAGACAGAACGGGACGACAGGAGGAGACAGAACGGGCCAACAGACGGAGGGACGGGGGGGCGGGGAGGGAAAGCCAAGGAAGTGGAGAAAGGGGAAGCACACCGCGCACAAGGGCAAGGAGGAGAAAAACAAACAAAAAAAAAAACAAGGGCGAGGGAACACGAGGGCGAAGGGGGTGAGGCACCGAGAGGGCAGAGGAGGAGGGGAGGAGGAGCCGAGGGCCGAAAACAAGGCAAAAAGAGACGCGGGCCAAGAGGAGCAACCGTGCG
>CAUYUJ010002158.1:7500-12500 GCA_963575745.1 Prorocentrum cordatum
AAAAAGAGAGACACCTGAGAGCAAGAAGCATGAGGGCATGCCCGCACATGCACCGCAACTACGACCACAAAGTGGACTCCATCGAACTATCTAGCCAGTATGACTGATCCGACCGACTGAGCACATTGGAGCTGCAGATGCCAACAACACGTGAGAGGAAACAAGACGAACGGCGAGAACTGATGGTCTGGGCCTGACAAGAATCGCATCAGAGCAGGGCGCAAGGACACGCCAGCATATCACGCTCGACCCAACCAGTGGAGTGGCAAGACCCTGTCGTGCTTCAACACGCCGACACCTGATCACGAAGCGGATCGATGGATACAACCACTAACATGTATTGACAGCCTCTCGTGGTCGTCGCCCATCTGTCGTCGCACACCCTGGCCCCTGCCCTGGCCCCGGCCCCTGGCCCTTGCGGTCGCCGTTCGTTCGTTCATCGCCCCACCCCGCCCCCCACCCCGACCCCTCTGGCCCCCGCCCTGCCCCCATCCCAGCCCATGAATCGCCAGGGTGTTCGTTCGTCGTCCCCTCCTTAGGACCCCCCCCGCTCCCATGGCCGCCTCTGGCCCCCATCCTGGCACCCCTGGAAGCTCAAGGTGGCCCGAGATGGGCCCTCTTGGCCCACCAAGCCCCTGCTGGTCCCCACGAGGGCCCTAGAAGTTTGCTAGAATGGTTCCCGAAGTTGCTTTAAGACGGCTCCAATATTGCCCCCAAGACCACCCCAATATTGCCCCAAGACTCCTCAAACGGTACCCGATCCCTCCATGACGGCCACAATATACCCAGAGGGACCCCGAGATAGCACAAAGAGGACTGACGAAAGCCCTCCAGCCCCCCTCCCCCCACAAGAGAAGCCAACATGACCCAAAGAGGGCCCCAAAACGGCCTAGGGAGGCTCCCCCGAATTCTCCTCACCCTCCGTCTCCGCCTCCTGTCCCTCGCCGCTCCCTCACGCAAGAGCCAGGGAACGCGCGGTACTGGCATTACAGAACGGACCCAGGCCTCCACAAGAACATCCTTCAAACTTGCGTGGGTCTTGACAATCAATTCCCATCAGACCGCGCGGCCGATTGAACCGCGCTAGTGCATCAAGCCACATGAAGTACATGGTCACTGTGGCCATCCGCCTGACAACACACGCATACGTCGTCGCCCCGTTCGTTCTCGACGCGCCCAAGTGGACAACGCCGACACCACGGCAAACCCACGGCAAGCCCTGCGTCCCGCGAACACGGAGACGCAGGCGCCGCGGCAAACCCCACAGCAAACCTTGCGCCCGAGGCGGCGCTTGCCCTGGCTGCCGAGGCGCCCTCTCCAAGACACAAGACCGCGCGTCGGAACAAACGGCACGGCGACATATTCACAGTTCAAGCAATGCGCAGTTGTTGCTCCGCCCCGGAGAACCAGTCAAGCAGGCTGCAAGCTGGCAAACTCAAGCAAACAGCTGCCACGTGACAGTTTCGAGGCATTCGGAACTACCACCACGCGGGCGCGCTTCGCGCACTCTCAGGTTCTAGTCGAAGTCAATTGCCTCATCATGATGTTCCTAGTCCTCACTCCACTCCTTTCCGTACTCCAAACTGTCTTCCTCCTCCTCCTCCTCCTGTTCCTCTTCCTGCTCCTCCTCCTCCTCCTCCTCCTCCTCCTCCTCCTCCTCCTCCTCCTCCTCCTCCTCCTCCTCCTCCTCCCCCCCCTGTTTCTCCTTCATCTGCCCTGCGTCGAGGAATCTGTGAAACGCCTCTCGGGGCCTCTTCGGGCCGCGCCGGAAAGTTGTGAAGGGACTCCTGGGGCCCTCCCGGGGGGGGGGCGGGGGGGGCGGCTTCTGGGGAGGCTCGAGATGCAATGAAGGGGATCGTGAGTGTCGCGACCGGTCCTGGAACAACCGTCTGGGGGAGGCCATCAGGCCCCACAGGGGTGGGCCAGTGGGTCGGCAACGGGGCTGCTCTAGGGCCGACACGAGGCGATGGTGGACGGGTGCTGGGGGGCGAACTGCCGCAGTCGTGCGGGGGAGCTGGGCTGTCTCAGGGAGCGTGCTGGGACCGTCCTGGTGCCTGCATCGCAGTCTCGGCGCCTCGCGGAGCATCTTGATTTTGCGGGTGGCGGTGATACTTGAGAGGAGAAGGGCGAGGATGTCGAGGAGAACTGAGGGGGAGGAGGAGAAGGAGGAGAAGGAGGAGGAGAGGGAGGGAAGGAGGAGGGAGGACAAGAATTTAGGTGAGGACGACGCACAATAAAAGGAGGAGGAGGAACCAGGATGCGGAAAAGGCTGAGGACGAGGAAGGAGAGGGAGAAACGGGTGTTGGGAGTGGACTGGCGGGGCGTCCTTCCCCTCGTCCTCTTTACCTCCCCCTCCTCCTCCATCGAAAACCACAAAGATCGTTGTTGCACTGCACGGCACGCGGACGGCAAGGCAAATGCTTCGCGTTCCAGGAGTCAAGCCCGGCACGGCACCGCACGGCACACACGGCACGGCGCGTGCACAGCACGGCACGGCACGGAAGATCTGTCGCACTCCAGGAGGCAGGCACGGCACGGCACGCCATGGCACGGGCATACTTGTGGATGCCAGGACAATGGACGCCTTAACAATCCTATCATTGAATTTAAAATGTGTTTTTAATGTCGGAAAATATTCTAAACATGTTTTAAACATGTTCCCCATGTTTTAAACATGTTGAACACATGTTTTAGACATCTGGAAATTATTTGGCAACATGTTTCCTCTGCATTGATCGTTCTCCACAAGAGTATATATCATCCGGGAATAAGCGATTTGGAACGATTCACGGACCAGACCCGAGCCCCCCCCCCCCTCATCATGCACCGCTCAACACTCTGGAATAGGGAGTTGAGAGGACAAAAACAGGCTCGGCAAACATCACGGCTGTGTCTCGGTCGGATTCTCGCCAGAGCGTCCAAGACGGCCCAAGAGGTCCTCATGAAGGACCCAGGACGGCCCCAACACAAGCTAAAAGGACCATCAGAAGGTCCTGACGGGCCCCAAGACGACCTAAGAGCGCCCCACAACGGCACAAGACGAACCGAAACAGTCCAAAGAAGGCACACCTGAAGCCCAAATGGCTCCAAAAGAGCTCCAAGATAGCCCTTCCATCTGGGCCCCATGGGCTCCCCCAGTCGTCGCGACAACATTCGGGGAACCAGAATTCAACCAGTCGAGCAACTTACATACATCGGTGATCATCCGCGAGTGCCTGGCGAATTACTCCAAAAGGGTGGTGGGCGGCGGTGAGTCACCACTGGCGCCTTCGACTAACGACTGTAAGTCATAAGGATGTATACGAGGGCATGGTTTTGACAGCGGCTCGCCATCCATCCGTACAGATGATCGGCATGTTGACTTTGACGGTCATGGAGTCTTGCGGTCATCTCGAGCGAAGATGCGATGTCAGAAAAGGGTCACCCTCCTTGCACCTGCTCTTCTTCTTCCTCCTCCTCCTCCTCCTCCTCCTCCTCCTCCTCCCCCATCTCCACAGTCCCGCTCCCCCTCGCCCTCCCGCTCCGCTCTCCCTCCCGACGCCGCACCGTCGACAAGATCGCAAGCGACCAGTGCGTGTCTGGGGGGACCCCCCCTCGCACCACTGCGCACAAGCAGCAGCCCTGGCGACAACACGAGAGCCAGGCCGCAGGTTGTTCGTTCTGTATCTCCTCCTCCCCCTCCTCCTCCTCCTCTTCTTCTTGTTACTAGCCTTAGTATGATTAGTATTACCATTGCTGTTCTTATTAGTTTGATTGTTAGTCGTCTTCTTAGTAGTATCCGTACGATTATTCTCTTTCGTCGTATGAGTATCAATATTATTATTCCTCACCCTCCCTTTCCTTCTCCTCCTACTCCTCCCATTCCTCCTCCTCCTCCTCCTCGTCTTCCTCCTCCTCCTCCTCCTCCTCCTCCTCCTCCTCCGCCATCTCCTCGTCCTCCTCCTCCTCCTCCTCCTCCTCCTCCTCCTCCTCCTCCTCCTCCTCCTCCTCCTCCTCCTCCTCCTCCTCCTCCTCCTCCTCCTCTCCTCCTCCTCCTCCTCCTCCTCCTCCTCCTCCTCCTCCTCCTCCTCCTCCTCCTCCTCCTCCTCCTCCTCCTCCTCCTCCCCCCTCTACCCCCAAAAGAGAGGCGCATGACTGCTCCAAGCGTTCGACCGGACTTACGGCCAGGAACTGTCGCTCAGCTTGTCGCGGCAACGGTCCCTGCTCGGCGGCGAGCGACGGGGGGAAAAAATAAGTAGGAGGCCTTCTCAGAAGGCGGCGGAGCGTCTCAGAAAGCCTCTGGCCGTCTGAGAAGTAGTCTGAGAAGTTTGTTATGTCTTCTTGGAAGGCTCCGAATACTTCTTAGAAGGCCGGCGGACTTCCGAGCCTTCGGAGAAGGCCCACCCCTTCCTTCTTCCCCCCCTCGCTCGCCGCCGACTTGCGGCATACTGATGGCGGTCCGCTCCGTGGGGCGGGAGGCTGGAAAAAACTCGGGGCGTTGGCGCTTGGGGACTGGGACGTGCTTAGCGCATCACGCCGAAAGCGTGGTGGGCCAGAACCGGCGGAGCGACACGCCAGGCAGAAGCTCATGACCGTACACTCAATGCGGGGGGGGCGAAAGGGTAGGATAGCAAAGGGTAAGGTAGGGTAGGAAATCAGCTCACTTAGCTGACTTCCCGGCACCTTCCGGCGCCGGGAGGCGCCCTTGTATCGAGGAATGGGCCCGGCGGCGTGGCCGAGACCAGCTGCAGGCAGCAGATTTTGCAACCCCCCCTTTCCCTATCCTACCCTTTCGCCTGGTGAACGTTCCCTTATTCGGCGTTTCGACATTGGGCGGAAGGGAGGGCGGGGGGGGGGCCTGGCTCTGGACCTCTGCTTAGCGCGACTGTTTGCAACAGGGCGTCCATTATAGGGAAGACTCCACCGGCTCGAAACAGGCGCCCAAAACAGCCAAGATCTACTCCATGGGGGGGGAGTGGGGAGTGCGAGGGCCCGCGCCGATGGGCAAAATACTGAATACA